>SSNR01000422.1:0-32997 GCA_006937965.1 Callopanchax toddi | reverse complement strand
TCTACCAGCTCCTCCGGCAGGATCCCAAGGCGCTCCAGGGCCAAACCAGAGATATATTTACTCCAGCGTGTCCTGGGTCGACCCGGGGGCCTCCTGCCGGCAGGACATGCCTGAAACACCTCCCTGGGGAGGCGTCCAGGGGGCATCCTAACAAGATGCCCGAACCATCTCAACTGGCTCCTTTCGACATGGAGGAGCAGCGGTTCTACTCCGAGTCTCTCCCGAATGTCCGAGCTCCTCACCCTATCCCTAAGGCTGAGCCCGGCCACCCTGCGGAGAAAACTCATTTCGGCCGCTTGTATCCGCGATCTCGTTCTTTCGGTCATTACCCAGAGCTCATGACCATAGGTGAGGATTGGGAGGTAGATCGACCGGTAAATCGAGAGCCTCGCTTTCCGGCTCAGCTCCTTCTTCACCACAACAGACCGGTTCAGCGTCCGCATCACTGCTGACGCTGCCCCAATCCGCCTGTCGATCTCCCGCTCCCTCCATCCCTCACTCGTGAACAAGACCCCGAGATACTTGAACTCCTCCACTTGAGGCAGGATCTCTCTCCCGACCTGGAGTTGGCAATCCACCCTTTTCCGACCGAGAACCATGGCCTCAGACTTGGAGGTGCTGATCCTCATCCCAGCCGCTTCACACTCTGCTGCAAACCTCCCCAGCAAGAGCTGAAGGTCAGAGCCTGATGAAGCTAGGAGGACCACATCATCTGCAAAAAGCAGAGACGAGATTCTCCTGTCACCAAACTCAACACCCTCCACACCACGACTGCGCCTAGAAATCCTGTCCATAAAGGTTATGAACAGGACCGGTGACAAAGGACAGCCCTGGCGGAGTCCAACCCTCACTGGAAACAGGTCCGACTTACTGCCAGCTATGCGGACCAGACTCACACTCCTCTGGTACAGGGACTGAATGGCCCTTAACAAAAGACCATCCACCCCGTACTCCTGGAGCGTCCCCCACAGGATGACCCTGGGGACACGGTCATAAGCCTTCTCCAAATCCACAAAACACATGTGGATTGGTTGGGCAAACTCCCATGACCCCTCCATCACCCTAGCGAGGGTAAAGAGCTGGTCCACAGTTCCACGACCAGGACGAAAACCACAATGCTCCTCTTCTATCTGAGGTTCAACCATCGACCGGACCCTCCTCTCCAGTACCCTGGAGTAGACCTTTCCAGGGAGGCTGAGGAGTGTGATCCCCCTATAGTTGGAACACACCCTCTGGTCCCCTTTCTTAAAAATGGGAACCACCACCCCGGTCTGCCACTCAACAGGAACTGCCCCCGATGACCACGCAATGTTGCAGAGACGTGTCAACCACGACAGTCCTACAACATCCATAGCTTTCAGATACCCAGGTCGGATCTCATCCACCCCCGGGGCTCCGCCACTGCTTAGTTTTTTGACTACCTCAGCGACTTCTGCCCCAGAGATTGGACAGTCCATCCCCAGTTCTCCCAGCTCTGGTTCCTCATAGGAATGCGCGTCGGTGGGATTGAGGAGCTCCTCAAAGTATTCCTTCCACCGCCCGACTATAGCCCCAGTTGATGTCAGCAGCTCCCCGTCCCCACTGTAAACAGTGTGAACGAGTTGCCGCCTTCCTCCCCTGAGGCGTCGGATGGTTTGCCAGAACCTCTTTGGAGCCGACTGATAGTCTTTCTCCATGGTCTCGCCGAACTCCTCCCACGCTCGAGATTTTGCCTCGGAAACTGCCACTGCTGCACCCCGCTTGGCCCTCCGATACCCATCAGCTGCCTCTGGAGACCCACAGACTAGCCACGCCTTGTAGGCCTCCTTCTTCAGCCTGACGGCTCCCCTAACCTCTGGTGTCCACCAGCGGGTACGGGGGTTACCGCCACGATTGGCACCGGCTACCTTGCGACCACAGCTAGCAACAGCCGCCTCAACAATCGCAGAGCGGAACAAGGCCCATTCGGACTCAATGTCCCCCACTGCTCTCGGGACGCGGTCGAAGCTCTGCCGGAGGTGGGAGTTGAAGACCATCTTGACAGGCTCTTCTGCCAGGCGTTCCCAGCAGACCCTCACTATACGTTTGGGTCTACCAGGTCTGCGTAGCATCTTCCCCTGCCATCTGATCCAACTCACCACCAGGTGGTGATCAGTTGACAGCTCCGCTCCTCTCTTCACTCGAGTGTCCAAAACATATGGTCTCAGGTCAGATGATACAACTATAAAGTCAATCATCGACCTGTAACCTAGGCTGCCCTGGTACCAGGTGTACCGGTGTGCATCCTTATGTTCAAACATGGTGTTCGTTATGGCCAAACTGCGACTTGCACAGAAGTCCAAAAACAGAACACCACTCGAGTTCAGATTGGGCGGGCCGTTCCTCCCAATCACGCCCCTCCAGGTCACGCTGTCATTGCCCACGTGAGCGTTGAAGTCCCCCAGCAGGACTATGGAGTCCCCAGTAGGAGCGCTATCCAGCACTTGTCCCAGGGACTCCAAAAAGGGTGGGTACTCTGAGCTGCTATTTGGTGCATAAGCACAAACAACAGTCAGGACCCGTTCCCCAACCCGAAGGCGCAGGGAAGCTGCCCTTTCGTCCCCCGGAGAAAACCCCAACATACAGGCAGAGAGTCTTGGGGCTAACAGAAAGCCCACCCCAGCCCTCCGCCTCTCACCCGGAGCAACTCCAGCATACAAGAGAGTCCAACCCCTCTCAAGGACTCGGGTTCCAGAGCCAACGCTATGTGTCGAGGTGAGCCCGACTATATCTAGCCGGTATCGCTCAGCCTCTTCCACAAGCTCCAGCTCCTTCCCCGCCAGAGAGGTAACGTTCCATGTCCCAATAGCCAGTTTTTGTGTCCGGGGATCGGACCTCCAAAGCTCCCGCCTTGGTCTGCCATCCGATCCACAATGCACCAGACCCTTCATGTTCCTCCTGCAGGTGGTGGGCCCACAGGTGGATGAGCCCATGTATCCAGTTCGGGCTGGGCCCGGCCGGGCCCCATGGGCGAAAGCCTGGCCACCAGGCGCTCGCTCACGGGCCCCAACCCCAGGCCTGGCTCCAGGGTGGGACCCCGGTAACCCTCCGGGCCGGGTACACTGGCTCGATGATTGTACTTGCATGAAGAGTCTTTTGAACCGCACTTTGTCTCACCCCTCACCTAGGACCAATTTGCCATGGGTGACCCTACCAGGGGCACAAGTGCCCCAGACAACATAGCTCCTAGGATCATTAGGGCACTCAAACTCCTCCACCACGATAAGGTGACGGTTCACGGAGGAGTGTTATACGTAATATGTAATGTTATATGATACGTAACCATAATAACTAGAAACTTGTGTACACAAGGGAGTAGCATGATATGTCAAAAGCTCAAATACCGTAATATTCAAACTGCGAACCAAAATCACAAATGAGCTCAAAAGGGAGGAGACGTGGATGTAGAGCAGGAGCAAAGTGGGAAGAGAGGAAGAGGAATTTAAACCATCGCTTCTATCTATCATAACGGGGAACGTGAGATATCTTGAGAATAAGATAAGCTCCTGTTGAGGATCTAACCAGAATACCAGGAATGCAGCCTCGTGTGTTTCACTGAGCCGTAGCTGCTTGATCCTATCCTGGACTGTAATGTTACATGAAAAAATCCCTCATAAAGCTAGAAAATAAACTACAGAAAAATATCCAGAAATTAATATTAGCCTAAGAAACTACTCAATAACATAAATCAAATTGTATAATTTTTAACCAAAGACCCCCTGTTTTTGCAGTATGTGCCTCCAGATCTGTGCATCTGCACCTTCGTCCTGGAGCAGTCTCTGTCTGTTCGGGCCCTGCAGGAGATGCTTGCTAAGAGTGGGCAGAACAGTGAAGGGGTGAGTGCTGAAACACACACACACACACACACACACACACACACACACACACACACACACACACACACACACACCTCCATTCTTTTGCTAAAAAAGGGGAATCTTTCAAATGTCACTCATGTTGTTTTGGGTGTTTTAGGTTTATTTAGTGGGAAGCTTTAACCCGTGTTCAAAGTAGAAAAAAAAATCCAGCCCCATCTTCTAATTTCCTTCAAATTTTGCTGCAGTAACCGAAGATCTGAAGTGGGATTTGAAGCTCATTTAATTTTCTATTAAACTTTAAAGTCTCAACCTAAGTGATATCACTCTCCTAACTAAAGAACTAACTCAGCAAATGATACTTGAACAATATTTTGTTTAAAGTATTACCAGAGGTTTAAAAAGTATTAAAATTGTGTATTCAAGTAAAAGTAGTTACCCTGATTAAATTGTACCCAAGTACAAGTAAAGTTACTACAGCGAAAATCATCTCAAGTAAGCTAGCATCTCAACATCAGAGCTAACCAATGCTATCTGTGTGACTAATTTTACACAATCACTTACTGAACTGTAAATTCGTTTTATAAAAAACAGTGCATGTATTTTGTTACAGCCTGGCTCATCGGGCCATAACAAAAAGGAGAGGCACACCATGTACAAATTTATCAAAAATATAATTGATTAAATCTAACCTATAACTAATTACACTCAAACGATGGTTGATCTGTAAAACAAACAAAGGTTAAATCATATTCAAACTTAAGTCAAAACTGAAATGTGACAGCATACCTGAGGAGGAGGTCAGAGCAGCCTCGTCAAGCAAAACTGCAGGGGTTTATAAGGTAGAGGCTTCCCAGGTCCACAGGTGTTCCCTGTTGCAATCAGCTGCAGCAGGTAACAATGACCTGATCAGCCACACAGACCCACAGGGTCGTGACAATTTATTAAACTGACCTCCAACCAGCTGAACAAGTGTTTACTTTTTATGAGATCAGTGTCCATGAGCTAACAGGCTAACTGTCTAAAAAAATTCAAACTTTTTCTTGGAGCCACGGCGCTTTTCTATTGTCAGAAGCTTTTTCACTTTTTGTTTGATCTCATCGGAAGATGCTGAGATGGTTTTGGCTGTCAGCCTGTCTGATTAACGATTTTAGTGCATTTTGTTTCCGTTGTTGGGACTGCACCATTTACATGTCGACAGATGAAGCGACGCACTACGTAGGTGGAGCTTACACACAATTTAATGCTCTTTTTTTTTTTTTTTTTTTTTTTTTAACCCCGTGTCCTGTCCGGCTGTGGAGCAAACAGAATAATGTCTGAGTGCCAAAAACAAGCCCAACAGTGTTGCTGTTTCAGGTGAGAGGTTACAGCCACTGCTATAAAACTCCTCCTGATTTTTGTTTAAATATAACCCCCAAAATCTTTATTAGAATGTTTTTATGGTTGATTGGACACGGAGCCTGAAAGTGAAGGGAAGGGTACAGAAAGAGGGATGGGGGAGAAAGTAAACAGAAAAAGAAGAGAACAAGAGACGTGAAGAATCCACTTCTAGACCTGTAAATAAAGCACAAACAAACAAAACAGGGAGAAAAGATACAACAGCAACAAACAGCATATGAATACACAACAGTTGTGATATTCTTCAAATGTATACGTATACACCAGTTCAAGAGAGTTCAGTGTCAACCACAGCCCCAGTCAATGTGTCTGAAAACACCTGAGTCCGTCTTTATGTGAGCACCTTGTGATCACCTGTGTGTATACATGCGCGCTTGTTTATGTAAGGTTTCTCTATTGAAACATTCAATAATAAGTTCGAGGAGCCACAGACCCGTCCCCAAGGCCCACGGAGGACGCAGAGGAGGTCCAGGCCCCAGACGTCCAGAGGCCACCCAGGGCACGGACACCCCAGGGAGACCGCCATCAGGGCAGTCGCTTTAATGCTCTTTCTAAGAAGGAAGCTCCGTCATAACTTCTAACCAGGTCCCACTGAGAGGCTGAAGGAACCGACCCTCCAGGAGATTTTTTTTCATGTGATTTTTCTCCTGATTTTAATTTGCAGTTTTACATTTATGTAAATTTTTACTAATGTGATTTTAACTGAAGTGCAAAATTTGGAGAAAATGTACTCAAAAGTAAAAGTGGGCTTCTTCAGTCCTCGATTCATGATAGCACTGTCTGGTAAAGATGAATCTATTGATGAATTCATTGCCAAACAGAAGAAAAGAGCAATTTTAATGTTTGTGTGTATAACTGTGTGTTGTTGTTTTTTTTAAGTTTGTTGGATGTTAGTCTTTGCTCGTTTGGTTTAGGGTTATTTGTGTCTGCAAACCATCTAAAAACACAAAAAAACACATTTCACATTATCTCATCAAGCCACCTTAAATCATTTACAAAAAATGTCTCTAAAGACGAACTAAATAAAAGAGCTTTGGTTTTGTAATTCTGCTGCAAAACTTAAAGAAGTTGTGTCTTAAAGTTCATCATTTGTTGAGATGCTCAAAAGTCAGACGCTTTAGTTGATGCTGCTGCCAAGTTGAACATTCTTAACTTGTTCAGTCACTAATCAGGAATAAAAAGTAAAAAATGTCTCAGCGTTGTTCTGGACACCCTGACTGAAGACAGTCCTTCACATCAACATGACATGAACTCTTCTGAGCTCCTGATACTTTTCTCAAATAGTAAAAAAAACAAAACATTATGGTGATAAATGTGTAATTCTTCCATGTTTATTTTCTGTTTTCTGTGTATAATCTTCATCCTCTAATAGACACGCGGCCCGGATCGATTGGTATGTTCACTCTTATGCCATTACCCTCTCATTCCTAATGCATGCACAATAATAAGTTACACAGTTTACTCATTTACTCCCTTTTTATTGATCTCCTGTAGTTTTTCTTCCACATGTCACCACTGAATATTTGTCTTTATATTAAGACTCATTAAAACTGCAGTTAACCAACCTCAACCAGTGCTATGAAATAAAAGATAATATGGATTTTTATTTTGGTTTAATTTTATTTTTGTGTATGTCTACACTATAGAATTAGATAACTTTTTGTTTATCTGGTGTTTTAGTCTTTAGTCTACTAGTTTTCCCCTTTAGGAGACTTAGATTGACTCCAGTGGTGGATTAGTATTGGGATTAACTCACATTTCAACCCTCTAAATATAGGATAAAACCTCATTTGTCACATTTCTTTCCTCTAATCAGAGTGGCAGTATGAGATGATGCAAATATCTTAGCTGATGCAAATATTCTGTAATGAAATCAGCACAAGCTATGTTGTCAAATAAGCTCCCAGCATCACTCTTTTAGCCTTTCCCTCTATTTATTGCAACGTGGCTAATGATTATAAGAAATTCCCTAAATCCTGAGGTTTTAATGCTTGAATTCAGAGATAAAGGAAGATGTCAGGGCTGGGTGTTGTTGGCCAGAGGGGACTGTCGGTGCAGGAGAATGATGGACGTCAGGACCATTAGTTCCACTGCTGTTGTGGAGAGAGGAAGCTTAACATATTCATTTAGCGCCTGTGGAAAACTCATATTTAACATGTTTAATGAATAGTTTGTTTTTTAAAGTTAATGTCAGTGGAGAAATGAGCTCCGTCTTGATCTAATGTAAGAAAACTGAGTGCAAACCTAAAGGATTAAACACATTCCATATGCAAAATATTTGATGCTTCTTATGAAGACAAGAAAAACACAGTCTTTGGAATAATTCCTTCATGGCCCTTGTTTAATTTTGAGAAATTACCTCAATATCAATGATTTTGGCACAAAGTAGCACACTTAGTTTGTTCAATTAAAGACAAACTAAAAGTTGTCGTGACTGTTACGACCTCTCTACAAAATAAGCATCTCCTGCAGGGACCTCTCATAAAATATTGTCTTTGCTTGAATAATACATATAACACTGAGAGGCCCAATAAGTCCTATTCCCTCTTCTCCCCTCCCCTGCTGACATACTCTCTTTCAAACACTTGTTCAAATCACATTAATCCACATATTTTGATTTTATTAAGGTTTTTTGAAATTAATTTAAAACTTGATTTCATTTTAATGTTCTTTTTTGATTAAAAAATACCGGTACATGAAAATCCTCCATTTACAGTTTTCAGTTAGACTTTTTTCATTAGTTGTCTGAAATCTTTCATTTTTTATTTTCATTTTATGCCAATAAAATAAACTCATCCATTGTTTAGAGAAGAGTAAATTTCATTTGAGTAACTTTATTCTTTTAATTTCTTATGCTTTGATAACAAACACCTGAAGACGTTTAGGTTTTCAGACTGCTTGGATTGGCCGTTTTCACTGTTATTCTCTCCATGTACATTTATCCATTTTCAACATTGTCTCCCTATTCTTTTATTTATTTTTTTGTCTGTGCACATCTGTCTGCACAGGAAGCACCATTAAGGTGGACCTGCACTTTGAGCTTGTCTCTGCTGCAGCTCTGAGATCAATACGTCTCTGAACAGATGGCTTATCAATGAGCAGTGGCTGGAGCAAATAGGTAGTTCAGGTTGATTTAGACCTGTAAAAAACAACTAGTGTAAATGCCAGCTGCAATTTAACACAGTGTCTAACTTAGAGCTGTCCTGTTTTGGGGGTTCGCTAATCAATAAAACAGTCAATCAGCTGCTTAGCAGCTGTGATGTTTCTGTGTTTCTTTCTGTTTCAATGATATGAACATCCAACATTTACTGAAAGTACTACAGCTGCAGAAAAGACGGCTCCTATCCTTTATTTTAAAATTATATTCTCCTGTTTGGGTTGTTGAGCCAAGAGTTTTTAAGTTTTGCTTAACTCACCTAAAGTACATTAAAATGTTGTTGCAGTTTGTTAAGAATCTCTTTTTTCCTGAGAGCAGCTTTAGGAAGAGAGTGTGAGACTGGGTTTATTGGTTGGGGGGTGATTGCAGCTTGATGTGCCTCGCCGCATTAAGCTCAGCACCTCTGCCAGCACATAGCACAAGGCAGCAGCACAAAAGGAGCCTGGAAGCCAGTGCTGCAGTCTGCGCAACACAACCACACCAAGTCACTTATGGGCTATTGTCCCAGAGGCCAATTAAAGGAGGAGACAAAGAGACTGAATGAGCTTAAACAAAACAGACTGTAAATCAGATCACAATGTATTACTTAGCTTGTAAATATCAAACAATAATATAGTTAAAATCAATAGCTTAGCCATTTATTTGGCAGACAGTGATGTAGAAAAGCCTCATTATCAATTTGTCTCTTTAAAATCTAATTTAAATGTTTCAAATCAACACATTTCAACATTAGTAAAAAATAAATAAAATAAAAAAAAAAGCTATCCTCTGACCCTTTGTGAAAGAGTAATTGGCCCCATGTTAAATTGTTATTTGAAAGGCTAAGTTCAATTTCATGAGCCGCCCTCAAGCCTGATTACTCCCAAACCTGGTAAAATCCCAAAAGTGATGTTTATTTAAAAAATGAACCAGGGAAACTAAACTAACAGACTTGACCAAAAGGCAGAAGAGGACTTAACAGAACAGACGAACCGGCAAGGAATGACAAGACAGGGGAGCTATAAATACAGGAGGAGCAAAATCAAGGGAACGAGACACACCTGAGGAGAATTAACAAAAGCAGTGGAGCTAATTAGACACACAGGGCAGGACAAGAACATGAAGAAACAACCAAAACCTGATGACTGAAGTACAACACTGAAGACTAACTATGACCATAGAAAACTAAACAGAAGTAACTAAACACCAGAAGATAAACACTAAAAAACCTGAAGATAAACTATAGACATGAAAAGCTAAAAACAGAAGACTACCTATAAAACTGAAAACACAGGGGACTAGGCTAAACACAGAAAACTTACCAGAACATTGAAATAAGTAAACACAGACAAGGATACAGGTAACAGACTAAACTAAATACAGAAAATGACTAAACAATGAGCAAAGATAACTAAACTAGAACCAAACAGACAGAACTCATGACAAAAACATACTGAGTGTTTTAGTAACAGAAGGATTCCACTTCGTTTGATGAAAATGATCGACCACAGAGGGCTTAATTTGAAGTCACCAAGAAATGTAAACTGAAAAATTGATGCAGCAGTCTGGTCCAATTAGCTGAAATGTCACTGCAGCAACTCAAAATGGAAACGCCTCCCCAGACCAACACTGACCCACCACCAAGCTGAAGCAGCTTAACGTTCACCGCAGCTTCTCCAGACCCGTTCACATTTGTCACATGAGCTCAAAGTGAACCTGCTCTCATCTGTGAAAAGCACAGGGTTCTAGTGCCACACCTGCCAGTTCTGGTGTTCTCCGGCCAATGCCAGTCCAGCTCCACAGTGCTGGGCAGTGAGCACAGGAAGCACTAGAGGACGTCAGGCCCTCAGACCACCCTCATGAGGTCTATTTCTAATGGTTCGGTCAGAGATAGTAACGCCAGTGGTCACTTTGTAGGGCTCTGACAGCACTTATCTTGGTCCTCCTTGCACAAAGGAACAGAAAGCGCTCCTGCTGATGGGTTAAGGACCTCTGATGGTCCTGTCCAGCTCTCCTACACTTACTGCCTGTCTCCTGGAATCTCCATTGAGACTTGAGACACAGCAAACCTGCCAACGGCAGGTATTGATGCTCCATCCTGGTGGAGTTGGACTGCTTGTTCGAGTCCAGGTGTCACCTCATGCTACCAGCAGTGACCCTGGACAAATGCAAAACTACTGAAAAGCAGTCTAAAAAGATGAGATGAAGGAAAAACTGTTTGTGACCTCCACCTGCAAAACCATTCCAGTTTTTGAGGTCATCTTTTTGTTGCACCTGTTGTTAACACTAAAACAGCTGACACTGATAAGTAACCCCCTCTGCTACTTTACTGACCAGGTCAATGTCCCAGAAGTTTAAATGACTTGATACCATACTCTAATTCAACTGTTTCTTTAATTTTTTTTGAGCAGTTTACTTTTTCGTATCACTGGGTGTATTTCTTTTGTCCTGCCTTGCTTTTAGTTACATTTTCTTTTAACATATTGCGATTAAACACCACATTTTGGCATTGCTAGAGAAATGTTCATGCATCATAATACCAAAAGAAGTCAACTTGCTTCTCGTCACTCCCTTTAATTTTACATGTCTTTGCCCAACTCCAAATATTTGAACATAGGCCAAAAATGTAAAATAGAGCAACAATTCCCTTTGAGTAATGACACTCTTTCCTATCCTATTGCTTTCTAGAGGCTCATAAGGAAGGTGAGTAACATAAAAGTTGCTTGCCTAAGAAATTCAACAATAGCTCCTTTCTTTTATCCCTTTTGCATCTCTCCCAATAAAGATTTATGTCCCTCCTCCTACATCTTAACCCAACAAAAACTACAAAGCATTAGCATTCCCTGCTAATGTGGGCATTGCATTGCAGACTGAACGTAGCTGTGCATCCTTCCCACGTTTCTGTTGTCGGGAAAGATGACCCCGTATCCGGTTTCCTCATGGATACAGGAGCTGGTACCATCTCCTTGTCAGATTGCATGTCTTCATTGGCGAGACGGGGTGGTAAACCCTCCTCATGAGATATGTTCACCCCCGCTTGAGGTCGTTGCTGTCGAGCAGCGGCTTGTTGAGGTTAACAATCAGAGTCAGAGGTCGAGTGGAGATCGGAGCAGCTGGATTAACACCACCGGGGCTGCTTTGTGTAGAAGTTGTGTTGACAAGTGTTTGGCTGTTTTTGTGTGAATTATCTTTACAGGCAGCGCAAAGTGGCGGACACAAGACCCTGCTGTATGGACACGCCATCCTCCTGCGGCATTCCTTCAGCTCTATGGTGAGAAATAACACACATCTATCAAATCAAACCAGCCTGATTAAGAGGTTTAAACTTTATTACCAGTTTAGATACATTAATAACAAATCGACAACGTTTATGTTTTGTTGCTTGATGTGTGTCGACCACAGTACTTGGCCTGTTTGAAGACATCAAGGTCGCAGACAGATAAGCTGTCTTTTGATGTGGGCCTGCAGGAGGATTCAACAGGTAACGGAAACATTTCCTTTTATCCCTCCCCCTTTTTCATTTTTTTATTTCCACTCCTGCTGTCTCCCTCTGTTGTTTTGTTCTCTGTCTGGTTAGTTTCACTCTAACAATCACTCTGCTGTTTCTATGTCCCTCTCTTTATCTTTTCCTCTGTACTTTATTTGCTCATGGCTGAGTTTCACCATGTTTTTTTTGTCAGCATCTCAGTTAATATTCCCTCTGGGACAGTGAAGACACACAATGCTCCTCCATTGTCAGCAGTGATTACATCAGGGCTGCATGTGGTAGTCTTATTGTGACATCCGGATGCACTGAATAATGTTTTTTCTTGCTACTGAGCAGCGTATAACTCTGCAGCTGAGCCATCCCTTCACTATGTCATTAGAAGACTGTTGTATTTACATGTTAGATTGTATAGTTAGGAATAATTTATAATATCTGAGCATAACGATGTGTAAAACCCCACATCATGCTAACGTTGAACCATTCATCTAGGTAATCTATAAATTTCTATGCATGTTCATTACAATTTTAATGAATATCTCAGAAAGTAATTGCAGGATATAAATCTAATACTGATTAATTTTTGTAGCCAGTATAATTCCAGATGGCCAGCAGAGCCGATCAACAGTACCAAACACTGAAATATCTATAACTAAGTTTTAGGGATATAGAGCTAAAATTGTGGGTGTTACTATCTGAGAGCCATTCCCAACACATAACCGAAGTGGTAACTTTGCATTACTGCATTCAGTTATTTGTAGGATTAGACCAACATGACTCTTATTATTTCTCATTAAAATTTGATTAATATGATCTCAGTTTAAACATCAGTCCTTAAAGGCAGCAGGGGGAATGCATTCTTTCAAGGACTTTTTGGCTTTTAATTTTTCTCACAGCGTAAACAACAGTTTTATTCAGTTTGTATAAAATGCTGTGCTACCTTGGTCAAAACATTTTTTGAGGTTTACCAAAGCTGATACACAAGGCAGGTATTATGCAACTGTTGCGTGGTTTTATTCAGCTCATGAGCACTGTTTTCTGAGTTTCCTTTAATGAGAACTTGCAGATCTTTAAAAAGCATAAAAAATACATTTTAAACTGACAAAAATGGGGAAAAAGACTTAATTCTTCCTAATGACTGTTCTGCTGAGGAATTTGTCTTCTCTGACCATTCTCTCCTGACATTTAATGTTTCCCTCACTTTCTCAGTTATGAAACCGGTTCGTTCCATTACCTATCGTAATTTGAAAAACATTGACCTGGACTATTTTCTCTCCTGTATTAATGATTTAATGGGGGTTTTGGCTGACACCCCCCCAGATGACTTAGTCTCCTTTTATAATGATGGCTTACTCAAGTTGCTTAACTCGATTGCCCCAATGAAATCCAGAATGGTCTCATTTTTACCTACAGCTCCCTGGTTCACACCGGCACTACGTGCCATGAAGGCTAAGGGACGGCAACTTGAGCGCCTCTATAAAAACACTGGACTCGATGCTCACAAGGATCTGTATCTATGTCATTTGCATCTCTATAGAAATAGTATTGGACAAGCTAAAACTAACTATTACACTACAGTAATCTCCTCTAATCTAGGAAACTCTAGAACACTTTTCTCATTACTGAAGTCACTTTCTGGTCCTCCTGACTCCTTGCCCTCTCACTGCTACTCTGATGAGTTTTGTAACTCATTGTTGTTATTTTTTAATGAAAAGATTCAGAAAATTCACCAGGGTCTGGGTTCCTCTTCCAATGACTACGTCCCTGATGAGTATTTTCCCCTGATGTCCACTTTATCGGAGTTTCAATTTCCATCGACCTCTGAGATTGCGGACCTTATTCACAGCTCCAAATCTTCTACCTGTCATCTTGATTCCATCCCTACTGTTTTGCTTAAGACCTCCGTTTCATCATTGCTTCCACTTATTGTTTCTATTATTCATTCCTCTCTTTCTACTGGCATGGTTCATCAGTCACTGAAGTCTGCTGTAGTTTGCCCTATATTGAAGAAGCCTGGGGCTGATCCAACTGACCTAAATAATTTCCGTCCCATCTCTAATCTTCCTTTACTTTCAAAAATCCTGGAGAAAACTGTAGTTTCACAGCTCCGTGCACATCTAGCTAACAATAACCTATTTGAGCAATTCCAGTCAGGTTTTCGCCCCCATCACAGTACTGAATCCGCCCTCATTAAAATAACCAATGATTTGTTGATGGCAGCTGATTCTGGACTAGTCTCCATCCTGGTTCTTTTAGATCTGAGTGCTGCATTCGACACAATCTCTCACTCCACCCTGTTGGCCAGGCTGGCGTCTCTGGGGGTCTCTGGCACTGTGCTTCAGTGGTTTCAGTCATACCTCTCTGATAGGACTCATTTCATTAAGCTTAAGACTTTTACTTCCTCTATGTCTCTTGTTTCTGCGGGGGTTCCTCAAGGTTCTGTACTTGGCCCTCTTCTTTTTATTGTGTATCTGCTTCCCCTTGGGGCCATCTTCAGGAAATACAATCTCATGTTTCATTGTTACACCGATGATACTCAGCTTTATGTTTCCACCTCTCCATCTTCTTTTCTTCCACCAGCTGCGCTCATTGACTGTTTGACTGAACTCAGGTCTTGGTTCTCGAAGAACTTCCTCAAACTGAACCCTTGGAAAACTGAGGTGCTCCTCATGGGTACAAAATCTGTCCTGGGGAAGACTGGCAGCTTCTCCTTAACCTGTGAGAATCCCTCAGTTTCCTGTTGGGCTCAGGTTAAGAGCCTTGGTGTTCTGTTGGACAGCACGCTGTCTTTTCAGGCTCATATTAACTCAATCACCAGATCAGCCTTTTTCCATCTCCGTAATATAAATCGTCTTCGTCCCTCTCTCTCTGAACATGCTGCTGCTATCTTAGTGAATAGTCTGGACACCTCACGTCTGGACTACTGTAATTCTCTTCTCTTCGGACTACCACAGAAATCTCTACATAAACTTCAGTTAATTCAGAACGCTGCTGCTCGTATGGTCACGAGAACACCTGTTACTGATCACATTACTCCTGTTCTTCAGCAGCTTCATTGGCTGCCGATAAAATTTAGGATAGTTTATAAACTGCTTCTTATCACATTCAAGGCTCTGCATGACCTCACTCCTTCCTACATCTCCCAACTCATCCGAGTTTCTGTACCTTCTCGATCCCTCCTCTCCTCAGTGTCTATAAACCTGCACATTCCTCCAGCTAGACTCACCACAATGGGAAAACGAGCTTTCAGCAGATCTGCCCCATCACTCTGGAACTCTCTCCCGGCTGACCTTAAAAACACCACTTCTCTCTCACTTTTTAAATCTAGGCTGAAAACACATCTATTTAAAGTCGCCTACTCGGTGTGAGATTTATGGTTGTCTTTTTACTGGTTGTTTTTAACTTGATGGTCTTATTCTTCTACTGTGTGTTTCTATGTTGGATGTTTTTAACTCGTTAGTTTTATTGTCAACTTGTATTGTGCGGTGACCTTGAGTGACAGAAAGGCGC
The DNA here is from genome assembly GCA_006937965.1 of Callopanchax toddi. Taxonomy (NCBI): domain Eukaryota; kingdom Metazoa; phylum Chordata; class Actinopteri; order Cyprinodontiformes; family Nothobranchiidae; genus Callopanchax; species Callopanchax toddi. The sequence goes on along the minus strand of SSNR01000422.1, from coordinate 17,636 downwards.
CTGAAATAAAATGTATTATTATTATTATTATTAATATTATTATTATTATTATTAATATAGTATGAAAAATGGATGTTTGAACTTAAGAATAACTTTGTGCTTTTTTTTTTTTTTTACTACAGGTGAAGCCTGTTGGTGGACGATCCACCCTGCCTCCAAGCAGAGATCAGAAGGAGAGAAAGTACGCATCGGTGACGACCTCATCCTTGTCAGCGTGTCCTCAGAAAGATATCTTGTAAGTTCACTGCCTGACATTCACATCTTGTCAGAGTTTTTGTACAAAAATACTGACTCTGGTTTGAGACATAATTTCAGATAGATCTCAATCCTTTCTCCACATTCATCCTCACTGTAGCCCCTCCACAACAGGAATTCTAGAATTAAAAGCTAGACATGCTTACAATTGCATTAAGCTAAATTTGGTTTGCACTTGACATATCTGGTTTGGAGGATTATGGTTTCCTCAGACTGCTGTCATTTTAAATCAGCTTATTTTCCTCCCCAGCTGATGTTTATGTTATTATTGCACAATTAAACCTACAATTTCAGCAAAAGCCTTAATTAAGCATTAGTTCAACCTCATCTCAGGCTTATGATGACAGGACCACGTTATGTTCACCCTAAGAAAACATGTTCTCTGTGATTCATGAAGTCAGCAACAGCAGCCAGGAAACGCTTGCGCCCCCTACTGTAGCTGGGCACGGACAGATGACCTCTGTCGCCTTACAGTCATCAACATCAATCTGGTAGTCAGTCCCAGCTGTCACTCATACAGCGCTATATGGGGACATGCTGCACCTAAGGGCTGCAGAGAGCCTCCGGGGAGCAGGGATGATCAAGACACAGCTGCCATGAAATGGTTTTTTTGGATGCATAAATACAATGCTAAGCACGCCAGTGCACAAACACGTTGATGGCAACTCAGCCCCTTGTGTGGCAAATATCCTGAAATATTTGTGGCATCTGCTGTTTTTTTAAATTATTTCCTCTAAAAAGCTCGAGTTTTGTTCTGGATGAGTGAAAATTGAGTGGTTTAAAATCCAGCTGAACTTGTGTGCTCACCACTTTTCCCAACAGTCTTTATATATTCAAAAACTGAATATTATCTTTAACCTGATTTTATTGTGTCTACATTTTTTTTTACCAACTAAAAGTACTTGTATGGTTGTGCACAATTAAATTAGTGTTATGTTTCTTGCAGCACTTATCCATCTCCAATGGCAACATCCAGGTGGATGCTTCATTTATGCAGACTCTGTGGAATGTCCACCCCATCTGCTCCGGTAGCAACATAGAAGAAGGTAGAGACTTTTCACCTTTAATTAACCAAACAAACCTCAGAATGAATAATCTGCCGGTTAAATGTGGGTCAGTAAAACAACACATTTAATTATCTGTTAACTTGGAGCCTCGAGGTTTCAAAATTGATATTTTAAAGGTGTTTAACATCAACTTTTAAATGGAAGTGATGTTGCAAAAGAAGACTTCCTATTGCCATATATAAAATAAAACTCTTTGACACGTCAGAACAGTCATTATGTTTTCCTCCCTCCAATAGGCTACCTGTTGGGTGGTCATGTGATGCGCTTGTTTCATGGTCATGACGAGGTGGTGAGCATCCCTGGATCAGACCAGAGTGAAGAGCAGCAAAGGTTTGCAACAGATTAAAACACAGCAGAACAGGGGTTATTAAAGCTATTAATGTGTGCACTTATAACTGTTGCCTTTGGTTCAACTTTTAAAAAAAATTCTCAGACCAATGTAACGCTTGGCTCTCCATGGAGCAAAAAATGGCAGCTGCTGTTATTTTTAGCTATGGTAAAGCTGCAGGGTTAAAACAGAGAATAGGTAGGTTGAATAAAACTGATATAAAAGGCTTGAAGTGGGTCATAACAGTGGGCTCGGTCCATACACACTCAATAAGGTGCCAGAAGATGTGCCTCTTCCTCTTGGACACACACACAGTCTATTTTTAGAATCGAGCATGGCAAACATGGGGGTGGGATTAGATGATTCGTTTTGAGCTTTGGATTTTCTCCTATTTGTCCTTGAAATTGAGCAAAAGCAGCTTTCATTTAGGACCATTTTTTTCCAGGACAGATCAAACACTAGCTGACACCACGGGGTGACGAGTGTTTTCTTTTATCTTAAAACCCAGTCAGCCGTATCGCTGATAGACAGTGTAGCTGTGGGTTATCAGGGCACACGTCTCTGTTTGAAGGATGAAAAGCTGCAGCCAGAAGAGTAAATACAGCCCATGTGTTAGTGTGTGTTTCTGTGTCTGAGTCAAATATCTTATGGAAGCAGTCTGATAAATGAGGGGTGGGATTCTTCTGAGGCAGGATGAATGACCTTGGCAACTTAAATGGTAACTAGACAGCTAAAGCATCCACCGACGACCTAAATACTGATGTATCTTTGACTTCTTCAGGATAGTCAACTATGAAACGGGTAAAGCAGGTGCAAAGGCAAGGTCTTTGTGGAGACTGGAGCCACTTCGAATCAGGTGGGCTGTCATCTCCCATCTTCTATGTGTTATATTTTCCACCCTGCTTCTCATAGCTTTCTGTTACTTCTTTCCACCTTTGTAAATTTGCACCAGTTTCATTTTTAAACCTTTTTATGTTGAATCTACTAAACATATTCTCTTTTTTATGGATTGTTGGATTTCATACATCTTTTTAACAGCTGGAGTGGGAGCCACATCCGCTGGGGGCAGCCTTTTCGACTACGACATCTGACCACAGGTCACTATTTAGCCTTGACTGACGACAGGGGGCTGGTGCTGCAGGACCGGGAGAGGTCCGACACCATTTCCACAGCCTTCTGTTTTCGAGCATCCAAGGCAAGGACTCCACACATAGATGCAATGCAAACGCATGTCAGGTTGACCTGTGATACATGAGATAACACAGGCTTTATCATTAAATCCAAACCACCAAAACTCCCACCCCAAGTCATTAGACTGGAAAAGCATCATTTTAATAACAATTACATGAGTTATTGGGCCAGTAAAAACTGCAGAGGTTAATTTATTTGATCTTGCCTGCTGCAACTGAACCAATCATTTAGCTGCACTCTTAATGATGTTAGACATGACCTTTGATTGCATGCAAATTAGTGGCTCTTAAAAAGTGGATTTAAACTTTTTATTATACAGTATAATTGAGTTAATTATCATTGGATTCTTTATGCACAAAATGGGATCAAACTGGCAGGACAAACTGTCTCACTGTGATGGGTGGAGCTGAGCAGATGTAGTTGACATTTGGTTGGTGGTTCGATTAAGAGTAAATTTGCATGTGTGCTTATGCGCTCTCTTCCATTTCACATAACAGCTTTCCCTCATCGTCTCCTATTCTGTGCAGGAGAAGCTGGAGCAGAGCCCCAAGCGAGACATTGAGGGTATGGGGGTGGCGGAGATTAAATACGGGGACTCGCTCTGCTTCATCATGCACGTGGCCACGGGCCTGTGGCTCTCCTACCAGGCACCTGATGTCAAATCTGCTCGACTGGGTCCCCTCAAGAGAAGAGTGAGTGGACACACAAAAAAACATGAATCATAATCAGATGCAAAGCAGAAACAATTAAATAAACATATCAAAACCTTCCTAAAATAATAGCCTAGGTTACTTCATGACAAAAACCTTTTTTTTTTCTAAATCTTTATGATTCTGGCCACCTCTGGTAAAATCATCTATATCCTGAGTTAGAGATCATGCAGTCCCACTCTGGTCTACTGTATGTCAAGACTGTGACTTAGGCCATTTCGTTTTTGAGAATGTGACTTGTGGAATTTTATAAGCCGCACTGTCAGTTAATGATGTAATATGAGAGGATTAGATGACTTAAAACAGCTCTCTGGATTATTTTTCTATGTATCAAAGTTTTCTAAATGCTTTAAATGATATTTTAGGTCTTAACTATGATCTATGGGTTGAGTTCCACAACATGTCATTCTGATGAAGTCCCCCTTCCTCCTATAGAAGACCCCTTTGCATTCCATATGGCCACCAAACCTTTTTAGCCAATAAAATTCAAATTTCTGCATGGTCTGCTTTTTGTCAACGTGCACACGCTTCAAGCAAACCTGTAGCAGTAGGGGGCGCTCTCGTACAGGACGCTCTGTGTGTTTCTCTGTTTACCGTCTCAGCCGTTCATGGAAGGGACAGAGCTCATTTCTACTAAAAACGTATCCATTCCCCAGCTAATGATGGATTTATTTTTATTTTTAAACCTTTCACCTCACAGAATGGCAAGGCTTGCCAAGGATACACGTTTATTTTGGTCAGAAAGTTCATTCAGGGCCGAGTCATTTCTCTGTTCAGCTACAGACAGAGTACCCCAGCAGCTCTCTGCTAACAAAGTATCAGAAACAGCAGAGACAGAGAGGACTCATTAGAGCCTCATAGAGTGTTGGAATGTGATTTGTGAACTGTGAGTGATTAAACCCTACAGTTTGAGCTGCACAGTTTATGCCCAGCAACGTAATACGCCGTGCGCACGTGCATGTCGAGGTGTTTTGGGGAGGAGTCGTAGGACGTTAGATTAAAAAACTTCTCTCTTGATTAAATAATCCACAATGCGGCATTAAGCAAATTCATAAACTTTTTTTACTTAATTGTGAAGTCTGACTTGAGCCAATACACAATATAGCAAAATAATTTGCGACCACATCAAATTTCTGTAAAATTGACAGTTTTAACCACTGGCTGTGATTGCCATCTTAAATTGGATACTCAAAAAAGCAATTAGTTGTAGATGTACAGTATGTCCATATTTTGCAAAATACACACAGGGTTGATTCCAACAGTCACTGTCAAAGTTTTAAACAATCTTGCACAATGTGTAGAACTTGGAGTATGTGTTGGGAATGAATTGTAACTACCGTACTACAACACCAAAATTTAACCCAATATCTGTCAAACTGACAGTTTTATGTTTGCCAATGTCAGGCGACCATCTTGAATTGGGTCGACAGCAAAGTTAATCAGTTGTAAATGTAGATTTAATGATTATTTAATTAAAATCCATCCAATATAGTTCATGAGATATTTTTCTAACATACACAAGGCGTCTTCATGTCTCTTGCCTTCTCTTCCTTCCCTCATTTCATCTGATCTCACTCTCAAGGCGTGCCTTCATTCTGAGGGTCACATGGACGATGGCCTGACCCTCCAGCGCTGTCAACACGAAGAGTCTCGTGCCGCACGGATTATCCGCAACACCACGCTCCTCTTTAACCGATTCATCAGGTATGAAACACGTTTCCACGATATGACTCACCTCAGCAACACAGCGCAAATGACCCAATTAAACCAAATCACTCATTTAAATCAAATTACTTTCCACATATGTCTTCAGACACTTTATCTGAATAATTTGCAGCCTATGTTGTCATCAAGGCAAAACACACAAGCACCTGCTGATGATGGTGGAGCAGAACTAATAAAGATGTTAAAGCAAATCCCTGATGCCTCATAAATTGATACCTCAGAGCTTCACGGTCTCTCAGACAGGCGCAGATTGTGAGTGCAACCAGTGGGAAATCACACTCTGGGCCTGTGAGTTTTGACTAAAAGGATTGCCAGAGCCACAGACAGCTCACCCACTGGATCTGTCACTCGTTTCCAAATGGCAACCAGAGTCACACTGCCAGCTTTGAAGAAGGAAGCTGTGGCACGTGTAAGTGTTTGTTATGGAAGGGCTCGTCGTCCCTGGGTCAGGCTCAGGGATGCTTGTTGTGGCAACATGTGAGAAGGTGTCAGCCTCCCCCACGGCTGTGACACGTACATCTCTCCCCCCTCATCCCTCCCACGCATACGGCCTGAGCTATTTTTAGCAGGCCGGCAGAAATCAGCATTTCAGCATGAATGAACTTGTGAGCGAAACATTGTGTTAGTCACTCCTTCCTTAAGTCTGCGCTGTCTCCTTGTAAGAATTTTACAGCAATACCCGATTAGTGGAAAGTGTTATCCGAAATGTATTTTTCTGTATCTCCCCATAACAGAGACCTTGACTGTTTGAGTGTTAAAAACAGAGCGATGGTCGCCCTACCTGTCGAGGAGGTGCTGCAAACGCTCAATGACCTCATTACCTATTTTCAACTCCCCGACGCTGAGCTGGAGCACGAGGAGAGGCAGATTAAGCTGCGCTCGCTCAAGAACAGGCAGAACCTCTTCAAACAAGAAGTGAGTGTCACCATCACGGAAAGATTAGCAAACTAGCAGTCTATGAAATATTCATTTTACTTTATCTTGCAGGGCAAGAAAACATTACAAATCCAGAGTAAAGAGTGGTGATTAGGACAGTTTTAGTGGATGACTGCATGTGTGATTGAGCTGAAAGTGAAGGCAGACCTGGAAAAAAGTGAGAGAGGCAAAAGCAATTGATCCTCTGAGGCAAGTTTCATTGCCATCCTGTATTTGGAGGTAGGGTTAGCATATGAAAGTGTCAGCAGTTTTAGTGTTATAAGTTTTCCCCGAGGTGGGAATGAGTGCACCGAAGCTTCCTGCTAAGCTTCTAGGGCCTAAATTGCTTTCATCAATTATGATATGTCCGTTGCTGTACTGAGGGGTTCTGTGATGTCAACTATTCAAACTACCCTGGATCTGTTAATGCTGCAACAGCATGAACAAGCCACTAAGTCTTCAACCAACCTTAGATAACTAGTTAAATGCATGTGTTGTTTTTTTAACTGTTCTAAAACACACATGTGATCTTATTTTTTTGTTTTAATTAAAAAAAAGGTAAACATAAAAAGCTTCTGTTCTCTAAAATATTGCATTTAGAAGGTCAGTTTGCCACTACGCACAGCTGACTCGTGATTTTTCCTGGCAGTATAAATCAAAGGAAATTTCCATTTTGTCTCTTTACCACCCTCCATTTAGCATTTCAGATCACTAGAGATATTCCTCTGTAGCATAAATCACTGTGACATGGCCACCTAATGGGACAGGAGAGATCCGCATTAAAATGGTCCTGGTAATCAAAACCTGGAGGCACAAATTAGGCTCTTATATTAATGAGAGCTCATCATTAAAAAGAGATTTCTCAATATTTAAGTCTGTACAATTTTGAGGCAATTAAAACAAACAAAAAAATTACTCCAATCTGCACGAAGACCACCCTTCTTTGATATTGGGGACTTTTCCTCTATTTGCACATTTTTGAGTTAATCTCTCTTTGTTTGTTCATAAACATTTATTTTAATCAGTCTTGAGATATTTCTTGATCCAAGTTTTACACGTTAAGCTTGTGGATTCTATTTTCCTGTGCAGTCAGTTTTTTAAATCCTTGTCTTCTTTCCCTAAGCCTCTGAACACTTGAAAATAATTGCTGCCTTGGTACCTTCTTCACGCTTAATTTTTGACAGGTCTTCTGCAGCTAATTTGCACGTCTTTTCCCTCATACACTTTTTGTGGCAGCGTTTAGAGAATTTGCATTTTCTTTTTATATATTTGTATGATCTACATGTTTTGGGACTTCAGCTGTTATGAGAATGCTAAAATTAAAAAAATTAAATTTAGATTTGTTTATATCAAAGGTTCTTAATAATTGTGTAAATATGTTACTTTATAGTAAACTCTTGTTATTTACACTAATGTATGCACCCTAATTAGAATGATACCTAATTCACTTTTCAGTTTATACAGTCTGGAAAATTTACTCAAAATAGTTCAAGTCTTAATAATTAAGCACTTTTTTCTGTAGGTGGAACAGTTCTGTTTATGTGTTTTTATTATTGTATGTTTTTAGGGTATGCTGACTCTTGTCTCCAACTGTATCGACCGGCTGAACGTTTATAACAGTGCAGCCCATTTCGGGGAGTGTGCTGGTTCAGAGGCCGGAACAGCCTGGAAGGACATTCTTAACCTGCTGTATGAGCTGCTGGGTAATAAGATGACCACACACACACACACACACACACACACACACACACACACACACACACACACACACACACACACACACACACACACACACACACACACACACACACACACACACGTATACAAACAACTTCTCTGTGAGACATCGCCAACATTTCAGTTGTTTCAAGAAATAACATATTGCTAATAAATGCAAGGAATGCCCTTTAATCAGAACCCTTAACTGGTATAATGGGGCTTGGGTTCCTTCTGGTGTGCCCACTGCCCAACCTCATGTGGCAGGAGTATAGAGTCAGTACCTGGAGGATGAAGGAATGGATACCACTGACTGGCCACCACATTTGCCTGGCTTGAATCCAATAAGATCTCTGGAACATCGTGCTTAGGTCCATTCTATGCCACCAGGTTGTACCTCAGACTGTCCAGGAGCTCAGTGAGGCTCTGGTCAGGATCTGGGAGGAGATAACCTGGGACACTGTCTGTCATCTCTTAAAGAACATGCCATCTGCCATCCAATATTGCATAGAACACTTAATGGCATGGCCTAAAATGCTTTCAAATTGCCGTGATCATCATCATCAGAAAGCTTCAAGGCACAAACTACCTAATTTCAGGTTTTCCCTTTTTTGGGACAATTTAATTCTTTCATGTCAGTTATTTATGCCATCTCTGCTGTTATCTGTGTTGTTTGTTCTTGTCGTGTTCTTTGTGTTGCCATGGCACAATGTCATCGGCCTTTTGGTCCAGGAATCACTTTAACCTCTTGCACTGTGACCGGACACAGATGTATTTCACTAAATTGACTTGGCAGGGGAAGGGGAGACTTTGCTCTCCCTCTTTTCCCCTCACATCCTGCTACATGTCTATCCATCTGTCTATTCATTAATGTCTATACTTAAAGAGGTTTAGACAGGCTATATGCAAAGTTTATTTTTCATCTCATCAAGCTGGAGCCGTTCTACCCTTCAAGAATGTCCTTCACACTCTTGTTTATACTGACTTCACATCCTGACTCAGATTAGTGTTCCAGCCACGTCTCTTCCTCTCCTCCCTCCTCCACACACCTGCTGTAGCGCAGTGCTAAGTGGATTTGGGATGCTTTCTTCCTTTCTTTTCTGCCTGTCTGCGTCACATGACCCTGTCTTAGGACATACTTTATCTGGGTGTGTCTATCAACACGTGTTTATGTCTTCGCCTTGTCCCACCCTCCTTTTTTTTTTAAATCTTAGGCATTTTTACAGATTAATATGTATGAGTGTCAGGTTTAGCAGGAATTAAGTAAGATAGCACTGACACGAGTCCATCTAACTTGTCCTTGCACACTCTTTTGTGCCTTGCAGCAGCGTTAATCCGAGGGAACAGGAACAACTGCACCCAGTTCTCTAATAACTTGGACTGGCTGGTGAGCAAGCTGGAAAGACTGGAGTCTTCTTCAGGTATCATTCTCACATTGTGAGAATAAAGTTTTTCAAGTTAAAAGCTCTAAAGAACTTACAAATAAAGTTCCAGATGGAAGATGCCCACGCTGCAGTGGCCTCTGACTTTAATATTAAGGATGTAAAAACATGCATGTCTCCCTGACAAGCGTCCTCTGCAGTGTCTTTACTTTCTGTGGGTGTCAACTAATTGATGAATTTTGTGACTGCACAGGCATCTTGGAAGTTCTGCACTGCATTCTAATTGAGAGCCCTGAGGCGCTCAATATCATCCAGAAAGGACACATTAAGTCTATCATATCTCTCCTCTACAAGCACGGACGCAACCACAAGGTGAGCACTAAGCAGCGCTGTTGTGGTCAGCTGTTGATGTGCGATACTGACGCATCGCTAGGCTTTAGTTTGTTTAGAATCAGGAAGTGATGCATGTTGATGCAGGGTGGAAATACTTTATAGATAGTGGTGAACTTTATTCTAGAGTTTGGATAACATTCTTTATCCTGTGATTTTTTTTAAAGATTAACATTAATCAGCTAATTCTGAAAGGTATCCTTACGTATCGCCTGCTCAGACACTAATCTAAACACAGAACAGAATCTCTTTTACTGATGTATCAGAGAAGCAGGATGTTATTGTCGGATCGTCAGATTTCTTTGTCTGCCACGAGGGAGTAATGTTTGTGTGTCATCACATGTTTAGCCAAGAGAGCCTATGAGCCAGAGGAGAAGATGTTTGAGTCACTGACTCATCTTACTTGAAGGACTTCTGAGAGTATTAGGGTTATTATCTATTTGTTAGTTGGGCCACCTCAGGTCACTCCTGTTTTCCACATTTGAGAATCAGATTAATTAAATAAAGTATTCATTTACTAAACCAGGAATTTGTGTGAATTTTATTTTAAACTTTTATTAACTTGGGTGCAGAAAAAATGATTACAGTAACAAGATTACCTCACTCAATTTGGACTATGAATTGCTTTGAACACCAGTGGCGGCTGGTGAAATTAAACAACAACAACAACCACAATGTGGTCACAACAGAAGCTGTAATAGTTTCAGGGAAAAAACAACCTGACCTAAACAAGGTCAAACACATATCTTAATATTCACAATGAAGTTTGTACAGCTTTCTACTGACACCACAAACATATCAATACATCTCTAACGAATACAGTCAGATAATTAATGTTACAATTCAGACAACAAACACTAACCAAGCAAGTCATGAGAATCAGCTCAACTAATGAAGTGAATTAACAACAAAATAAAGTCAAATCCACTGATGGATCCCATCAAAATAAGTTAAATTACAATTTCAGACCACTTACAATACTACCATAGACTGCTTTGGCATTAACAGGAAAAGTAACGAAAAACCTCCTCAAAACGGGCTAAACTACATGAACCAAAGCATTCAATCAACACTAAGTGTTCCTCTAACATTCAGCCACAACAATAACAAAGACATATAGCTGTTTAATCACTCATCAGGACAGAGCTAGTTAGCCATAGCCATTAGCTCATAGGCAAGTTTGAATGGGGGAACTCTGCAACGCATTGTTAAAAATACAAAAGAAACAAAAAAATGACAAGTTTTTTCACAGGATCAGTTAAATTAAATTAAAACAAGTAGGAATGCACCGATACCACTTTTTTCAAACCGATACAATACTTGGATACTTGGATCTGAGTACTCGCCAATACTTCTACCGCACATAAAAATGCAATGAATTGGAAGACAGGTTCTATTTTCTTCTATTTTCGGTTAACTTGAACAAGTCAGGTATATGGTATCAATATCGGCCCAATTCTGATACTGGTATTTTTCCGTTCCTGGTATCGGTAACGAGTACAAGTACATGGTATCGTATCGGCCCGATACCAATATCGGTATCAGTGCCTCCCTAAAAATAAGTAACAATCGGTCAAACAACAAATGTGATAAAACTACCAAACGTACCCTACATTTTCCTCTTTTCATCTATCAATTCATTACACTTAACTTCTACCCTTGACAGAGGTTTCCCGAGGTAGGTTTCTGTCATGAATAAATCTGTTTACCAGGATAATAAAATTAAAAGCAGACAGTTGGGTGGCCTGGGTCATAAATCAGCGTAAATGTATTATTTTGCTTTGGAAGCAGGATGAAAAGGTCAATGATAAAGTGGCCTGTCACCCTTGGCTGCGCTTCCCAACCCATTTAATTCTAAGCTTTTGTTAAGTGAACATCAAAGGGATATTATTGGACATGTTTTACCTCCAAGAAGCATCAGAGTAATTATGCGGTGGCAGCATGAAAGGAGGCTGTCCCCAGAGCAGTAACCTGGACAGTGATTTGGGACGCAGATAATTAGTCCTGTCTGGAAAGGTATGGATTGAAGTCTAGTGTTTAATGGGAAATTTTAAGTAAATATGGGATCAGCTGCTGGAGATCTATTGAGGTCTTGCTCTCATTGTTGTTGCTTATTATCCTCCCTGCTGGCTCGGCTGTTTTTCAGATTCTCGACGTGCTCTGTTCGCTGTGTGTTTGCAATGGCGTTGCTGTGCGAACCAACCAGAACCTCATCTGCGACCACTTGCTGCCCAAAAGAGATCTGCTGTTACAAACCCAGCTGGTCAATGATGTCCAGAGGTGAGAAGGCCATACATCAACTCTGACGTGTTCTGCATCATAGTTACCGTGTGCTTACTCATCGATTGCTTTCATTGCCAGTATGAGGCCGAACATCTTCCTGGGCGTGAGTGAAGGCTCTGCTCAGTATAAAAAGTGGTACTATGAGTTGATGATAGACCAGGTGGACCACTTTGTGACCAGCGAGCCGTCTCACCTGAGAGTGGGTTGGGCAAACACCAAAGGTTATGCACCCTATCCGGGAGGAGGGGAGGGCTGGGGAGGCAATGGAGTTGGTGATGACCTCTACTCGTTTGGTTTCGATGGACTCCACCTCTGGTCAGGTGAGTAGGAGAAGAGAACTAACCAGTTAAAGATGAGTAGCATCCATAGGATCCAGCCAGGTTCCAGCTGGAACTGATATTGGAATTGATACCCCAAAGAAATGATTTTCCTGCACAGACTGTGTAGTGGAGTGCAGATGTGTTGCATCCAGTGTCTGTTGGAATAAATGTGATCTTTACCAGCATCATAACTGTGTTTTTGTCTGTTCTAATCAGGTCGTATCCCACGGGCAGTTGCATCTGTTAACCAGCACATCTTGACCTCAGAGGATGTGGTGAGCTGTTGTCTGGACCTAGGAGCTCCCAGCATCTCCTTCAGGATCAACGGACAGCCCGTTCAAGGCATGTTTGAAAATTTCAACACAGACGGACTTTTCTTCCCTGTCGTCAGCTTCTCTGCAGGGGTCAAGTGAGTGTTTGCTACATTTTTTTCTTTGTGTTACCTGAGCTGAACCTTCACCTCCTTGTTCTTTTCTACCTTCACTTCTGAAGGCAAAAAATGTAACAAAAATAAACTAACTTAAAATCAGTTACCGGTATATACTTTGATTTGCTAAAGTAGAAAGACAAGTTCAGTCTGTATTTTAAACCCATAGATTTAGTTCAACCAATACATTAATCTAACAATTTTCAAACATTTTTAAAAACTAAATCTTATCATCCATGTAAATATTCTGGTTTGGTATAAATATATAGGCCTGTACTATACAGATTTAAAAAGTTTCTTGTCTCTCATCATGGTGACCAGAGATGTGATTGACTAGACTTTGAAATGGATTTTCAAGCTCTAGCAGTTTTCCACTGATTCTATGATTGACTCCAGCTTTGAAGCAGCATCAACAGCTCTGAATCTCAGATACTTGGCACCAAGAAACTAGAAAGATTTTTACTTTGTCACATAAGGAAAAAAAAAAATCAAACAAAAATAGTTTAGAAATAAACAGCACCATATATTAAAGTCCAGTTCAGCTTTATTTATGAGGAGCTTTAAATACATTAAAATCAAACTGCTATTCAAGATAAAATATATACATAGTAAACATGTCAGCATTATCATATAGCCTAAAATAAGCAAGTCAAATATTATAAGATAAAATATATGGAATGGAACTATGTATAGTATTAAAGCAGATATGTGGATTATGTTTCTATGTATCAAAGTTTTCTAAATGTTTTAAATGATATTTCAGGTCTAAACTATGATCTATGGGTAGAGTTTCACAACATGTTAGTTTGATGAAGACCCTCCTTCCTCCTATAGACCCCTTTGCATTCTTTCTGGCCTCAGAACTTTTTCAGCCAGTAAAATTCAAATTTCCACATTGTCAGCTGTCTGTCAACGTGCACGCGCTTTGAGCAAACCTGTATCAGTAGGGGCGCTCTCGTACAGGACGTTCCGTGTGTTTCTCTGTTTACAATCTCAGTCGTTCAAGTCAGAGCTAATTTCTACTAAAAACTTATCCATTCCCCAGCTACTGAGGGATTTATTTTTATTTTTAAACATTTCTCCTCACAGAATGGCAAGGCTTGCCAAGGATACACGTTTATTTTGGCAGAGGACTAATTCTGGACCGAGCGTTTTCTTATTTCTGGATTCTGTAGCTTCAGAACATCAGCTGCTGTTCTAAAGCCACATAACAAACACAGCAGGGACAGAGAGGGCAGCCTCTTACAGTGTGAGAACAATGATTTGTGAACTGTGAGTGATTAAACTTTAATAATTAGTAATTTATCCTTTATTGATCCCATTGGGGAAATTCATCTCTGCATTTGACCCATCCCCATTGTTCGAGGAGCAGTGGGTTGCCATCTCAGAATGGCGCCCGAGAGGCAGTTGGAGGTTCAGTATCTTGCCCAAGGATACTTCGACACATGTAATCATAGTTTGAGCTGCACAGTTTATGCCCAGCTTACAGTCCAAAGTAATGCACCGTGTGCACGCGTGCGTGCACGTGTCGAGGTGCTTTGGGAGGAGGGACATTGGACGTTGGATTCAAAAACTGCTCTTTTGCTGAAATAATCCGTCTAGCTGCTTTAAAATAAGAATCTGACAACAACTAGGATTAAATATGGAGTTATGAAGAATTGTTGAATGGGTTAGCTTGGAATTTAAAGTGACTCAGTGATTCTCCATGGATTTAAATTTGTCATAACTTCTCTGCTCAGCAAATGAGGACTGTAGTCAGAATGGGCTCAGTTGTGTCACCTCTACTCTTGAAAAGCAATTTTGGGCAATCCTCTGAGTGACATTTTTCCTTTCACTCAATGCCTCTGTAGGAACAGTTTTTTATTTGCTGCCTGATAGAATATATTAGATTTTTTCACTCCCCCCCCCCCCCCCCCCACTTCTAATTAGCTTACCATGGATTTTTTTTTGTTATACACTAATGAAATAAATCAAACAGTTGATTAAAATCTTTTTCTTTAGGGTACGCTTCTTGTTGGGCGGCAGACACGGTGACTTTAAATTCCTGCCTCCATCAAGTTACGCCCCATGTTATGAGGCTTTGTTGCCTAAAGAGAAAATGAAGGTAGAGCCTGTAAAAGAATACAAGAGAGATGTTGAAGGAGTTCGGGATCTTCTGGGTACTACCCAGTTCACTTCCCAGGCCTCCTTCATTCCAGTCCCTGTGGAAACCAGCCAGGTAAGCTCATAAGATATTATAAGATAAGCAAAAAATGTTTAATTTTAGGAGAAACAGCTCAGTAACATATTCTCTACTTTAGATCATCATGCCTATCCATCTGGAGAAGATTCGAGACAAGCTGGCTGAAAACATACATGAACTATGGGGCATGAATAAGATTGAACTGGGATGGACTTATGGCAAGGTGAGGAAGAGGCAAAAACTCCCATTTTCTCACAAGAATGAAAAGATTTTACAAAAAAACACTCCATACATTTTGCCACTTTGTCAAGAAGTTAACACCCTTATTGCATATTTTCTAATATAAAAAACAAAACCAGCTTGAAATGCACTCGTTATACGAAGTAGTAGCATTTAGCCATCACAGAAGCCTCTTTGTCATCTTGCTTTCTCTTCTATAATTTGCGGTTCACTACTAAAAGAGGGTAAGTGGGAAAAAAAACTCATTTTTTAATGTTCATTGTGATCATTTCACTCATTAAATGCTCCATTTTAGTTTGTTTAGGTAGAAAGATCAGTGTTTCATTGTGTTCTAGTAAAAGTCATATATTGTTTCATTCATGGGCAAAACTGAAATTTGACATCTGTATAACCAAAAGTAACTAAATATAGTTTTATATTGGAAAATTATTTGCATCACTTGCATACTACAAGTGACTATTTTTTTTACAAGAGTCAGCTACGTGCACTATATGTGATGTTTAACCGACTTAGCACATTTACACTATATTTATTGAGGTTTTCAGTTTATTACCTAAAATATTGTTTAATTAATTAGTTTAAACAGTCAAGTATAAGCTAAAAAGTGGTTTCCCAAAGGGTTTAGGAGTTATATGTGCTGATACTGGAACCAGTTCAGACTTTGGTCCGGTTAGCTTAGCAAAACAACCAGCTAGCTTGGTTCCATTTAAAGCTCACAGCCTGTGGGAAGGTGTAGTTTGCTTATAATTTTAAACCAAGAAAAACAAGGTCGTAATTAGCAAAAATGAATGGTGTTTGCAAACTTTTATTTATTTTTTTGCTTTATAATTTCAACATCTTTGGAGAGAATACGTTAGTTAGGCTAAATGTATTTTGGATCCAGCTTACGCTAATTTTTGCAAAACAAAAAAGCTTTAGGTAAAACAGTAAAACAGACTAGTTTTTAATAGTCAGGTGAAATGTAATGTACATATAATTTTCACTAAAAAATCCACACTGACAACTTATTAAAAATGAGCACATTAACATTTTGTCAACATTACAACAATTACATTGAACTATTTTTATTAATTGAAATAAAAGCTGTCAGAAGACATTTTAAAGTTTTTGTACAATTCAGAAAGTGGCTGGCTGGTATCTTTCTGTCAGACGTCACGTAAACACACAGCTGTATATCTGCAATTAGCCCTGCATGTTTTCCTGATAAACATCCACCATTGTCATGCCATCTCCTTTGAGCAGCACTGCCAAGGAGAACATTTGGCATAACTTGCAGCATTAAAAGATGCATTAAAGTGCTTAGTATTCAAACCACACACCTTTCTGTTTTTCTCCTCTAAGAAAACATGCTCCCCTGCTCCTCTTCCATAACATGTTCACTAGAGAAACTGGCTTATCACTGCAAGCAGTTGTACCCTAACCTCAATCCACATGTCCGCCCCCCCTTGTTAGTTCACAATAACTTACAAAGGTTGTGTTTTCACATGCATATTTTGTTTACAATAATGCTCATACATTAAACATACATATGGTGCTAATGATGAGAAGTAAGGTTAAAAAAGGAAGGTTGATATGGTTTATTTTCTTTGCAGATAAGGGATGATAATAAGCGACAGCATCCATGTCTGGTGGATTTCTCAAAGCTGCCTGAAACAGAAAAGAATTACAATCTGCAGATGTCGACAGAAACTCTGAAGTAGGTGGAGCATGTACACCGTCCAGACTTGTTTCTAAGGGAAGAATCAGGACTTGCAAAAAAAAAAAAAAAAAAAACTGCAGATAAACCAAAAACCAAACGTCTTTTGACAATTTATTAATCATCAACAGTTTTCTGACAAACTTTGTTAAACTTAAATACTGTCTATTTCAGTTTAGACACATGAGAAACAGCTGGGTTGATAAAATTAATTAAACAGCTGTTTTTCATCTATTATCTATTATTTGTAATCGCTCTCTATCAAGATCTAACAAATCATGTCAATTTGTATATAAAACAATGTCTGCTGATAAATGTCATATTTCATATCCCCCCCCCCCCACAGGACCCTGCTGGCTTTAGGCTGCCGTATAGTTCAGGTGAATCCAAATGCAGAGGACTCCCTCAAAAAAATAAAACTACCCAAGAAGTAAGTTGGCCTATCATCTATCTATCTATCTATCTATCTATCTATCTATCTATCTATCTATCTATCTATCTATCTATCTATCTATCTATCTATCTATCTATCTATCTATCTATCTATCTATCTATCTATCTATCTATCTATCTATCTATCTATCTATCTATCTATCTATCGATTGATCTATCATATTGTGGCGACCCTGTATTTCTGTTTAGTTGAAAGGCTGGAATCCTTTGTACTGTTCTGTGTTGCTGTTCCTTTAAGAGCGTTGTTGCTGTGGGTGTGTGTGATTGGTGGAGCGGGGCGGGAGAGGAAAGAAGTTTGTGTGTGTGAGTTAGAACTCCTCTGGCTCCAACCTGTTCAGATCTCTGTATTAGCGTGG
>SSNR01000421.1:456402-485807 GCA_006937965.1 Callopanchax toddi | reverse complement strand
TATATATATATTAGTGTGTGTAAACAGAGGAGGATTTTGGGGCCGTGGGGGCCTACTGAGCCTCTCAGCCCTGGGGCCTATCAGCTGGTTAAGGAGGCCCTGGGTATACTACATACTCTACAGATGTTTTGTTGCTGAAACAAGCATTCTGTTTTTGAATGTGAATGGATGGTTCTTAAGATTGTGAAGTTTTACTAGACACAATTTGTAAAAAATTGTTCAACTTTTGCTTCACTGTTTGACATCTGAAAAATGTGTTAATCCTGCTGGTTTCAGGAGTTTCTTAGATTTGAAATTTCCTACAGTTTAAAAACCTTTTTGGCATTCTCATTATGTTTAAAAGATGTGCTTTGTATACAATGTTAATATTTTACAGTTTAAAATGAACCAAAAATTGCATTTGAAGTTCTCAAAACAAGTGTAGTTTTTTGTTGATATTACCTGATACAGTTAAAAGATGTACATTTTCAGGTTTACTGCACAGTTCTGTGCATAAAAAAGGTTTGTGTAAACATGTTTCTGGAATTTCTTAATTTCAGATTTTCTTGCATTTGGATATTTAAAAAAAAAAAAGCAACACTTAATGTGTGCTCACATTATTTTTGTATTGAGTACATCTCCAAAAACACGTAAAGTTCTGTAAGTTATGGTAAAGGTGTGAGAATTGATTCGTACAGTTAATGTAAAGTATAACATACACTCAACTTACAAGTCTGGTTTTGCACAATTTAAAGATATTTTGTAAGATTTTCTCCTGTGATTCTTTACTCTTGCTGCCATTGAGGTAATTGTTATTAAATATTTGATGTTCAGAATGTCAAAGATGTTAAATAAACAATTTTCTTGAGAATCTAAGGTGGACATTTTTTGTTACATTTAGCAATTTGAGTTGCTTTGTGTATTAAACTTGCAGATCAGAATAACTAAAAGCACTTTAATCTAAAATTTGTATAATCTGATAACAGGAATAGAACTACTAAGCTGGCTGAATATTTTACCTATACTCAAAAATATTTGTATGCATGACAAAGTAGTAGTTGATAATTCACACTTTGATTTGAAAGGGAAAGGTGATATTTAATGAGGTGTAAACCCTTTGGTAAAAAAGCTCATGGTAGTTTGTCTTGTCGTAAATTATATGGTAATATGGAGTTTATAAAGGGTACACAATTTTTTTCCAAACAGTAAATTATTTCATAAAACATTAACTCAAAACAGAATTACCATCTTTTTACTGTAGAAAATGTTTCACTGTAATATTTACAGGGACGTTTTCTAATCATTTTTAATGATCACAAGGGGAAACTGCAAAACTTTTTTTAATTTCTGGGAATTTTTACAGAATAAAATTGTATTTTATTATTTAGACAGTTAATTTTACAGGGAACATATGTTATGTTTTGTGGCACAAACTTTATTTTATACTTTATTTCCATGTTTTTTTTAAGGGGAAAAACTGTATTTTTTTAAGGTTAAAACAGTTTTTTCTACAGTAAAATATTGACTCAACACTATTTTTAACCGTAAAATCAACAGTAACAGTGGTAAAAATTATTATTTTAGATCGTTAATTTTACAGGAAATATATGTTATATTTTGTGGCACAAACTTTATTTTATACGTTATTTTAATGTTTATTTTAGGGAAAAACATAGTTTTTTCTCCAAGTTAAAACATATTTTTTTACAGTAAAATATTGCCTTCAGTGCAAAATTTTTACGTAAAATAAACGACAACAAAACTTTCATACCGTAACAGGAAAAAAAGTTTCACCCGTAATTTTACGGTAGTATTTCGGCAACCCCAGCTGCCAGAGATTTACCGTAAAATTTACGTTTTTTTTTTTTACAGTGTACAGAGAGGTCAGGAAAAGCAGCATGACGAGGTGAGGTCTAGAATCGGACGGACCCGGGTCACCCGGTAAGCTACTGCCTCTGGACTCAAACTTCTCCAATGCCTTCACCCTCCTGAGTCATTTCAAAGACTGCAGTGTGCGATTTGTGAAGAAGCAAAGTGGGGGACTCTGCGTTTGTTGAGGGTTCAATCAATCAATAAATCAACTTTATTGTCATTGAATCAGCATCCTGATACAATGAAATTTACGTTCCAGTACAATCTTTCCCAAAATCAGACATACAACACATAAACAAACAGGAACACATCGACTGTGGTCACGCACAAATTCCAGCTCTACTGTTTGCAGAAAAAGTAGAAAACAAGGGGAAGGGAGCAGGGATTAATGAAAAAAATCATGTTCCATATCTCTGTCTTCAATGGAGCACAGAGACACAGAGCAGGCAACAACAAAAAAACACCTCAAGCACCAACAAAAACATAAAGCTTTGACATAACCATCAACACAATGTGTGTGTGTGTGAAGGGTGGGGCAGGAACTTCCATGCACAGTGCCAGGCTGCTGTGATACGCTCAGCCATCAGCCCCTGGTACCGGGTGGGGAGGGAGATTAAGGGTATCAAAGAGTACATTGAGGCGGATAAGGAATAGTGACGTGTAGAATGTTGTGTCTGAAATAAGATAGGCCATGACCTTTCTCCCAGCTCAGTGGTGAATTGTCCCTTGTTTAATGTTGTAAAACGAGCTCCAAACTGGACCAGGTGGCCACAATACCCCTGTAGACAGAGTGGGAGGAGCGAAGCAGCAAGCTGTATCAATTCTTCAGGGCAGGTTGAGATATCTTCAGCTCAAGGCTGAACTCGGGCAGGCCAGATTCAGATAACAGAATGTTTTGGGAACAGGCAAAGATGATTTCCTCAGGCTTCCTGTCTGTAGCCGGTCGTCACATGCCCAAACAGCCAAATCAGGGGGTAATTAGTGTCCCTCCATTCGAGCCAGGGTCTTCTCCAAGCTGGTTCCCAAATTGCACACAAGTCCGATAAGATCCTTAATGTTACGATTAGATCTTGCAGCGCCAGTCAGAGTTCCCCTGGCTCGACACACTCAGTGAGAGCGGGTAGTTTAACAATTGAACGCATCTTCTCCAAAAGTTTGCGGTACCCCAGGAATCCACAAGCTCCAATCAGCAGAAATCTGGTGACCATAATTCCAATCATGTAGACATCTTCTGAGTCCTCGATAGCAAGCAGTGAGAGGCACATGATCTTCCAATCGCCCCAGGAATTCATCATGCACCCGACCATGTACGTGAAATCGGGGCACGTCGCCGTTCAATAAGTGGAAAAAATCTTGTCAATGAAGTTGATCGACCAGCTCACTAAATCCATAATTACTCCATAATTATGCTCGCTGCTGCTCCAGCACTTTCTCAATCATCTTTTGTCTAGAACCCACCTGGTTGGGCATTCTGTGATGAGTGAGTGCTCTGGGAGGTTGTGCTGCTGCTGTGCTTTTTTCAGTGCGGTTTTAGCCTTCCAGCTGTGGCAGAAATGTCCCACTATCTTCTTGCAAAGCCCAACGGCACGACCAATGCGGGCATCATCTTTGACTGCATTTTCTGGAGGAGGAGGAGACACAAAGACATTTATGTTTAAAAAATGTCTAAAAAAATAATTTATTTACAATTGTTTTTGTTTATAATAAAAACTATAAAAGAAACATTTAAAAAATCTATTATGAGGTAGCAAGCAGCATGCTGTCTAATACCCATGTGTATGTTTTAATTGTGTGTCAGCTTCCTCTATCTAAAGCTGAACGTATGTTCTGAACCCTCAGCTTTTGAATCAGATTTGTAAAACTCCAAAAAGTGCCTGCTCTTTGTTTATTTGTGTAACTTTGTCTTATATACTGAGGCTTCCTGAATTCATCTTGGTGTACACTGTAGTTTTTTCACTCCATTCTCTCCCAATAGTTTTAATTAATACAGTAACAAAATTAAAATCATATACATTTAAATTACAAAATTAGTATTATACTCAATATTTTAAAGTTAATTTAAATCTTTTGGAGCTATTCAAAACTTTAAAAATGCTGTAGAACACAGATATAGAGGCAAACAAATGTGTTTATTCCACAGCTATTAATAGTTACCGATTCCCAGATGCAGCCTGTGTCCAAAACATTGAAGCCTGACCCAGTTGTTTAGTTCCATGGCTTTCACAACGTTCGGACCATTGTCTGTGGTGATGCACACTTGTTCGTTTTCAAGAAGATTCCAGTTGGCTAACACGTCATGTAATCCAAGAGCTATATTTTCACTGGTGTGGGAATCTGGGAAACACACAGTCTCTAGACACCACGTTTTCAGTTCAAAGTCTTGGGTGAGGAAGTGCACAGTAAAACTCATGTACGGTTCTGTTGTACGACTCGACCAGAGGTCTGTAGTACTTGCGTAGTGTTTGACTTGGCTCAGTTCGGACTTAACAGTTTTACAACAGGTTTCATACATTTGTGGAATGGCGACGTGGGAAAAGTAATTCTGTGATGGAATGTGGTATCTCCGGTCCAGTTTGTTTATCAGACTGACGGAGCCCTCTTGGCTCACTGTATTCATCGGCATCATGTCCTTAGCCAAATAACGTGTAATGGCGTCCGTTATTTCTTTCTGTCGCGTCGATGTTTTCTCATAGGGAGTTACGCTTGCAAAACTCTGATGCATGGATGTCTGTTGGACTGTCGTCTTAATGTTAGAAACTTTGGTTTAGCTAACGTTAGCTCTTTGAAACTCATCATACAGATCTTTGTGGTTGAACTGGAGGTGAACCTGGAGATTTGTTGTGTTTCCCCTTGTAGTAGCCACAACTTTTCGGCAAGACTTGCAGAGTACCTTTGACTGTAGTAGGTCGTCTTTCTCATAACCGAAGTATTTCCAAATGAGAGACTTGCCATTCTTTTTTACCACGAGGTCATCATCCTCACCATTAATGTTTTCATCACTCGTGCTCTCTGCCATTCCGACGCTATTCTAACTCGCTCTGGTGGTGTTTGTGTGCTTTCCATCCGAGTCTACGTAGGGGTCGGGCGTATTATGTAAACGGATCCATCTGATTGGCCACATATGGGAAGGGCTACATTTGATTGGTCAAATACTTCCGCGTAAACAACAAAGCTGGTTTAAAAAAAGTTGATGTATGACACAGATACAAATGTTTTTGGACCAAGCATTTAACGGCATTTTTGACGTGTTTTGCGATAGACCTATCGCATGTTCTGTTATTGTGATAACTCAACTTTTAAAGATGAGACATTCCATATTTTTCAAATTGATATGAATACATTTAACATTAAACATTGCACTCTGAAAAATGATGTGGGATTAGTTTAACATATCAAAAGGTGAAGTTTGTTAACTGAAAAATGAATATTGGAAAATTATTAAGGTCTGTGACAGGAGAGGAGGAAAGGCTGTTTTCACTCTGTTCTGGTGGGAATGAAGGCCTCAGAATGTAAAGACATTCTGTTTAGAGCAGGGATTCCCAAACTGTGGTGCGTGCACCCCTGGGGGGCAAGATGAAAACTGTAATGGTGGAAATTTGAAATAATTACACATTTACAGAATTTTTTTCCCCCAGTCAGTAAAAATGTGTAAATAAACATGTATACCATTATTGTGTGGAGCTGTGGGACAATATTTGGATGAACTCTGAGTCTTTTTTTCTGTCAATCATGTGAACTCTTTAGAGCAGACCTTTATTTTGAAGGCAACGATAACTTTCACTATTAGTTCCGGGGCGATGTTGTGAGGAGCTGCTGCTCTGTTTACCTCATCAGATGGATATTATTTATTCAAAGAATCCTTCTTGACAGCTTGTAACAACTCTGCTGATTGATTCCATGTGTGTCCTTATTTAATCAACTCCATGGTGAGTTGTTTCCTTTCTTTTGTTTTACTAAAGATGCAGCGCTACTTTCAGCTGCTGATGAGCTAATTGCTAACGGAGCTGGGTGTTAATTTAAAAACACGAAGCAGTTAGTTAAGCGAACCATCAGCTTAATCCAGTGTAGTAACCTCCTGCTCACTTCCAAACATTTGATCAGCACCCCCCATACACACTCGCTGTCCTTAAAAGATAAGCGCGTCACATGGAAATGAGAGGGGCATTTACGGACTGTAGGACGCACGACTCTCACAGTAATCCTCTGTTACATATGATTTAATTATTAAACACTCAAAAGTATCAAACATTTGTAACATTAATGATTCGTAGGCACCAGGAATCTGTTCAAATGTCAAAGGTCTCCATCCGGGGATTGGGGGTGCGCGACCACGGCTGGGACATAGAAGGAGGTGTGCGGCAAAAAAGGTTTGGGAACTGCTGGTTTAGAGTATATCTGCTCTGATTTTCACTAAGAATCACCATTCCATCTGCCTAAACTGTCAGAAGAGGACAGGTGAAAAAAGACAGGTAGAGAGTTTGTTTCATTTAGTAACAGTTTCTGCTCTCGCTCGTATCGTTGATGTTGTGATTTAATTTTCAATCATTTAACCAGTAAAGGGAATTTTTAGAAGCAAAATCTTCAACTTAAAAAAGGAGATTTTTCCATGTTTAACGCATAAATACCCTTACGAAAAAGTAGTATACTTCAAGTATATAAAATCAAGTATACTTAAGTGTACTTAAGTCTATTTGTATACTTGTACTTTGAGTTTACTCACAAGTATACTCCTTGGAACTAAATTGGCCCACTTAAAGTATACTTATAATATACTACAAGTATATTTCAAAGTAACAATATAAGTATACTTGTAGTATACTTCTCATATAATTGAGTATACTTTTCTCCTTGAAAGTATACTTAAAAGTAGACTTAAAGTAACAATTAAAGGTTATTTGTAGTGTACTTCTCATATAAGATACTTCCGGTTCCGGGTGAACGCTGGCGTGACTGCTCGCCGCTGCCCTGCCGTACTTTAAGTTAATAGCTTTTTTGATGTTTTTATAGTAGTTTTTATTTTTGTCTTGTGGATTATCTTTGAGACATCTTAATCTCATACCTGTGGAGGCTGGCTCGTTGGTGTGTGCCTGAGTGACTGAAGACTGCGGTCTAGAGTTCTTCGTGCTGGTGTTCTATCCTGGGCTGCTAGAATGGCGTTTTCACCACTGAAGTCGCTGGTCCATAAGGTTCTGACCTGGGGTGCTCTGATGCTACTCTTCCTACCATCGCTGTTTCAACCGGCTGCTGGGCTCCACTACTATTCGGCGGCTGAGCTGCTTCGGCTTCGACCACCGCTGCCGGGGCCCCCGGTGGCGGCACTGCTTTCTCTCCCGGAGATCGCCTTCCAGCCGTGACGGAGGTATGTGCATCGTGGGTCCCGACGGAGTTTCCTTCGTGATGCCCGGACGCCAATTACCCCTTTTTGGTCCGCATCACGGCCTCCAACGCGACTGACTGGCAGAGGTGTTAACCGCAGTGTGCTGGCTAGCCTGGCTAGGGTAGCTAGCAGCCCGGCTGTCCCCAAGGAAGGCACGGTGAGATTTGGGCACCTGAACGTCCGTTCCCTTACTGGTAAGGGTCATCTTGTCCATGATCTTCTCATTGACCGTAAGTTGGACATTTTTTCCTTGAATGAGACTTGGCAGCAGCCTCAGGACTTTGCTATGCTAAATGAGGCAACGCCCCCGGGGTATGTTTACCTGGCTCAGGCACGAAGCACGGGTCGTGGTGGAGGTCTGGCACTACTGTACCGGGAGTCCCTTAGAATGATTCCACTGACTTTGCCTCAATTTTGTTCGTTTGAGTCCATCGCCTGTCAAATACCTGGTTCAACTCCCACCATTGTTGCCTCTGTTTACCGCCCCCCTAAGTAGGAGAGAGGGTTTTTAGACGAATTCTCACAACTACTGTCCCATTTATCATCCTTATCTCAGAATGTTATTATTCTTGGTGATTTTAATTTTCATCTGGACAACACCAACTTGCCTGCAACTAGGGATTTTGTTTCATGCCTGGACAGTCTTGGATATCAGCAATTTATGGACTCTCCCACACATGTCAGAGGTCACACCCTGGACTTGATCTGCTGTTCTGGACTGGTTCCTAATGACTGTTCTGCTGAGGAATTTATCTTCTCTGACCATTCTCTCCTGACATTTAATGTTTCCCTCACTTTCTCAGTTTTGAAACCGGTTCGCTCCATTACCTACTGTAATCTGAAAAACATTGACCTGGACTATTTTCTCTCTTGTATTAATGATTTAATGGGTGTATTGGCAGACACCCCCCCAGATGACTTAGTCTCCTTTTATAATGATGGCTTACTCAAGTTGCTTAACTCGGTTGCCCCAATGAAATCCAGAATGGTCTCATTTCTACGTACAGCTCCCTGGTTCACACCGGCACTACGTGCCATGAAGGCTAAGGGACGGCAACTTGAGCGCCTCTATAAAAACACTGGACTCGATGCTCACAAGGATCTGTATCTATGTCATATGCATCTCTATAGAAATAGTATTGGACAAGCTAAAACTAACTATTACACTACAGTAATCTCCTCTAATCTAGGAAACTCTAGAACACTTTTCTCATTACTGAAGTCACTCTCTGGTCCTCCTGACTCCTTGCCCTCTCACTGCTACTCTGATGAGTTTTGTAACTCATTGTTGTTGTTTTTTAATGAAAAGATTCTGAAAATTCACCAGGGTCTGGGTTCCTCTTCCAATGACTACGTCCCTGATGAGTATTTTCCCCTGACGTCCACTTTCTCAGAGTTTCAACTTCCTTCGACCTCTGAGATTGCGGGCCTTATTCACAGCTCCAAATCTTCTACCTGTCATCTTGATCCCATCCCTACTGTTTTGCTTAAGACCTCCGTTTCATCATTGCTTCCACTTATTGTTTCTATTATTCATTCCTCTCTTTCTACTGGCATAGTTCATCAGTCACTGAAGTCTGCTGTAGTTTGCCCTATATTGAAGAAGCCTGGGGCTGACCCAACTGACCTAAATAATTTCTGTCCCATCTCTAATCTTCCTTTTCTTTCTAAAATCCTGGAGAAATCTGTAGTTTCACAGCTTCGTGCTCATCTAGCTAACAATAACTTATTTGAGCAATTCCAGTCAGGTTTCCGCTCCCATCATAGTACTGAAACTGCTCTGATTAAAATAACCAATGATTTGTTGATGGCAGCTGATTCCGGTCTAGTCTCCATCCTGGTTCTTTTAGATCTGAGTGCTGCATTCGACACAATCTCTCACTCCACCCTGTTGGCCAGGCTGGCGTCTCTGGGGGTCTCTGGCACTGAGCTTCTGTGGTTTCAGTCATACCTCTCTGATAGGACTCATTTCATTAAGCTTAAGACTTTCACTTCTTCCATGTCTCTTGTTTCTGCGGGGGTTCCTCAAGGTTCTGTACTTGGCCCTCTTCTTTTTATTGTGTATCTGCTTCCCCTTGGGGTCATCTTCAGGAAATTCAATCTCATGTTTCATTGTTACGCTGATGATACTCAGCTTTATGTTTCCACCTCTCCGTCTGCTCTTCTTCCACCAGCTGCGCTCATTGACTGTTTGACTGAACTCAGGTCTTGGTTCTCTAAGAACTTCCTCAAACTGAACCCTAAGAAAACTGAGGTGCTCCTCATGGGTACAAAATCTGTCCTGGGGAAGACTGGCAGCTTCTCCTTAACCTGTGAGAATACCTCAGTTTCCTGTTGGGCTCAGGTTAAGAGCCTTGGTGTTCTGTTGGACAGCACGCTGTCTTTTCAGGCTCATATTAACTCAATCACCCGATCAGCCTTTTTTCAGCTCCGTAATATAAATCGTCTCCGTCCCTCTCTCTCTGAACATGCTGCAGCTGTCTTAGTAAACAGTCTGGTCACATCACGACTGGACTACTGTCATTATCTTCTCTTCGGACTACCACAGAAATCTCTACATAAACTTCAGTTAGTTCAGAACGCTGCGGCTCGTATGGTCACGAGAACACCTGTTTCTGATCACATTACTCCTGTTCTTCAGCAGCTTCATTGGCTGCCGATAACATTTAGGATAATTTATAAACTGCTTCTTCTCACATTCAAGGCTCTGCATGACCTCACTCCTTCCTCCATCTCCCAACTCATCCATGTTTCTGTACCTTCTCGATCCCTCCGCTCCTCAGTGTCTAAATCTGCACATTCCTCCAGCTAGACTCACCACAATGGGAAAACGAGCCTTCAGCAGATCTGCCCCATCACTCTGGAACTCTCTCCCAGCTGACCTTAGAAACATTACTTCTCTCTCACTTTTTAAATCTAGGCTGAAAACACATCTATTTAAAGTCGCCTACTCTGTGTGAGATTTATGGTGGTCTTTTACTGATTGTTTTTAACTTGATGGTCCTATTCTTTTACTGTGTGTTTCTATGTTCGATGTTTTAACTCGTTAGTTTTATTGTGTTTTATTGTCAACTTGTATTGTGTGGTGACCTTGAGTGACAGAAAGGCGCCTGAAATAAAATTTATTATTATTATTATATAAGTGAGTATACTTTTCTCTTTGAAAGTATACTTGAAAGTATACTTAAAGTAACAATATAAGTTTACTTGTAGTGTACTTCTCATATAAGTGAGTATACTTTTCTCCTTGAAAGTATACTTAAAGTAACAATATAAGTTTACTTGTAGTGTACTTCTCATATAAGTGAGTATACTTTTCTCCTTGAAAGTATACTTAAAGTAACAATATAAGTTTACTTGTAGTGTACTTCTCATATAAGTGAGTATACTTTTCTCCTTGAAAGTATACTTGAAAGTATACTTAAAGTAACAATAAGTTTACTTGTAGTGTACTTCTCATATAAGTGAGTATACTTTTCTCCTTGAAAGTATACTTAAAGTAACAATATAAGTTTACTTGTAGTGTACTTCTCATATAAGTGAGTATACTTTTCTCCTTGAAAGTATACTTGAAAGTATACTTAAAGTAACAATATAAGTTTACTTGTAGTGTACTTCTCATATAAGTGAGTATACTTTTCTCCTTGAAAGTATACTTGAAAATATACTTAAAGTAACAATTTAAAAGTCATTTTGTTTAAATTTATTAAACATAAAGAGAGAATTAGAACATTAGAACAAAAACAGACATGTTTAACAGGATGAATCACAGATGAGAACTATTCTGAACATGTTTAACATGTTAATTCTGTGTTGTGTTTGTGTTGTGTTTGTGTTTGTGTTTAAACCAGTCTCTCCTCTCTTTCAGTTGCCAGTTCGTTAGTTTCCTGACTCTCGTCCCAGCCTCAGTTTAGATCTTTGTGCCTTGACCTTTGGATTCGTAGTTAGTTTAGAACTTTGTGCTTTGACCCTGTTTCTGGATTTTGGATTACCCTTTTGCCTCACGATTTGGATTTTTGCCTGACCTTTAATAAAAGGATTTTTATGATCATCTAACCTGCATTTGAGTTCTCCTTCGTACCTGCTTAACAAATACTGCTGTGAATCAATTTGTGAACATCAGTTTAAGCTGGCTTTTAGAATGTGATTGACCACACCTGATAATTTTTATGTAAATAATTAATAACAATATGCTCTAACTGTACACCTGTGATGAAAAAGGTATTGATTTGCAAATATGCAGCACAGGATGAGTAAGGCCACAGGCAGGACCAGAAAAACTTTGGTGAAGGTATCTAGACCAGTGCTATTCAAACCTTTGCCACAAAGTACCAACACATAAAATATTTAATATTTTAAGTACCACCAGTCCAGGCTTAAATGTAGCTAAATCCAGATTTAGCCGGGTCTATAACAGATGGAAATTATGTGAAAACTGGTTATAAACAAGAAATGCAACAATTCTTTTAATATTTTTAAATTGTTTGCATGAAATCAATGTGATCGGCGCTATGTGTTCACATGTCGGAATTTATGACTATCAGTGCTGTGTTTCTGCAATGTGGGAGGGAAAATTTTAAGCCAGTCATTTCTCACAGAAGCGGGAAGAAAATAAGCAACAGGCTTTACCCTAATCTTTTAACACTTTTTCCAAAATGTCTGAATGTTTAAAGTTAGTGAACTTTAATGGTTTTAGATTTTGTATGCAATAAAATAAATGTGAGATTAATTCTTCATCAGTAAACCATCCACTGGGACTTTTGATTTATGTGTATTATACATTGTATAAATAGTAATATAATAAAATTGAAAAGTGTGACTATTTTAGTGATCTCCTAATATTGTACCATTGATATTTTCCTGATTACCATCAGAAGTACACATGCCACAGTTTGATCATCCCTGGTGTAGACCTGTGGCTTTCTAAATTTGGCACTATGATTAAAGGGTCCATGACTCAATATTTAAATCAATTTATATTAAACAGATGTAATTTTTGATGCCTCTAGATTAGCGTTGCAGCAATAACTCAAAATACGTTGTAATTATTTCCTAACGAGCAACTTAGAGATCAGAAGAAAGCGCCGCCTTCCAGTTCTGCTGGGTTTCTCCTTATTTGGCAGGCTGACACTTCTGCTGCAGTAGGGGGCAGTGCCCAGTAGGGGGCAGTGCCGTCGCGTGAAAGTGAAACAAAACACTCGCTAAAAGAAAAGAGAAACACGAGAGGATAACTCTGTGTCTGTGCTACTCAGTCTATGGTCAATGGCGGCAGCAGTGGTGTTCTCCTCGCTCCAGGTGTCGTGAACGTGCGTGTGGGCGGAGAATTAGACCATATTTGCATGTCCGGATCATCATAGCGGGCTGGGGTGAAAAAAACTGTTTGAAACGGAGGTCTGAAATCCTACAAAACTTAAAAAATAAATTACTAGGAGACAGACGCTGTTTTTTGCACTTTCTGGCATGTTTAAGGTGAGAACTCAACGCTGCAACATGATAGTCAGAAAACATGGAAAACGATGTCATGGGCCCTTTAAGTTTTCATTTCTCCTGTCCATTTTACCTGTTCTAGCTGCTCCTTGTACACACAGGGGTACAAACAGATGATTTTGGGTGTAAAAGTTCTGTTTCTACTCACAGTTGAGTTCCTCATATTTATTTTATTACATATGAAATGTAAAACTGTTTGCTGCTGCTTTCCTTACTGATTCTGCAGAGACTCAACCCCTCCTGTGCTACATCAAAACAATGATGGAGAGAGAACAAAGCAACAGTGTAACGTACAATTTATTCATATATTTAAAATGACTTAAGTACACTCACCAACAATGGCATCAACTTTTGCTGAATCAAGTTGCGGCTTGGATTCCACATCCTTATGTGCTGCTGATGGTCTCCCGGTCAAACTTGAACTGGCAAGCGTTTCTCTGCTGAAGATTAGGACAGCAAGGTCCCCAATATAGAGTGATGGGTTTGAAGACCGCAGAGATTTGAGCTTCAGTTTGTTGACTTTGATGTCAGAGCCTGGGACTAGAGACACCTGTAAAACAAGAAGGTTGCGTTCACATTCTAGAATGTGATGAAGTCATAATGTCCTTTGTGCATCCTGTTCGTCCCAGTCCCTGCTTAGCTGTGGACAGTGGGCGGAGCAAACAGATTTTTCATTGTAAGCGCCAAGACCTACCGTATTTGCCCGAATATAGGACGACCCTGATTATAAGACGACCCCCATTTTTCAAGACTGATCTTCAGAAAAAAAGAATAAATTCACTTTTTAAAGAAACTATTTTTAATTAAAATTTGAGCAAATAATTTATTTGATACCTTAATTATAGACTACTTTAATATTTGCTTATTAATCAGACAGGAATTAAAGTTCTATGAGACAACATATTTCAGTCAATTGGGGAAAAAACAAGAGAAAAAAGAAGCTCTCTCTTCCTCAGTCTGGCTGTGTGGGCCCTCCCTCCTCCCTCCCTTTTTCTCTCTCTCACTGAGACTGTGTGTGTGTGTGTGTGTGTGTGTGTGTGTGTGTGTGTGTGTGTGTGTGCGCGCGCAGCTCCAGAAACTGGTCCTGTGTGTGGACGTCAGGCAGAGCAGGATTCTCAGGTGTTTTTCAGGCTTGAGGAAGAATGCGTGTGTGAACCGAGCGCCACGCTCACCTGTACAGAGCTCACGCTGAAAACACTGCAGCCGCCGCGGGTCCAGAGGTCCGACAGAAGGTGTTGGCTCCATATGTACTAAACAGAACCGGACCGAACCAAAAACCCAAACTAGTCTGAAAACGCCAGAAGCTGGAGCTGGACTTTGCCATCAGGTGTTTTTTTATCCTCAGTGGACCTGTAACTTTGAGGTGGAGCGGATCTCTGGGACTGCTCGCGGTCTAAGAGCTGTTTCCTGCAGGCGCCGCTTCTGTCGTTTGAACATAAAGCATGCGCCCCCTGCTGGGGCGCGATAGTAAGACGACCCCCCTTTTTAAAATTATTTTTAATGAAAAAAACCTCGTCTTATATGCGAGCAAATACGGTAATAGCCACATTGTTCTATTCTTAAAACTTGCTTCATAATACATTCGCTTCAGCCAGAATAAGCCCTGCTGGAACATGAACCTGGAGTCCTGTCTTATCCATCCCTCCAGCATTCTGACCGATGCACCATCTTGTCACACTGTTAAACCAAAAGAGCTTACCCTATATACAATCCACCCCACCTCTAATACCGTAATTGCCCGAATATAGGACGACCCTGATTATAAGACGACCCCCATTTTTCAAGACTGATCTTCAGAAAAAGAATAAATTCACTTTATAAAGAAACTATTTTTAATTAAATTTTGAGAAAATAATTTATATGATACCTTAATTATAGACTGCTTTAATATTTGCTTATTAATCAGACAGGAACTAAAGTTCTCTAACAACATATTTCAGTCAATTGGGAAAAAAAAGAGAAAGAAGCTCTCTCTTCCTCAGTCTGGCTGTGTGGGCCCTCCCTCCCTTTTTCTCTCTCTCACTGAGACTGTGTGTGTGTGTGTGTGTGTGTGTGTGTGTGTGTGTGTGTGCGCGCGCAGCTTCAGAAATGGGTCCCGTGTGTGGACACAGGCAGAGCTGGATTCTCAGGTGTTTTTCAGGCTTGAGGAAGAATGCGTGTGTGAATCGAGCGCCGCGCTCACCTGTACAGAGCTCACGCTGAAAACACTGCAGCGGGTCCAGAGGTCCGACAGAAGGTGTCGGCTCCATACGTACTAAACAGAACCGGACTGAACCAAAAACCCAAACTAGTCTGAAACGCCAGAAGTTGATCTGGCTGGAGCTGGACTTTGCCATCAGGTGTTTTAATCCTCAGTGGACCTGTCACTTTGAGCTGGAGCGGACGTCTGGGACCGCTCGCGGTCTAAGAGCTGCTTCCTGCTGCAGCCGCTTCTGCCGTTTAAACATAAAGCATGCGCCCCCTGCTGGGGCGCGATAGTAAGACGACCCACCCTTTTCAAAATTATTTTTAATGAAAAAACCTCGTCTTATATGTGAGCAAATACGGTATTTGGTCCTTCAATACGTCAATTCCTACATTTCAACTGGATTTGCGTGTGTTTTAAAACAAGTTGCCAATGAGATGTGTTTGTATTTGAATTGGAAGAGTGCCACTAAGTGATTATCTGGCAATGTTTTGATGTGGGCCATAATCACCCTCAAGAGATTTACATTGTAAAATTTACAATAACCAAATTTTTTAAAATTGTGTAAACGTTCTCACATTACCATGTCAGACTCCACTGAAGGAGATGCAGGGGAAGATAAAGGCAAGGAATCAGATGGCACTGGTTGCCCGGGCGTTGATTCGACAGAGGAAGTGCTTGAGAACGATGAAAGCTGCTCAGTTATCTGTTTTAAGTTTTGAACAACAGCTGGAAGCTCTGTAAAGATAACATAAACATTCAGTACATATTTCTTTTACAATGCTTACACCACATTAGATTTTTCCACAAGAATATAATCAACAGTTGTAGTTAATATGAATTACGTATTTATCAAAAATAAATAAATATCTTCATCACAAATATATTAGCATTTTTATTGAATAAGGACTTTTTAAAAATCAATATTGATTATAAATCAAATATTGTCTTTCTTATCCAATAAACAACTTTTAGTGATGGGAGATAATGAATTTCATATCTTCATTCAAAACTTTCCCCTCCTGTTGGAACACAGAGGTGTTAAAACTTCTCCATCTCAGAGTCAGCACCGAGTGCTGCTCTTTTTAATCTATTCAAGCAGCCCTCTTGGCTAATCTTCATTTCTGTCCAAAGTAATGACCTAATCCAGTCAGATTTTAGTGAGCAGTTTGTTAACATGAAAGGAGGATTTCTGTGACCAGGACTCTAACTGGAGTAATTTGCAGGCCAGCTAATGCAATCCTAACAGAGATAAAACTTTAGCCCTACCTGGGTCAGAGAATGTGACAGAGCAGAGATAGAGTTAACTATATTGTATGAATGATAAATTAATGAGTCAGAGTTCTACAGAATGCTCAATCTTCTAATGTTCCCATTTAGGACATAAAAAATTGCCATATGCATAGAATGCCTGTTGCAATTAAGAAAAGTGACATAAAATGATGGTGAATTTGTGCTAGTTCTAAAAATCTGAATCTTTTGAAAATATATATTTTTTAAATGCTTGGTATTCAAATACAGTTGTTCCTGTTCTCACATGAAAATACTATTATCCCCTGCTAAAATACAAAACTTACCTCTGATTGCATCTATAATCTGTTTATAATTGCTTCTTTTGAGCCGTTTGTTCTCAGATTTTAATTCCTGGATTTGACGCAGTGCACTGCTCCAATTCCTGGGAGACCCAAGTTCCTCATCTGATGTTTCGTCACATTCAGAAAGTGACTACAAGACACAAAAACACATGCTCACTAAAAAGAAGACATTTATGGTCAAAATGTGCTGGTTCTATAAATGGAATTGGAAAGAGCAGAGGATTATTCAAGGTATGTGTTTCTCTTATTGTGTCAGTACAGTATGGTGTTATGATTCAATATATGGCACAAATAATGGCAATTTATGGAGTGAAAAATGCTTTACATCAGCATATCTAAAACAATGTCAGTGTAACATGGGCTTAGCCTTGTGAATCAAATTGACTATACAGTAGAGTTCTTGTTTGAACAGCTAATAATGAGGGTAGGCAACCCAATTTTTGTCACAGCTAAAATATATGATTAAGTATTTTCGTTATTATAGTTATTATCTTGGATGAACACTTGACTTTTTATATAGCTTCTGAACCCAGAAATCTCCACCTCTTTTACACACATAATGAATGAGTAAAAAAACAGGGCTCATCTCTAGGTTTGAAGAACATGATCTTGTCGGCAGCTCAAAACAAATTCCACATTATTTCCAAAAATAAACAATAAATATAAAATGTACCTCCAAATCTTGCTGTTCCATTAAATCCTTCTTTAAGTCTTCAATCATGCGATTTGAAGCCTCTTTTGCAGCACAGGATGAAGAGGGTTTTTTGTTTTTTAGCTGCCAAATAGATCATTTACATTTTAGTACCTGGAAAGTACTTCGAAGTATGAACATACATTTGAAATGCTTATCAGAATATAGAGCTATAAGTTAGATAGATGCAGTCAAGGCAAATTTAAACAATTAACATCATGTTGACAATACAGTGAGAAGTAATATAATGTTATAATATAGAAATATTAAACAACATTAATTTTTGATGAGGGACCCAAAATATATTTTAATATAGTCAAGAATAACTTTACATGACATGAGGTGTATGAATAACCAGTTAATAGAGCTTCCTAGGTATTCATACTATACTCATACTTTATATAATTTAATTACCTGTTTTGATGGCTTTTCAGGCTCTTGCTCTTTGTCCATCCACTTGTTGTTGGGTGTTCTCTTTCGTTTGTTGTTGGGCATTTTCCATATATTCTCTCCTTTTATGAAGTCCTCTCTCTTCTTACACAAATCAGTGTAATTGTCTGAGGAAAAAAGGTTGATACAAAAATGTACAATAACCTGGTAAGGTCTTTTATGTAAGACCCAACACATTAAATTTGAAACATTTGTTTGCTAATGACAATCTAACAATTATTGACTTTCATATTAAATGTATCAAGCAATTCTATTATTATACAACAATAATTATACTAAAAAAAAATTCCACTTGACACTTAAGTACATAAATCAGGGTCCGAAATTAAACTTTTGAGTCACCGTCCAAGTTGGCCGGTAGATGATAAAATCTACCAGCCAAACATATTTTTTACCGGCCAAAATTCTAAATGATTTAGATCTACCCAAAGCACGTTATTCTATAATATGATATTATGTTGGATCCAAACAGAAAGGAATGAAACTTAATTAAACAATCATTAATAAAAACTACTTTTTACTCATTTCAGATTTTTTATTTTATTTTTTTAGAAATGTTTTTAATGAAATCTAGTCAGACTCCTTGTTTTGTCTGTCAATGAAATCTTCCCTCCTGCTTCTGACAGTCTCACAGCCTCATTGTTGGAGTCCCTTCATCGTCTTATTTCCTAGGACCAGTGAGTTGTTACGGGTCTTTTAGCGTACTGGAGGAAAACAGAGCAGCTCATCTGCGCAGATTCCGGTGTTGTGCTAAAATCTGCTCCCCTGAAATACTATGTTCACCTGTGTAGGGAGCGGATAAAACGCTCAGTGATTCTGTCAGTGTTAAAAACAAACAAACAAAAGAATAAAAAATGTCAATTTTAAATTTGTATTAATTTATTTACTGAGAACAAAATAAATTATCAACTTTGACACGACTACGTGTTTTAGAAATCTTTAAGAAGTGCTGTGAAGCTCGCAATTCGACATGGGGGAACAGAAAAATTCAGGGGAACAGACTTTCGCAAAACACCTGTTGTGCCCTGTAGCCAGTGTCAACATCAACATCTCCACCGCCACCTCCAGTTCGCCACTTTTCATTAAATCTTCTGGTTGCCACTGGTCCTGGTGGTTTCTCTTCCAGTTCCATTACTTTTGTTTTTGAAGACTGGCTGACTCCAGTTCTAAACCACCACATATCACTGCTAGCTTTAGCACAAAGCTAACTGCTGCTGCCTTGTGAATAGATGGGCAGAAATGCCTCAGGGTGTGACTCTCGCGTTTCGCGTGCAGGCAGGAGAGGAGCGTCACAGAAATCCATCTGATGAACAGAACTAAGTTGGTGCAAAAATGTACTCGCCATGTGGCGGATGACGCTCCAAATTTTACTCACCAAGTGGAGCAATTTGGTCACATTTGGCGAGTGTTAATTTCGGACCCTGTAAATAATCCATTAGCAGGCAGAAAACCCTTAAAAGATTTAAGACTGCTGCTTTTTCAGGAAAATACAAATCTTGTTAAAGAGATAGAGCTACTAGAAACTTAGAAATGTGTGTATTATATACATCACAGCGGGCCTTAAAGGGTTAAATAAATATATAATTAATAAAGCACACATATACTGACCACTTATCATCAAAATCTTTGCTGGAAAAGTCTCTTGGCCTTCTTTTTTCCCCTTCTGTCCTCGCCAATTGAACATCACGTTAAACCAGCCATCTTCATCCTCCAGATTAGGGCACTCATTAAAAGTTTTGGATGACAGTATTCTTTGGTCTTCCTCATTCATACATTGTATTTTTCCCACCTCTACAGCTTTGTCTTTAAAGTAATAAATAGCATAAGCCATATCAAAGTTATTACAGGTATCTCGTCGATCGATTTTTTTTCTTTCTCTGCCAAGAGCGCCAACAGTAAAGGCGCGAAAAGGATATCGCGAGACATGAGCAGCTCAGTTTATGGATAATTCTACGTGTAATACCGCGAGACTACAGTGTCCTTTACACTCCAATGCAGCAGGGGGCGGAAATGCACTTTTTTAAATTAAGCGCCACCCGCCAACAAACAACAACAATAAGACGAAGAAGAACATTTAGGGGGGAAACGTAAAGGCAACGAGAAGGAGCAGCTTGCCCATTTTCCTACATTTTTGTAACGTAAATCATGGCAAAACGTTTGGGGCCCTACAAGAAGTATTTGGTGGATGGCACAGAAGCAATTCCGAAACGTACACGGAACAGATGGAAGGCAGCAAAAGTTATGTTTCTAATTAACCAAAAACTAAAAGTGCTACGATGCTGTCCCCGTCTATTTCACGTGTATGTGATATGGGCGATACCTCTGGTTAGGCCGGGACTTGGAAAACGTTTATGTACCTTTTGTTAAGTTTAGAAGCCGGGATAAAATTGATATAAAACACTGGGATTAGGTTTGTTTAGCGTTGTGACCAGGGGTCGTGTTAACCGTGAGACGCCTGCTCCCCAGGGTCCCTG
The DNA here is from genome assembly GCA_006937965.1 of Callopanchax toddi. Classification (NCBI taxonomy): domain Eukaryota; kingdom Metazoa; phylum Chordata; class Actinopteri; order Cyprinodontiformes; family Nothobranchiidae; genus Callopanchax; species Callopanchax toddi. Next base: position 465,697 of record SSNR01000421.1, on the reverse strand, counting down.
ACTGCCCTGTGTCCGTAGCCATGAGTTGCGGACTGCAGCTGGCCTTTGTCAACATTTGTGCGTTTGTTTAAAAGGCAATGTGTTAGGGGCACTAACCTAACGCAATCTAATTGTTTGTGGTATCAAATCACAAAGAGAAATTACGCAAATGTAGCACTTGATTTTATCATTTTCAACATGTATTTATGGCAACATTGTAACTGTAATCTCTTCAAATGCAGAGACGCAAGGAGGCTGTCACCAATGAAGAAAGAAATGAAGATGATGACTCCTTGCAAAATGTGGTCAGTATTGCAGTTTTATGACACTTGATGAAAGTTAAGAGAAACTAAAATGTATCAGGTTAATGACATTATTTTTATGAAACTATTACTGTTTCACAGAAATTGAGTTAGACCAGAGGTTCTGACCCCTGGTCCCCAGGACCCCCCTGTCCTGCATGTTTTGGGTGTTTCGCTGCTGCAGCAAACCTAATGAATAGATGATAAACCTGCTTCTGCAGCAACTGGATGCATGCTAAGGATGTGATTATAGTTTTAATTCAGGTTTGCTGGAGTGAGAAAATCTCCTAACATGTAGGGCAGGAGACTGCGGTCAAGTGTGCCGACACTTGAAAATCTGCGGTCAAGCCAGTCGACACTGGCGCTCTCACTAAATTAAGCTGCTAACATACAAGGTGCGGTACTGTAACAGACAGTCTCGTGACATTGGTGGCCCCACAGGCGATTAGAGTAATAAAGACTAAAGGGGAAGCACAATTCGAATAATTTATTCAAAACCTTGAGAGTTAATCACAAAAATAAATATGTCATTTTACTGTAGATTTTGGGAGATGAAACTAGGTTAAACTTGCTCCAGTTTGTCATTCCAGGTTTGACGTTTTTATCATTATTAGACATTAATTTATTCAAAAACCCAAACCCTCCCAAAATCTACAGTAAAATGACATCATATTTATTGTGGTCATAGTTTAGAGCAGGGGTCTTCAACTAAATATGGCAAAGGTCCAGATTAGAATCTGCGACCTGGTCCTCGGTCCGGGGGCAGCGCCACCTTTATTCATATATATATATCTCCAATTATTTGGAGATGGATAAATAATTATTTTTATATGATAGATAGATAGATATTTTATGAAAAATTTATATTTAAATACTTAAACATATATTCTCTGAGCACAAGATCTCCATTAATTAGTTTGTGGTTGAAGAAACTTTGAGAAAAATGGTTTGGTTTTTCCTCCTTCTGTTCAGATGCAGATAAGTCGACATTTTTTTGAGACTGGTCCAGTTTTTGACCAGAATGAACTTATTACTGAAAATGGCCTGGATCATTGCTCATCTATCTGCACTGAGCTTCTCCTCTACTCCTCATTTCTCCTCCTCTCCTCTTTTCTTCTCCTCCTTTCTCCTCCTCTCCAGCACCTGTTGCGTCCTCTCCGCCCGGCGCATGAGCGCGCGAGCACTTTCCTAGTCCTTTAACCAATTTGAAGAATTCTGCAGCTTCCCAACTGAGGGTGTTGTGTGCGTGGCGTGAACTTAGTGAAGGATTTGTGCTTCCCCTGTAGTCTTTATTACTCTATTTAATCGCCTGTGGGGCCGCCAATGTCACGAGCCTGTCTTTTTACCATACCGCACCTTGTATGCGAGCAGCTTAATTCAGTGAGAGCTCGTGTCGGCTGGCTTGACCGCAGATTTTCAAGTGTCGGCTCACTTGACCGCAGTGGCAGGAGGTCTCTAAGGACCAGGGTTGAGAACCACTGAGATAGACAATGTAACATTGTGAACCACGTGCCCTAGTAGACACCACCATATTATGCTAAATAATGACACTTCAATGCAAAAAGATTCTAAACTGAGTCTTTCTGCATTGCCTTTTGACCTTGTCAAGACCTGTTCTACTCCAATCTGAGTCTTAATGAAGGAAAGTAATATGAAGGAAATATGCTGATCTTGATGTACCAAAAACAATTACATATTTAATGTATTCTAATGTTTTGTCATCACTCATTGCCCATTAATTATAGTTTTTTGTGTTAACTTTGCATTTCTTTTATTGTAGACTAGTGCACATTATCTGTCTCTTATTTTTCCCTGTATATCTGTTCTTTAAGGTGGAGAACACAGATGACGAAGTTGATGAAAACATGCCCACAACCAGCTATTGTGGGATTGACATTCAAGAGGTAAATCCATAAACATGAAATTCAATGGTTTTAATTTACATCTTGGGGCCATCGTTGATGTTACGTGATGGCAATTTTTGTTTGGTAGCTTAAAAAGACTCTCTGGAGCATTTTTCTCTGTATCAAAGTTTTCTAAATGATATTTCAGGTCTAAACTATGATCTATGGGTTGAGTTCCACAACATCTGTCATTTTGATGAAGACCCTCCTTCCTCCTAGAGACCCCTTTGCATTATTTCTTGCCGCCGACATTTTTCAGCCAATGAAATTCAAATGTCTGCATTCTCTCAACATGCACGCGCATCGACCAAACCTGTACCAGTAGGGGGCGCTGTCGTACAGGACGCTCCGTGTGTTTCTCTGTTTGCGTCTCAGCCTCACAGCTCATTTCTACTAAAAACCTACCCATTCCCCAGCTAAAGACGAATTTATTTTTATTTTTAAACCTTTCACCTCACAGAATGGCAAGACTTGACAGGATTACGCGTTTATTTTGGTCAGAAAGTTCATCCAGGGCCGAGTCAAGTTCAGCTTCAGAGTCCAGCAGCAGCTCTCTGCTAACAGAGCTAATATCAGAAGCAGCAGGGACAGAGAGGGCTCATCAGACCCTCGTAGTATTGTTGGAATAAGATTGTGAACTGTGAGTGATTAAACCCTACACATTGAGCTGTACAGCTTATGCCCGCAACGTATATGCGCCGTGTGCACGTGCGCACACGCGACCGGACGCGCGTGTCGAGATGTTTTGAGGAGGAGCCTTTGGACGATAGATTCAAAAACTGCTCTCTTGCTGAAATAATCCAGAGTGCTGCTTTAAGTATACATTCATTAATTAAATAACTAAATAATTAAATAGATTAAAGAATACCCATCAGTCTGAAAGGGACATGTATAGATGAAAATGTGCTAACTGAAGACTTGGATATTGTATCATGAAAGTTCACCATCTCCCCTGCCCAATAGTGTCTTATTTACTCCAAAATTATGTCATTTAGGTTACAAGATAAATTGAGCTTAACTAAATACCATTTCTGAACAGAATCATCTAACATAAATATTGCAACAAAAATATTTTAAAACAGTCTCAAAGGAATACTGAATGTAGAACCATGTGGGCAAAAAGAGCAGTAGAAAGCTTTTTGTATCTCTTAAGTTTGTGGAAACAGTATGTGTCTGATCTATGTCCTCAGACCTCGGTGCACTATGCGTCTGTCTGTTTTGTTGTTGTTTTTTTAAACATTTTATCCCAGACAATGCTGTTCCCGGTATGAGCAAGTGTCATGTGGGAACTGCAGCAAAAAGCTATTTGTTTTTAGTTTTCATAAACATATGTCAGTTTAAAGTGAAACCATGCAATGGTCTATTAGGGTTGGGCAATATGGAGAAAAAATGTAATAATTTTATTGACCTCAATTTATGTTTCATACGTCTCCCTTTAGCATTAGCTTAGCGTAAAACACTGTAAGTGAATGGTACCTAATAGCATGCTAGTAGGTACCATTCACTTACAGTGTTTTATGCTAAGCTAATGCTAAAGGAGTATGAATATCTGCCTGCTGGTTCAGGAAAACGGCTGGGCTGTTTACAAATTTCACTTATCTAACTCTGAGGAATATGGCAATAGACAATAAAAAACTTACCGATGGAGTATCCCTTTAAGTCCCATGACAATTATTGACATTTACCAAAGTACGGTAGATATTGCGATTTTGATTAAATTTCAATTAATTGCTGTAGCGTTATAAACTCTATTTATATGGTTTATAATTGGCACATACTTCTGTAGATCCACTACTAGGTTTTGTTAGTTTTATCCAAAGGGTTACTTTTGACACTATCACCTTTTAGTGCTTACAGGAACATCTCTAGGTACTTCTGATATATTACAGGGAGTAGATTATGCATTTCATATTGACAATAGAAATCTGAGACTAGAATTAGACTTCATGATTTTATTAAGAAAGACGGACGACAGTTATCACAGATAAGAAAGAGGTAGTTAGCAGGTGGTTAGGTGTAGCGGAGGTGGAGTTCCCTCCTCGGTCAGGATCGGACGGCTGTGGTGGTCTTGGACCGCCGGAGGCCACGGTGTTGTCCGGGGATACGAAGCTTAGTGGACCCATCTCTGGCAGGGAGCATCGAGGGCTGGCATTCCCATAACGGAGCGTCAGACTGAAGGTGTCGGACCTCAGAGGGAAGCTGGGTTCATAAGCTCAGACGGGCTGAGGGAACCGTCTCAGGGGGAGCCGGCAACTAGCGTTAGCTGTGTAGAGGTTGACAGCTGAGCGTGTGGTCTGGTTAGTGTCAGGACCAGAACAGCACTGACAGCTTCCGGGGTTGGAAGTGCTAAAGAGGGATCTAAATGAGACGTGGCAATGAATGAGGAGTTATTAATGTCACGTGACTCAGACCACTAACTCTCATCGTTTAGGAAGTAATATATGATTTAACCTTTTAGCAAAGTATGTATGTGAAATAATACTGAAGCAAGATCAACATTCCTTAATACTGGGAGAAAATGCATTAATCACATTAAGACATTTTAAAACAGTTTGATTAAGAGTAATGACGTTTAGAAGGAGACGTCTGGAAGTCTTTGAGTTATTATTAACTAAAGGGTGAAAATCCAGTGAGGTCTTCCGGAAAAACGTCCTTGATCTTGGAATGTTAATCCAGGTTAAATAATAACAGAGTCATTTTATTCCAAGTAATTGGGAAAAAGATGGTTATTATTTGTGATGATCCTAGAGGTCAGAATTCAGAGGATATAACGTATTTCTTTATGTTACATTGCCCAGCCCTATGCTAATGCTACAGTGTTGTAGCAGTGCATTATGTGTCTTCTTTCAGCATCAAAACATTGTGACAAGAGCGTATTGGCACTAGGTAAATGTGATGTGTTTATTTTATTTCACTTTGAGTTACACTTTCTCTGTTATAACTCTACAGGTCATGCATGATAAAAATGTCACCAAATATGAAGATGATGAGGACGAGGAGGAAAACTCCTCTACATGTTCTGAAGAGGTAAATGCATTCATGCACCATTTTTATTTTTGGTGAGAAAATTCTAACACTTTCACTTAAATTCAAATTCTATAATGATATGCTCCAACCTCTAAATCATATTTATTTTTACCTGTAGATCGAAGAACAATCAGAGTCTGAAAGGAACATGCTTGATGTTGACAGCACTGAAGATGAAAATGTGGAGACTGAAGACCTGGATTACAATGCAAAAGAAAACGCCTCTCAGTGTTCTATGGTATGATTTTAATTGCTTAAAGGGATACTCGACCAGAAAATGATTTGACATCTTTTTTCCAGACTTCAAATATGGCAACTACTAACACTTTGGATGTACTCTCTTGCCTAGGTCAGTGAAGATGGGGGAGATGCTGGCGACAAGCCCTTGTATCCTGGTGCTCCGGTTTCTAAAGGAGAGACTCTACTGATGGTCATGTCTTTTCTATTGCGGCACAATTTGACTGGTGAAGCAGTGACTCATTTGCTGGAAATGTTCAACATTGCATTTCCTGGTTTGATCCCATCCACCCATTACCTGTTCCAAAAAGAATTTGGAAGCACATCGTCATATGAAGTACACTTTTATTGTGAACGGTGTTTGAAATACTTTGGTATTCGAGCTGACTGTCCCCATGAATGTGATTCTTGTAACACACCCTTTGATGCAGATGAACACCTGAAAAAAGGGGTTTTTATACTTGTGTTACCCCTGCATGCTCAGATCAAACAACTTCTGGAAGTGCACAGTGTGACTATTGCTCAGTACGATAAAGAGTCAGGGATTTTCTCTGATATCCAGTCTGGCAAGGAGTACCAAAAGTTACGTGATAGTGGAGTTCTGAAGAAAGATGATTTAACTTTAATTTGGAATTGTGATGGAGCACCAGTCTTCAAAAGTTCTAAATGCAGCATTTGGCCAATTCAGTGTCAGGTATCTGAATTAGCCCCAAATGAGAGAAGAAAACACATTTTGTTGTCAGCATTATGGTTTGGGCCTAGCAAGCCGTCTATGTTTACATTACTAACCCCATTTGTAAAAGAAGCCTCTTTGTGGGAGACAGACGGTGTAGATTGGAAAGATAAACAGGGAAACCCTCATGTGTCTAAAGTGTTTGTGCTCCTTTGTAGCTCAGATTCTGTGGCGCGGCCATTGCTTCGTAACACAAAGCAAGTTAATGGTTTTTACGGATGTGATTTTTGCTATCACAAAGGCGGCAAAGTATATCCATACACCAGACCAGAACCCCCTCTGCGTAATGAGAAGGATCATTTTAGTCATGCAATGTCAGCAACAGTGGATGCACCTGTATTTGGAGTTAAAGGCCCATCTCCTTTGATGAGGCTCAGTTACTTTCAAATGATAAATGGCTTTATTCCTGAATATCAACACAATGTGTGCCTTGGCGTCACCCGACAACTGGCTACTCTATGGTTTGATTCTACAAACAGTGATGCTTCTTGGTACATTGGTAAGCAGATTGAAGAAGTTGATTTGGGACTTAAAAAGATAAAGCCTCCTGTTGAGATAACAAGAACTCCTAGATCTATAAAGGACAGGAAATTTTGGAAAGCTTCCGAATGGCGAGCCTTCTTACTCTTTTATGCCTTGCCAACATTAAAAGGAATTCTTCCAGCTAGATTTTGGAATAATCTGTTCCTTTTGGTATTCGGCATATACACATTACTGCAGGACGAGATCCAGACATGTGCAGTCATGATGGCAGAACTGGCACTCAAAACATTTGTTATTGACTTTCAGAGACTGTATGGAAATGCCAACATGACAGTCAATATCCATTTGCTTACCCACGTTGCACAAAGTGTTAAAAACTGGGGGCCGTTATGGGCTACTTCTACTTTTCCATTCGAGTCCAATATGGGCACTCTCCTTAAGTATTTTCACGGGACACAATCTGTCCCATTGCAAATTGTCAGAAAATTTCTGTTGGAGAGAATTTCCAGTCAAAGCCAAACAAACAATAACATCTGAAAATCCAAACATAGAGTCATTTGTTGAAAAACTGTTCTCATGACCAAAGAACAGAAAAATGTGTCATACTTAATGGAAGTGTCAAAGGTTTTGGCCATCCTTCTTGGCAGGAAAACATCCCAGCTTTACATCGGCTTGCCATTGGAAAACTATGTGAAAATCTAAGTAAGTGCTTCTGGTATTACAAGCGTTATTTGGTTAAAGGTGTTTTGTTTCACAGTCAGACTTATGAACGACTGAAGAAAAGATTCAACAGTGCTGTATCTTTGAATGATGGTAAACTGCTTTTAATTAATGAGTTGGTTGTCTTTAAAGAAAAGTGTGCACATGAAAACCCAGAATACTGTGCATGTATCAAACATTCTTGTGTCTTGGTAGAGGAGCTGAGAAAATCTAACAGACCATTGTGTAAAGATTCAAAGATTAATGTAGAGAGTACTTTCATTCACGAAGTTAAAAAGACTGGAAACGTGTGTGCCATTTGGCCTGATATGATACTAAAGAAATGTGTTGTTATTGAGACTGATAAACTGTACGTTGTACCTCTGCCAAATCCATATGAACGGGACTGAAAGAGCTCATTGTCTTTAATAAATGTTCCCATTTTAAGAACATTAATAAAATGCCTGATTAGTTTTTTCTCCTATTTCCATTGTTAAAAAATATGTGCTTTTCTGTACGGCCTTTACGAATCTGTAAGTGTTGAACGTTGTTTAAATTAAACAGAAAAAAGGTTATGACACTATAGACTAAAAGAAAAATCAGATTCACTTAGGCTATAATATTATGCCACCTGCTGACCCTTTGTCCATAAAAATTGAAGATTGGATAAATATTTGAATCATCTTACAGTATAGAACAGTCCAGCAAATGTGAAAATATATAAAATGGGCTACAGTCAAAAAGATACAACTACAAATGGTTTTTATACCTTGTTATATTTTGACTTTTCATGAGCTATACTCCAATGCAAGCATTATCTAAATGTAAACTTTTGTCCAAGTATACATATCAGTATAATATGCAAGTAGAATAGTAGAATTATTAGTATATTTAAAATTTACTTGAAGTATATTTCTGATATGTACAGTCTAAATTTTAGAAAACTTTACAAATATATATTTAAGTATACTTATACATTACTTGGCGAAGTATACTTTTGATATGTACAGTCAAGTACAAGTATAGTCTAAAAGTAAGTAAATTTAAGTATAAGTATATAACAAAGTATACTTAGTAGTATTTAAAAAATTTGCTCGGATGAGTATACTTCTGATAAGTACATTGAAAGTAAACTTGGAAGTATACTGTATTCATTTTTAGTATACTTCAAGTATACTTTAGTGTACTACTTTTTGGTAAGGGTACATTTGGCATTATTACATGTGAGTAAAATTACATAAGCAAGTAGTCTCTTTTACTTTATCAGTTTATTTAATTCAACATCTGACACTCAGTATGCTGCCTCACAACTACCAGGCTACAATATAAGTAGAATTAATCTTAAAACAACTAAATGGTTCTGAATTACTTATAATGCCATGCTGCTTATCACGCATTTGAAAAGAAAAGAGTGTAAAAAATATAAACGACAAGAGGTTTAAATTGCACAATAATCACATTAACATAATTAGTTGGAATGCTGATTAAGCATTCCAACTATTGTTTTGCTGTTTCTCTTTATTATTAGTTGGAATGCTGACTAAGCATTCCAACTATTGTTTTGCTGTTTCTCTTTATTAGGGCGTGCTATGCGAAGCAAGCACAACTATTACTCTTCACCCCAGGAAAAGTGATGTCTAGGTTGTTAGGGCGTGCTATGCGAAGCAAGCACAACTATTACTCTTCACCCCAGGAAAAGTGATGTCTAGTTAGGGCGTGCTATGCGAAGCAAGCACAACTATTACTCTTCACCCCAGGAAAAGTGATGTCTAGTTTGTTTTATTCCTCTTCCGTCAACATTAATGCGGCCCGCACGGAGGGTTGCAGCCAGACACATGATACATCAAAACGACCGGCTCGGTCCCGTGATGTGTGCTATTACTTTTATAAGAATTCGGAGTTACCATGGCGACGTAATTCGCAAAAAACCA
>SSNR01000421.1:430891-451755 GCA_006937965.1 Callopanchax toddi | reverse complement strand
ACCTAGAGACTCCATTCAAAGTTTAAACGGGTCACAAGACTTGGGACTCTAACATTTGGAAGAATTGTGTTGATAGCTTTTACCATTTTCCTAATATCGCGAGAGAAGTTTGATGAAGAAATCAGAGTCTGACAGAAAAAAATCCTCCTCGTTTACATGTAAAATGACAGGATTTGAGGGGGGGTTCTGGACCTATGAGGGCCATTTCTGAGAAAACCATAGGTCCTACAGAAAAATGTTTTATGTATTAAATGTAGCCGACAAAAAAAGCTACCAAATTATGTAAAAATCATGTCTGTACTCCAAACGGTTTGGGAGATACACGACGTTGTTTGTGAGTGAAGGACTTTTATCAGACACTCTCACTCTGGGGTCATGTGACGTTAGAGGGTGACATGGCAGATTTTTAAAAGTTCTAATCACAAACAACATCGAATATTTCCTACACCGTTTGGACTACAGTCATAAATTTCACCTCTGTGATTGGGGATTTTTGTCTGCTTTCCAGTGAAGTGATTTTCATGTCTCTGTGACCTACGGTTTGCTCACAAGTTGCCAGTGAAGGTTGAGAGGAGCCACATAAAAAGGTCTCTTTTGCATGTTATTTCATCTGGATCTCTGCCTTTCAACATTTTGATGTCTTGTGAAATCGAATCGTCATTATTCGGCCATAAAACTTAGGACACGCATGAAATTCGGGACTATTGACCATTAAAGCCTCCTGCTTCTAACGGTTTTTAAATTTTTCTGATCGGTCTTATACTTTCCGAATGGGAACAGGTTGTTTGGGAAGAGGGATTTTCTGTTTAAACAGCCATTTCTACATCAGTTCAGAGGCATGAGGCGTGCATGTGATCACTGCATGACAGGGAAATGGATCGTTCTGATTGGCTGATGCTGTTCTCATTCTTTCTAATGGAAGGGTTCAGATGACATTTGATTAGAGCAGTATCAGGCTGGAGCAGCAGCTGAGAGGCTGCCATTTCAACACACTTTAACCTAGAAACGTCATTCTTGGTTTAAAATAGTCATGGGACTTTGGACTACAATATATTGAGGAACCATGTTGATTTCACTGATGCCGCCGGTAGCACGCCCTCTCAAAGTTTCTTCAGGAACTTTTCTAGGTTACGATTACTATCCACCTCATCCACCTATCAACTTTAATGCGGCCCGCACGGAGAAGTCCACCCACACAAATTATATATCAAAACGACCGGCTCGGTCTCAGGAGGTGTGCTATTACTTTTCTAAGCATTTCGAGTTACCATGGCGATGTAAATGGCAAAAAACCAGACTCATTGAATTACATTGAAATGAATGAAGTTGGCTCCACCTTCTGATGTTTGAGAGCCTACTGCTTGAAGACACTAACACCTAGAAACCTCATTAAAACTTTAAATAAGCCATAAGACATTAGACTCTAACATATTGAGGAACCATTTTGATATTTTTTACCCTAGCAGGTCAACACTGATGCCGCCGGTAGCACGCCCTCTCAAAGTTTCTTCAGGAACTTTTCTAGGTTACGATTACTATCCACCTTATCCACATATCAACTTTAATGCGGCCCGCACGGAGAAGTCCACCCACACAAATTATACATCAAAACGACCGGCTCGGTCTCAGGAGGTGTGCTATTACTTTTCTAAGCATTTGGAGTTACCTTGGCGATGTAAACGACTAATAACCAGACTCATTGAATTACATTGAAATGAATGAAGTTGGCTCCACTTTCTGATGTTTGAGAGCCTCCTGCTTGAAGACACTAACACCTAGAAACCTCATTAAAACTTTAAATAAGTCATAAGACATTAGACTCTAACATATTGAGGAACCATTTTGATATTTTTAACCCTAGCAGGTAAACACTGATGCCGCCGGTAGCACGCCCTCTCAAAGTTTCTTCAGGAACTTTTCTAGTTAGGGCGTGCTATGCGAAGCAAGCACAACTATTACTCTTCACCCCAGGAAAAGTGATGTCTAGTTTGTTTTATTCCTCTTCCGTCAACATTAATGCGGCCCGCACGGAGGGTTGCAGCCAGACACATGATACATCAAAACGACCGGCTCGGTCCCGTGATGTGTGCTATTACTTTTCTAAGCATTTCGAGTTACCATGGCGACGTAAATGGCAAAAAACCAGGCTCATAGGGCCACAATGAAATGAATGAGATTCGCTTCACTTTCTGATGTTTGAGAGCCTCCTGCTTGGAGACACTAACACCTAGAAACCTCATTCAAAGTTTAGACAACTCACAAAACGTTGGACTCTAACATATTGAGGAACCATTTTGATATTTTTAACCCTAGCAGGTCAACACTGATGCCGCCGGTAGCACGCCCTCTCAAAGTTTCTTCAGGAACTTTTCTAGGTTACGATTACTATCCACCTTATCCACCTATCAACTTTAATGCGTCCCGCACGGAGAAGTCCACCCACACAAATTATACATCAAAATGACCGGCTCGGTCTCAGGAGGTGTGCAATTACTTTTATAAGCATTTCGAGTTACCATGGCGATTTAATAGGCAAATAACCGGCTCATAGAATCACAATGAAATGAATGAGGTTCGCTTCACTTTCTGATGTTTGAGAGCCTCCTGCTTGGAGACAATAACACCTGGAAACCTCATTCAAACTTTAAATAAGTCATAAGACATTGGACTCTAACATATTGAGGAACCATTTTGATATTTTTAACCCTTGCAGGTAAACACTGATGCCGCCGGTAGCACGCCCTCTCAAAGTTTCTTCAGGAACTTTTCTAGGTTACGATTACTATCCACCTTATCCACCTATCAACTTTAATGCGGCCCGCACGGAGAAGTCCACCCACACAAATTATACATCAAAACGACCGGCTCGGTCTCAGGAGGTGTGCTATTACTTTTATAAGCATTTCGAGTTACCATGGCGATTTAATAGGCAAATAACCGGCTCATAGAATCACAATGAAATGAATGAGATTCGCTTCACTTTCTGATGTTTGAGAGCCTCCTGCTTGGAGACAATAACACCTGGAGACCTCATTCAAACTTTAAATAAGTCATAAGACATTGGACTCTAACATATTGAGGAACCATTTTGATATTTTTAACCCTNTAATTCACAATCAAAATGAAGTGCATTCAAACAATTTTTTTTATCCAAGTAAATACCAATTTCATACTGGAATGAGCCATATGAAACTGTCATTCTAAAATATGGCAATTGTTTACTAAAATCACACTAAAACACTGAAGCAGATATAAATTTTGTTGATTGTTTAAACATGTTCATTCTCAGACTGAACAAAATATGAAAATTTTTTCCCCATACAGGAAAACACTTCAACTACAGAACCTCCCACACACATAAACTTAAAGTATAAGTGCTAAATCTGCACATAAGTAAAATCTGGATTTTTTTAAGTCCTTAAAATCATTGAGCCCAAGCACATACAGTGACATGAACACTGAACAAACAGAACAGTTCTTTCACTATATTTACAATAAAGTTGTGAATCGTTTTTCCATCAAGTCCATCAATCCATTTTCAAAATGTCCAAATATCAACGTTGTATTGAAAAGAATGTCTTTTCAGTCCAGAACATCAAAAGGGTCTGCTGCTCTTGTAAAGAACATGAAATGCTCATGAACACAAACATCACATCTGTATGTGATAGGACAAGTAAAAGTTCACTACACTTTTGGATGCAGCTGCAGCGAGGTCCTTAACAGGGAGATGGCAGCTATGACAGCAGCTTCAACTTTAAAGCTTGTACTTCTGGAGAGAGCTTGAACCCATCTAGTTCCAAGAAAAGTTTCTGGAATACTTCAAAAGTGTAACGAAGCACTGAGGGGTATGCATAAATCAGTCCCATTAGAAGTGTGCGAGCTTTGGCGGTACTTCTGCAGTGTGACAATGTCTTGTGACCCTCAAGAAGAATCATTACATCAATCTGGATGTCCTCCTTCAGCACCATGAACCACCAGGATCTTCAGAGTATGTTGCATCGGGTCACTGCAGCTGTCCTCCTACCAAAAAAAAGGATAACTGTTTTATTATTCCAAAAAGACCCAAGTGACTTCATTCATACATTAGAACTGCTCAAGAAATCTTCAAGACCCCAGTGTCTTAATAGTGCTGTAGACATGTGGAATTGTTATTTTATCATTTTAGTGCATCTTATTTAAAATATAAATATTCTGCATCAAACTGTCAATGTGGTGCCCTCTTTAGGTTGAAACTCTGCACTAGCTTGAATTTCAATCAGCAATGGCAAAGAGGTACCCTGTGATGATGCCAGTACCACATCACGTCAGCTGCAATGCCACGCATCGGGCTAGGCCACTACTACCCTGACATCAGTGGCCTCAGGCAACTTCCTTCCTTTTGTCCTCTGGTGAAGGAGGTAGAAAACTCCATTCATCTCAAATGACTCTGAACCCTAGGTCCCACAAGAGAAGTTAGCACCACGTCTGTGGCGAGTCTTCTACTCTCCCCCAAAGAAAAGCAACATTGAACGCAGCTTGCAAAATCACGTGATAGTCACAATATCTTGCAAGAACTGAGAACAGGAAGTATGAAGCACATCTTTTGGTCAGAGCTACCATCGTGTTTAGTGGGATTATCTTTTAATTCTTCAACAATAGGTAAGTGAGCTATTTATTGGAATAGTCTGTTTCGAAAAGCTCAATTACGTAAATATTCCACAATGTCATCTAAAATGTGAACAAGTACAGTTTAAAACATACATACCTGATCAAATTTGTCCAGAAATGGCTTGAGCTTGGTTTCCACGACACCTCCCTTGGCCTTCATCAGGTTGATGGTTTTGGGTGTGTATCCAGTTTGTACATGAAGTGCTGCTCCAGGAAAATTGTACTCATTTTCCTAAACTCCTCCTTGATCTGAAATGATAAACAGGGGACCAAGAAACATTATAAACAAGAACAAATAATCTTAAGCAAATGAGTGGATGTTGTACTGTGTATGGGGTGTGTTAGCCATGCATATTTAAGTGGTTATGTACAAACATGCAAATAAAAAAGGAGTAAAAGAGGGGTGTCAACAATACAAGTAAGTTCCATGTATAAGGGCCAAAGCACTGGTATGTAGAAAACTGTGTTATGACTTATGTACAAACAATGAAAAAGCCGAATTTTGCATTTTCTGTTGATGGGACCCTCCTGCCACAAACTTTTGCATGACCATCTCATTACATATTATACCTACATTTTTACACCAGCAGTTAAATGTATCCGTTTCCTCTTCTCTAAACTGCTCTGTCCCCTGTATTGGTACCCTGTAAAAGAAAAAAAGACAATTTATTACATTAAATAATAAGTAATCAACATTTCTTGCTGCTGGCACACACGCACACACAATTGCAAAACAAAACACTAAATGAATCAGCAGGGAAAAAAACATTCAGCAAGTAGTAACATTCTCCCTACAGACTTTTTAAGGTGTGTGTGTGTTTAAAGTAGGTATATCCTTAATAGTTACTGTGTATAACTACAACTGGCACAAGTAATCAATTAGTTATAAATAACTACATTTCTTCAGTTGAAGAATTATCTACTAAAAATATCTCATTAATCCAATGTCTCATATTTTTATCAGAATATGATTCACTAGAATATCAAAAGCCTACATTCTGATCTTATCAGGAAACCTTATTGTTTGTGTCCAGACCAGCACTGACAGTTTCCATCCTTTTATATCAGTAACAAAAATCATAATTAAATAAATACAATGTGCTTTGGGATCTGTGGATAAAAATAACTGCCTTTAAACAAGAGATGATTACTAACCAGTGAAGCTTTACTGACGTCTTCTAAGTTTTGTGCTACTTTGTAATCTTAAATATTTTTTAAATCCCATATCTCACAAACGAAGCATGAAAAAAATAGACCAGTCCGGTTCATTTTGAAACAACCTAGGGTGATTACGTCATCATTCAAAAATCAAAGTGTTTATATCTCAAAAATCATAGCAGCATAAACGAAACATTTAATGGCACTAAACAAACGAAGCACTAACCACTCCACCTAAAAGGTCTAGTTTTTTAAGTGGGTGGAGGTCAGCATCTCTAGTTGCAGCGCGCGCTCCCGACATTGGGAAACATGAATTCAGGGCGCCGACTGCTTCACTGTGTGCGGTCCGGTAGTGACGGCTGCTTTCGGTACAAGGCGCCGTAATGTCGGTATCTATACAACACAACTCTTAATCTTTACTCTCATAAAGATTAGAGAAACATATAAAACAACGTTCTGTGCAAAAAACACCATTCCATCCAGTGTTCTGTTCGCTAACCAGATTATTTTTCATTCATTTAAAACCAAAATTTGCTTTACCTTCCACGAAGTGAAAAAAGACAACGTGCTTTCCCGTGAGCTCACACAAAGCCAGCGCAACGTTATCCTAATAAATCCGTATTTGTATTATTTCTAGGAAACATATTTCAAACATTTCAACCGGGCTAGCTTAGTTTAGCCACCAACAGCTCAGACCGCATGAGTGTTTAAAACTTAGTAAGCCGTCAAGAAATAGTCAAACGGTAAAAATGCATTCGGTTTACAATTATTAAAACAAAAGATACTCACATAGGGTGAAAGATATGCTGCACAAAGTCCTCCGTGTGTGTCCGTTTTTGCTGCTTCTTCAGAAACTTTTCAAACAAGCCGGTCGCATCAACAAGGAAGTGATGCGCATGCGTGAATCCGATTAGCCCGCCCTTGACTTTCACATTAAAATTTAATTGATATTTTGGAATTTCTATGGACTGATGATAAAACACATTAAAAGTACTTGAAAATCTGTAGAAAAATTTACACTTGAAAACAAAGTTGTTTTAGGTACTTAAAAAAGATATGTTGATAATTTACATCTACTAAAATATTCTTTGTTAATTAATAATTTTAATAATACAGAGTACATGTTAAAAGAGTTTATTTATTACATTTTACTAGGCCTAAAAGTTTGTTCTTTCAGTGCAGAAATCAGTACTCACAGCTTGTGTCAGGCTCTATTCTGTGTTGCCAGGTGGTTACTAAGCTCATTCTATGCTGTACTAAGAGAAACAAGTATTTTTGTGGAAACAGTACTTTTTTCAACCTTTGTGTCTGAAAACAGTGTAAAAGCCCAAAATAAGCATGATCCTAAGAGTACATGGTATTTTGAACTGTTCTAAATGAATTGAGTGTAATTTCAAAAGAATACCTCTAAAAGTCAGAAATCAGTGCTCACAGCTTGTGTCAGGCTCTATTCTGTGTTGCCAGGTGGTTACTAAGCTGATTCTGTGCTGTAACTAGAAAACTAGCATTTTTGTGGAAACAGTACTTTTTTCAACCTTTGTGTCTGAAAACAGTGTAAAAGCCCAAAATAAGCATGATCCTAAGATTACATGGTATTTTGAACTGTTCTAAATGAACAGAGTGTAATTTCAAAAGAATACCTCTAAAAGTCAGAAATCAGTGCTCACAGCTTGTGTCAGGCTCTATTCTGTGTTGCCAGGTGCTTACTAAGCTGATTCTATGCTGTACTAAGAGAAACAAGTATTTTCGTGGAAACAGTAATATCTTCAATAATTCTGTCTGAAAACAGTTTAAAAGCCCAAAATAAGCATGATCCTAAGATTACATGGTATTTTGAACTGTTCTAAATGAATTGAGTGTAATTTCAAAAGAATACCTCTAAAAGTCAGAAATCAGTGCTCACAGCTTGTGTCAGGCTCTATTCTGTGTTGCCAGGTGATTACTAAGCTGATTCTGTGCTGTACTAAGAGAAACAAGTAATTTTGAGGACACAGTACTTTTTTCAACCTTTGTGTCTGAAAACCGTCTAAAAGCCCAAAATAAGCATGATCCTAAGAGTACATGGTATTTTGAACTGTTCTAAATGAATTGAGTGTAATTTCAAAAGAATACCTCTAAGGTCAGAAATCAGTGCTCACAGCTTGTGTCAGGCTCTATTCTGTGTTGTCAGGTGGTTACTAAGCTGATTCTGTGCTGTACTAAGAGAAACAAGATTTTTTGAGGCTAAAGTACTTGCTTCAATTTTTATGACTGAAAACAGTGTAAAAGCCCAAAATAAGCATGATCTTAAGAGTACATGGTATTTTGAACTGTTCCAAATGAACTGAGTGTATTTTCAGAAGAACACCTCTGCAAGTCAGAAATCAGTGCTCACAGCTTGTGTCAGGCTCTGTTGAGTTGCCAGGTGGTTTCTAAGCTGATTCTGTGCTGTACTAAAAGAAGCAAGCCTTTTTGTGGCAAAAGTACTATCTTCAATTTTGTGACTGAAAACAGTGTAAAAGTCCAAATAAAGTTATAAAGTGTCTGAAAATGAACTCACCGCAGCTTGTTCTAGCACAGCTGAGCTAGTTAGCCAGCTAGCGGCCTAAACACGGAGCTCCAGCTGTGATTGGTTGACGCTGTTTCCATGACAACCCGCTGACCAATAGCACCCTCCTTTTGCCCCTCTCCTGCTCCATCCCCCACTCTGCTCTCTCGTCTTTGTTTTGATAAACCACCGCAAGAAATGTAACAAAAGTCGCACGTGTGAGAGGAGAGATGTGCGCGTGTAATAGAACAGTTGAGCACGCACTCCAATCTAATCCAAAAAATTTTATTTTTTTCATGCTATAATAGTAATTTCACATAAAGGATTTCTGCCTTTTTTGTTTCTGCATCTTAATAATACTGAGAAACAAAATGATCATTAAAAGCTGAACAGAGACCTAAACCTGCTAACAGGTCCAGAGAAACTAGATTAGACTGGACTGAATATCCAGTTAATGTTCTGTTATTAGGGCGTGCTATGCGAAGCAATGCACACCTATTACTCTTCACCTCTAAAGTGATGTCTTTGTTAGTAGTTTTATTCTTCCGTCAACATTAATGCGGCCCGCATGGAGGGTTGCAGCCAGACACATGATACATCAAAACGACCGGCTCGGTCCCGTGATGTGTCCTATTACTTTTATAAGAATTCGGAGTTACCATGGCGACGTAATTCGCAAAAAAACACGCTTAAAAACGCATTGAAAATCCCATTGGGATTGGTGAAAAAAGCCAAAACCCACCCCTCTTCCCAAGACTACTGTGCGGACACACAATCACCTAGAGACTCCATTCAAAGTTTAAACGGGTCACAAGACTTGGGACTCTAACATTTGGAAGAATTGTGTTGATAGCATTTACCATTTTCCTAAAATCGCGAGAGAAGTTTGATGAAGAAATCAGTGTCTGATGGAAAAAATCCTCCTCGTTTACATGTAAAATGACAGGTTTTGAGGGGGGGTTCTGGACTTATGAGGGCCATTTCTGAGAAAACCGTAGGTCCTACAGAAAAATGGTTTGGGTTAAAATGAAGCAGACAAAAAAACCTACCAAATGAGATAAAAATCATGTCTGTACTCCAAACGGTTTGGGAGATACACGACGTTGTTTGTGAGTGAAGGACTTTTCTCAGACACTCTCACTCTGGGGTCATGTGACGTTAGAGGGTGACATGGCAGATTTTTAAAAGTTCTAATCACAAACAACATCGAATATTTCCTACATCGTTTGGACTACAGTCATAAATTAGACCTCTGTGATTGGGGATTTTTGTCTGCTTTCCGGTGAAGTGATTCTCATGTCTCTGTGACCTACGGTTTGCTCACAAGTTGCCAGTGAAGGTTGAGAGGAGCCACATAAAAAGGTCTCTTTTCCATGTTATTTCATCTGGATCTCTGTCTTTCAACACTTTGATGTCTTGTGAAATCTAATCGTCATTATTCGGACATAAAACTTAGGACACACATGAAATTCAGGACTTTTGACCATTAAAGCCTCCTGCTTCTAACGGTGTTTAAATTTTTCTGATCGGTCTTATACTTTTCGAATGGGAACAGGTTGTTTGAGAAGAGTGATTTTCTGTTTAAACAGCCATTTCTACATCAGTTCACAGCCATGAGGCGTCCATGTGATCACTGCATGACAGGGAAATGGATCGTTCTGACTGGCTGATGCTGTTCTCATTCTTTCTTATGCTGGGCTTACACCTAACGATTTTCACGGTCGCAGACTAAAGACTTCCAGTCTTTAGGAATCGTACCGGAGTCTCTGCATGCTCCCGTCGACGCGGTCGTTAGATGTAAGGGGATAATCTGCAGTCGGCGACCCGATTTATGCCAGTCTTTCTCCAGTCTTTCATATCCAACCTGCTAGATATTTTTTGTAGTCGGAGCGTAGTCGGAGTGACGTACAACAAGCAAAAACCAATAGGATTCGTTCTCACTGCAGAACCAGGAAGCCCTGTCAGTCATAACCCAACAAACAAGACCTTGCTGTCCCCGTTTATGCAGCCAAGATCGTGCCCATATTCTCTGACGCTTTCTCTTCTTTTTCTTTTCACTACAAACGACTGCAGAGGCAAAAGCTAAAGTAGCTAAAAGCTGCTTCTCCTCCATTTTTTACTTCTACAGAGTGTAATAACTTGGGAACTGGACTTACCTGTTATTATATCCATAACAGCAAATGAGGAGACCCATCTTGGGAAACTTTACAACACGAAACCCGGACATTCTCCGTCACAACAGGAAAAACTCTGATAATAAAATCACCACTAGATGGCACTGTGTAACCACAAATAAAATAGAATTGCCCAGCAGAACAGTTATACTCTCTTTATATCAACATAATATAGTATCACTATATCACACAGAGCATGATGGGAGGAATTTTGCGGGAAAGAAATCCTGACATAATCTAGTTGCAGTCTTGTAATTAGTGTTCCTACAATATTCAGTCTTTATAAAATCTTTAGTCTGAGACTAGTCGACTGTTAACCCGAGTCTTTAGATGTGAGCTGATAATCTTTTAGAGTCTTTTCAAAATCTTGTCAAAGTCTTTAGGTGTAAGCCCAGCATAAGGGAAGGGTTAAGATGACATTTGATTAGAGCAGTATCAGGCAGAACCAGCAGCTGAGAGCCTGCCATTTCAACACACTTTCACCTAGAAACATCATTCAAAGTTTAGACAACTCACAAAACATTGGACTCTAACATATTGAGGAACCATTTTGATATTTTTAACCCTAGCAGGTAAACACTGATGCCGCCGGTAGCACGCCCTCTCAAAGTTTCTTCAGGAACTTTTCTAGTTTTATATTTAAGATGTTCTCTGGTGCTTTTTACCTGATGTGTATAAATACAACCTCTAGAGCTGTCTGTCAGCTGGTTGTTATGATAACGGCATGGGCTGCGTGTCTGGCAAAGTGGAGAGAAAGAAGATGGTTTCTGCTATCTCTTTAGTTCTGAGCACTAAAACAAGGAGTGCAGATTAAAGCGTTTTGTCCTGTAGTGCTGGTCCAGGTCCAGACAGACCCATCACGACCATGAAAATGCCCAAGTGCCAGTCCAGTCCGGTCCACACCCAGTGCCGGTGCTGTTGGCAACAGTGGCTCGGCACGGGCCGCGAGGGGCTTGCGTCAGTCGATCCAAAGACACACCTCCTTCCCCGGGACACAGGTACACGCACAGCAGCGCCAGCAGAGCATCTTGGTCTGCTGGGCTGCACGTATGGTGGGGATGCATTGCTGTTTCTGTATGCTTGGATCAATTTATTGGTGGTGACATTTCAGTGATTGGTGGGGACACGTCACCTCTGTCCATGTCAAATCTACACCCATGATCAGGTCCCAATCAGCCAGCAAAAAGAAATTTAAAATGCATGTGAGGAGGTTGTTGTTGATTTCTCATGGAGCTGCATCAACTATTGTGAGATTCTATTAATCAGAAGCCAGATGAAGGTTGAATAGGAGGATAATAAGATGTTTAAGCTGTTTAGTTTTTCTTATTTAAAACTAGTTTGTCTTAGATCTGCATAAAATAAAACGGTCAACACTTTTGAAAGATAATGTGGAGGTCAATTGTGATTTTATGATAAAATGTTTGCTTTTGTTAAAGCATTACAAGTATTACAATTGGACTTATCAATATTTTGACCTTGTTGCAGTAATTTAAGATGCTGTCATTCATTGTTTTATTTTCTGGCTGATATTAAAGAAACTTGAACGGCAGGCCCAACCTGCAAGGAGATCTGATAATGGAATACTTAAAAGTGTTTCACAGGAGTTACTAGTGAAATTTGCTCTTATTAGGAAGTAGATTAAGTGAAGAGCAGTAATGTGTTATGAACATTTCTGTAGTGGAGGAGGGAAGTCTGCTAGACAGAAGGTGAAACAGCTGACTAGAAAGTCCTTGCTGTTGGGCTCCCCTCAGCTTCTGCTGAAATGGTCTTAGACGAGTATTCAACAGCCAATGGGAGACGAGGAGACGGTTGCGTCATCAACACGAAAACAACATTAACGTGCAGACAACATGTTGTTTACGTGTAAACAACACGTAGAGTACGTGCAAACAACACGTTCATCTAGATGTAAAAGTCACGTGAATGTGGCCCATCTAACCTTCCATACACAAGAAATGTAACAAAAGTCGCACGCGTGAGAGGAGAGATGTGCGCGTGTAATAGAAGAGTTGAGCATGCGCAGCAACAGATTTGTGAAGTTGCGTTCATTGACACGCGGTTGAAAATTAAAATTTTGATTTTCACCTGTATGTGAGTTTTTCTTACAAGTAAATTTTAAACTTTACATGTTCAGATTGATTGATGTGCAGCTTCTCACATCGTGTTGCACACACACACACACACACACACACACACACACATCCAAACTACAAGCATAAATTGTGTTGCACGCATGCACACACACATACAAACTTCACACACACATTGTGTTACACAGATGTTCAAAACTGATTTGCAAGTTTACCCATTTTGTTACATATTTCCCTTCATACTCCATGACCCAGCCGCGTAGGGCCCGTCGGTGCAGCCGGTGCAGCGCACAGGGGCCCGCGGGCTCCAGGGGGCCCAGAGAGGTCCCCTCCATCAATTAAATTATTCTCCCAACTGTGTTTATGTGATCAAATCTATAGTAACTCTTATATCCAAGCCAGGATTGGTGTCAGTGAACGTTACATAAAGTCAGCCGTAGCGACAGAGTTGCGGAAGACTGATGGCTGTCAATCAAGGTGACTGCAGCAAAAAATGATCCAGACAACTAACTTTTTTCAGGAGAAATAAACAAGTGAGCCTTTTTTTCATCCAAACCCGTGAGTTTAGTGCGTGTTAAGGCGCTGGGAGTGATGGAGTCTGACCTGGAGGAACTTTACTAAACCGGAGTTTACCGGTGCAGTTCCAGCACGTCTGGATGAATAATCAGGTTACCAGACCAAAGGTCACAAAAATACAGGTAAATCAAAACCTTTATAAATTAAAATGGTTAAGTTAATTTTTGTTAAAGGGCCCATGGCTCCATATTTAAATCACTTTATATTAAACAGATGTAATCTTTGATGCCTCTAGATTAGCGTTGCACCATTATAACTCAAAATACACTGTAATTATTTCCTAATGAGCAACTCAGAGATCAGAAGAATGCGTCGCCTTCCGGTTCTGCTGGGTTTCTCCTTATTTGGCAGCCTGACACTTCTGCTGCAGTAGAGGGCAGTGCCGTCGCGTGAAAGAGAAACGAAACTGAAAACTAAACACTACACGGTCTATGGTCAATGGCAGCAGCAGCACTGGTGTCGCCAGTGTCGCTCCAGGTGTCGTGAACGTGCATGTCTTACGCCCCTGAAAAGGGGAAATATTGAAGAAATAACACAGACACGTTGTTACTTCTGCCAACTCCAGTGTAATAATGCTTTTTTCAGAAAAATAGAACTTCTGCATTACAAGTACATAAAGTGGCAAGTGATGTCATAAAATAAACATAAACCACATAGCATATTGAAGAATGGACTTCTGTATCATATGTGCACAATATATGTATCATATGAAAACATAGGTAAAATGATGTTTTGTAAAATTACAGCCTTTAACATCACTCTTCATTTCTTCACAAAATAATATTAGATTCATAAAACATCTTTCAATGATAAACATTGCACAGCAACCTTATAGTTTCATCCTGCAGCCACCATCTTAGTAGCATGAGGCTCAGCTAGCAAGGAAACTGGAACATGCAGCATTAAAACTGTGCTAATTTAACTCAGACTTTACTGCAAACATTGCACAGGCGCTTCTCCAAGCCTAACAAACATAAACACAAATATAAAGTACGAAACAGTCAGAGTTTTTACCTGAAAAGGGGAAATATTGAAGAAATAACACAGACACGTTGTTGCTTCTGCCAACTCCAGTCTAATAATGGACGAGCAGAAGCACCACGTTCCCCTCACGATACATGAACGATGAAAAACCTCTGTAGTGTGTGTGGTTGTGTGTGTGTGTGTGTGTGGCCGAGTGGGAGGAGGAGGAGTGAGTTGATTGCAGCTGAGTGGGTTCACCTGTGCGGGTTGAGAGAAGATAAAGGAGGCAGGTTGCAGGCTGGCAGTGTGTCTGGGGAGCAGGGCTTGGTGTCAGCTGAATCGGGTTGTAGCCCAACCAAGCCAACGGCACTCGCGGGCGGGGCGGGTGCCGTTCGCATGCTGTTTAGGGCTGCCGGTGGTGAAGACAGCTAGGGGCTCAGGGACAGGTTCCAGCGGCAGGCAGGGACACGAGTAGCCAGCGGGGACCATAGGAGTGCGCTCCACTGCTCTCCAGCGAAGGACGATCCTCCTGCAGTCTGTGGAGGATTCCAGGGCGCATACGCCGGCGGATGACGTCACGCTGTATCGTCGGCCCAAGCTCAGACCCCAGGGCGGGGTCTTGAACAGCGGAGGAGCTAAGTGGTTTTAACTTTCCTATTTGAACTTTTATTGTTAGTGTTTTGTGTTTTTAGCCTGCAGCTATGGGGGAGAGTTAGCGGGACAGCAGGGCAGGAAAAGGGGGAGGGGTTACCGGTAGTGGCGTCTCTAGGTGTAGCGCCGGCAAAGGCGTTACTATCTCTGAATTCTGACATCTGGTTCATCACAACAATAACTCATCTTTTGTCCCAATAACTTGGATTAAAATTACTCTTTTATTATGTTGTAACCTGAATCAACATTCCTTCCAGGACCCGGTCATGTCGGAAGACTCAGAAGATTTCCTTTAATTAATAATTAAACTTAAGGACTCGTTGATGTCTCATTCTAAAGGACACTACCTGTAATCCACTGTCCAGAAATGTCTTAATATGATTAATTCATTTTCTTCCAGTATTCATGAATGTTGATGTTGCATCAGTATTATTTCATGTTTCTACTTTTGCTAAAAAGGTTAAAGCATATTAATAATCCATCTAACTTCCTGGGTTCCTTAATGACGAGAACCACGTGACTTGGTAACTACTTCCCATTGGGCCACGCGTCCAAAGTTCCCTCTGTCCGGCTTCCTGTCTGGAAGCTAATCAGTTCTCGTTCAGCCAACAACGAGAGAACACGGCCTCCGTTTTTCTCCGTTACACGGTAGGCTTTGATGCCGACTGAAACGTTTGGGTCTTAGCCCCAAGCAGTCGAGGACAATTTCCCCGGCTAGAAGCCAGACACCACCCGTCTGCTTCTGTTCACCAGCCATGGGGAAAGCCTGTTAGCCTCTGCACCAGCCGATCATGGAGCCGCTGACGCCGACTCATTCAGACACCTCCGTGCCTTCGGTAACGTCACGTCACCGGGGACCAGACCGAGGTTCGTCGAACCAACGATCTTACCGACGAGCCTCCACCTCTCACGCCGAGGCGATCTGGAGCGGTTTCAGCAGGTATCAACTCCGATCTGGTTAAACTGAGGCTCTTGATAAATAACACTCCCTTCAACTTAGCTCAGAATCCCTAGAGATATATTAATATCTCACGGGCTCTCGTCATTAACTCTCAGCTTAATAACATCAGAAGAATCTCTTAAGATGCAACCATCTACCTCATATCTGTCTGTTCGTTCAATCTGTTTCTTTAATAAAATAACTGTAGTCTAAGTCTGCTTCTGGGTTATAACTTCCAAATATAACGTACGTAGGTCTTCCCTTTGAACCAGAAAGAATCTAGATATCCTGCATAACAATTAGGTTAGTGAAGGTAGCTAACAGTGATTAGCAGTAAACCCGACAAAACTAAGCTAATAACCTTGCAGAAGTGTGTCCGTATTATAACGATAAAATCAGGTTATATTACGCTACATAAATGGCGAGCCAGGCCAGGTTCTAAACATTAAATGGCTAAGCCAATCAGCCCTTTAAACTAAATTCATAAAAGTCTACGTATAATATTTCGGATAAACCTTAGCAAGCTATAGGCTAATGCTAACTAAGCTAACAGATAACAAACAGCTAAGATAAGGACTTCAGTGCCACGTCAGCTATCAACCAAAGTCTAAAAACTTTATAACTGCTTATGATGGATGTACTGTATGTTTCATGGGGTTCTTCTTCTGTGTTTTAAGCACTTTTTATGTCACTTGGTGATTGTGTTTACATGTCAGTGTTCGTTTAACAGTAGCTTGGGGACGCCCGGCTTTCTAGTTAAAAGAACGCTTTGTCCGCCGAAATTGATCACTTCGGTGCGTTTTGTCTATTTGTCCGTTCGGTAAACCTTAATGGTTAAACCCAGACTCTTTAACAAAGTCTGAAAAGCGAGATTAGATCCGCTAAATAGCGTCGGTTTCACTGCAGGAAACGCGCTAGCTTCCGTGAGTAGCTTTTAGCCTCAGAAGCAAACAGCTTTCACGGAAGAAAAATAAGTCACGGTCGAAACCGTGCAATATAAGGTGTTGAGACGGTCATCGGGATACCGAGATTTCCTCCGCCGCCCGTTAGTGTAAATAAACGGGTAAATAGGTAGGATTTTCTCCGTTCGAGGACGGAGCTAGCCACCGCCGAACAACAAAACTCCGCGTCGACACGACTCGACCGGACGCTTTTTCTGTTCAAATTCTGCGTCGTTAGACTGCGAAGGGCTTTAAAAACGGCTCTAAAGAAGCGCGTTTGCCAAAAACATCTCTAATTTGACCGTAGAAGGTAACGCTTTGGCTAGATCTGCACGTTAACAAAGAACGGGGCAGCTAGAGAGAAAAGCGGACAAACAGTTGTTTGTTTGAACTCAATGTCGACTTATGGAAAGCACTTTCAGTTGTTGGTAGATCGGTAAGGGAATTAGGTGTGAGGTTACAAGCTCTTGAGCGAACCTCCATGGAACAAGCACCAGCTCCATCACTCACTACAGCAGACCTGTACAAAATGGCTGAATTTATCATTAAATTTGAGCCTTCTTATAGTGATGACTTAAAGCTTGCGTCTTATCTAAAACAAATCAACCGACATTTGATAAGGTTTCCTGATGCCACTGTTTCTGATAAAATATTTCTCATCCAAATCACTTCTTCTGAGGAAGTGTGTGATTTCATTGACCGCCAATTACCTGAAATCAAAAATGACTTCTCTCAGCTCACCAAAGCTTTAGAGGAGGAATTCTCAGGTAACTCATTCAAGTACGGCTACAGTCATGCTTTAAACAGGACCCATCTGAAGACCCACAACACTTCTACTCCCGGCTTCATCGTGCTTTCTTCGGAAAAACAAATGAACAGGGAATGGAAGAATGTGAGGACTTTAAACATCTTTTCCTTGGGAACCTACATCCATCCTACAAAGGTATTCTGAGCGAGTATCTTTTCAATAAGACGACCGTGAAGGAATACAGACAGCGCGCGGGGAATATTTTCAGAAATAATTCCCTCGACGACCTTAACCCACAGGGGTCTGATGCGGAGCTTCCCGCAAACGACGACTCCCGCTCAAACCCACAGGCCTCATGCACCACAGTGCTCCAAGACACAGTGGTTGACTCATCTTCTGGGCCACGGCCCAAGACACCCTACAAAGGGGCGAAGTTTAAATGCTCCCCCTTACACAAAAGGTAAAAAAGACCCAGGTGGAGCCCACGTGCTGAACGTTGGCGCTCACTGGTGAATCCTCGGAAGGCCTCACGTTCGCCAGCCAGCCTTAGGCGAAGTGGTGACCGTGACTTACCTTCTAAGTTCTCCTCTAAGGACCTCCGGAAACCAGTAGGACACATGCTGCCAATCACAGCCACTGCTGTCGATGAACAGGCCTCCAGTACAGAGGGGGGAGAAGAAGAATCCCCCACAGACTCACTGAGGGCGTTCATCGCAGCTGTCCATGCTGGAAAAATTCCTAGAGGTAAACGCAGGGTCACTAAAAGGGACCCTGAAGAAAAGAGGAGGGCTAAACCACCTGACAAAGGGCACCACGTGCATACTCCTAGTTACATCAGGGGGGTGACCGATCTCTGTGACTTCGTAATAGATGAGAGAGACAAGCTGCTCCTACCTATAAGGGTGGAGGACGCGCTCACCATTAAGGCTCTCATGGACACAGGCGCAGACCTCACTTTCATGTCCCGCCTCTTCTTTGACGCCATCTGTCTGGCCACTGAGATAGAGGGTTACACACCAGACCTGGTTCCGTGTAAAGTGGATATTCAGGGGTTTGTGAATAGGTCCGAGCGTATACATCACATGACTCTCCTTCACTTCGAGGTCGGGTGGATGGAATTCGACCACCCCGTGTACGTGTCTGAGTCCATGAACGCCGACTTCATTGCAGGGAACGACCTCAAGGATCGCCTTCAACTAGTAGTTGATTACGTTAGGGCCAGGATGTGGACCCGAGGCAAAGAACCCAAACCCATAACCCTCCCTGCCGGACTTCAACATCGCTGTCTGGTAGAAGAACAACAGAGCCTTCCTCAGGGGGGACCTCCAGAAATTCTGTCCCACATCGAAAAGATTGCGGAGGAAGCAGATGCTCTAGTAGACGACGTTGAGCGTAACAAGCTCCGTCAACTCCTACTTAAGTACAAAGACTCTCTCTCAGTTGACTCCTTGGATTGTGGCCTGACTACAATCCATGAGGTAACAATCCCCACAGCGGCGGGTGCACCTCCAACTTTTGTGAAACAATACAAACTTCCCCTGCTGTCCGAAGGACCTGTGCAGGAGATCATTGACAACCTGTTGGAGAAGGGTATCATTCGACCCTGTAACAGCACCTACTCTGCGCCGTTGTGGCCTGTTAAGAAACCTAACGGGAAATGGCGACTGACCATCGACTACCGACAACTAAACAAACAGGTTTCGCTGTCTCGGTGGCCGTCGATCCGCCTGGATCAAGAACTCCCAAAGGTAAGAGAGGCTAAGTACTTTTCTACTCTTGACATTGCTTCTGGATTCTGGACTATACCGGTCCATGAATCCGACCAGCACAAGTTGGCTTTCACCTTTGCCAACCGCCAATACACCTTCACACGGTGTCCATTCGGCTACTCTAACTCTCCCTCTGAGTTTAACATCTTCTTAAACAAGGCATGTCCCGACGCTCGTCAGCGCGGAACCGTCATCTATGTCGACGACATTCTGGTTGGACAACCATCGTTAGATGAACACCTAGCCGAGCTGGACCACATAATGGGTCAGCTAACAGCGGCAGGTGCAAAAATATCTGTCTCAAAGGGTCAATGGTGCAGATCTGAGGTACAGTTCGTTGGCCTCCGTGTGGGACCACACGGGGTGCAGCCACAGCTGGGTCGGATACAAGGTGTCACCACCATTAAGGCTCCAATGAACGTCACTGAACTTCGGAGCTTTCTTGGGGTGTGCAACTACTCCCGCCAGTTTGTGGAAAATTATGCAGAGTTAGCGCGACCGCTAAACAAACTGCTAAAGAAAGATGTGCCTTTTGAGTGGACAGAACAACAACAGCAGGCCATGGAGTCACTCAAGGCCGCGTTGTGTTCCGCCCCCTGCCTTGCTCTTCCCGATTGTAACAAAGAGTTCCATCTGGAAGTGGGTTTCTCTACCCAATGCTTGAGCGCTGGTCTGTACCAACAGCACGACCGCGACAAGCGTGTCGTAGCCTACGCTAGTAGGCCCCTGACTGGTCCAGAGCTAAAATACTCTGACTGTGAAAAAGCCCTGCTGTCCACCATGTGGGCAGTTAAACACTTTTCCAACTTCATTGGGGGCCAGAAAATCATCATTGAGACTCAACACCAGCCCGTGACCTTCTTGAACAGTCAACGCATCAGAGATGGTGTGGTGACTAATGCACGCATTGCTTCTTGGCTTTTGGCGCTGCAAAGCTTCGACATCGAGGTGCGCTATAATCTTAACAAAAGCAACGCTCTTGGCACGGGGTTGGCTGCCTGCCAACATTGTTCTGACGACTCTGGTGCGGCCAGCCCGCCTCCAGTGAGTCCAAGGGTTCTGGAGAACCCCAATCACCATTACTTTGACAAAACCCTCTGTGAGGGAATGACCACAGCCTACGTTGATGGCAGCTCCTTTCGCCATGACAAAGACAGAAGCTCTGGCGTGGGCGTAGTGTGGCTTGATGATGGAAAAGAAGAATCTTGGTGCTATAGACTAGGACCCCAGTCTTCGCAATATGCGGAGGTGGCTGGGATTCTGATAGTCCTCCAGGTGGCAGCGAACCGAGGCGTTCGCAACCTGGTGATTCGCACCGACTCCGACTATGCTCGGCTCAGTTTCACCTGTCACTTTCCCTCGTGGAAAGATAATGGGTTCTTGACCTCCAACCGGAAACCTGTCAGACACAGAGACCTCTTTGTCGCCTGCGACGCCTTAGTGACCTCAAATGACATGCACATTTATTGGCACAAGGTCAAAGGTCACTCAAAGACCCCTGGCATGGACAAAGAAAAGAATGACCTTGCCGACTCGTTGGCTAAACAGGGTGCCCACTGTGGCACGCCATGGTACTTTGACTCCCAGGGACCTCCTGAGAGTGACACTTCTCATTCACGTGCACCTGCAGAGGTGTGCGTGGTGACGCGAGCTCAAGCCGCCAAGACGTCCTCCGACCAG
>SSNR01000421.1:403550-426794 GCA_006937965.1 Callopanchax toddi | reverse complement strand
TCTACAGTCCGCCTTCTCCTTTGCTCAAACAAATCTGAGTAAAACGGCTGAAGGTAGGAAAGCTTATTATGACCAAAAGCTTCACATGACGAACTCCAGGTGGGTGATCGGGCTTGGTTTTACAACTACGCGCCTAGACCAGGGCAGACAAAGGTCGGCTCTGGTAGACTCGCTAAAAAGCTTCTCCCAAAGTGGAAAGGGCCGTTCCGTATAACCGACAAACTCTCACCCGTCGTTTACCAGTTACGGATCCCTAAGGGTCCGAAAGAACCCGTTCTCAAGTGGGTTCACAGAAATCAGATCAAACCTCACAAAGTCCGCTTCGGTACCTCTGAGCCGTCGCCAGGTTCAGAGGGTGATGTGACTTGAGGCCTCCCAGGTTTCCACCTGTTGTCCTCTTTTTCCTTGTGTGTGGCGTGAATGTGTGTCCACGTTCATGTCCTCCCTTTTAACCATGTGTTACTAACCATGTGTTTTTATGGGAAACAGACCTGGTTGAGCTGCTGACGTCGCCTGCTGTACTCCAGTAAGCTGTGCGTCCATCCTGGTGAACACTAAGCCAGAGTTCCTTTATTTTACAGCCTAATGCTGTATTCAATTAGTAAAATTACTTTATGTTTAAATCAAACTTAATGTTTAATTTTCTACTACTTACAATAATTATTTCATTGTAATAATTAATGTAAAGGCGAGCCAATCCATTTTAATATTCCTTCCTCAAATCAAAATGAAGGATAAAATATACTTTAGGCCATTTAACACAAAATGTCCTCTAAAACTTTAGATTTCAGATCTAATATGACTGATTTCACTATTTCCAAAACTCAATTTTTGGTTATCAAAATCTCAATCCTTAGTTGACTAAGTTATTTCCAAAATTTTAAATAGTTTAAACTTAGTTTAAAATATGACGTAATGTCTTTCTAAATTCACTTTAAAAGTGCCACTTCTAGAGTAACCTCATGGGAGTGAAGTCAATCTCTTCAGAGTTTTATACAAACATAGAGCTCTTAAATCATTTAAATAGGTTAAATCCTCAATTAAATGTAATGGCATGACACATAGCCTTATTTTTAAATTAGATTAATTTAATTTTTCTAGTTTATTTTAACCAAATCTGCCTACATTCACACCTTTTGAATGCCCCTTTACCAGATTGTGGTTGTTTTGCTGTGCTGTGCCTTTCTTCTGCTCTACTGTCCAGCCGCCGGACGTCCAAGGTCCCAACTGGTCTCGTCTGCGACTCATCTGCCGACGCTGCTCTGGGTTGGAACTCTTCATCAACGACGCCCCCGCTGCGGCCGACCCCCTTCACGGACTGCCCCACTCCTCAGTCTCCTGGCACCGGTTGGATCGGGGCCCTCCTGCTGATTCTGTTTCCGGTGTGGGATGCTTCCTGATTCCTGAAGGTCACTGACACAGGTGCCCCTGTGTCTGGTAAAACTCAAGCTCTGATTCATTTTTGATTGACTCTGTCCGGTGGAAAGGTACCACAAACCTTTCTTCCCTTTGGTTCATGATGACCCACGATGTCCTCCATCATCGGATTGGTATTTAAAGGCAACGACCTTCTGCTAGGAGTCCTCGTCTTGAAATAAGGGGGGATGTGTAGCGCCGGCAAAGGCGTTACTATCTCTGAATTCTGACATCTGGTTCATCACAACAATAACTCATCTTTTGTCCCAATAACTTGGATTAAAATGACTCTTTTATTATGTTGTAACCTGAATCAACATTCCTTCCAGGACCCGGTCGTGTCGGAAGACTCAGAAGATTTCCTTTAATTAATAATTAAACTTAAGGACTCGTTGATGTCTCATTCTAAAAGACACTACCTGTAATCCACTGTCCAGAAATGTCTTAATATGATTAATTCATTTTCTTCCAGTTGTAGCGTAATATAACCTGATTTTATCGTTATAGTACGGACACACTTCTACAAGGTTATCAGCTTAGTTTTGTCGGTTTTATGCTAAGCACTGTTAGCTACCTTCACTCAACTGATGGTTATGCAGGCATTCTAGATTCTCTTTGATTCAAAGGGAGACCTACGCACGTATATTTGAAAGGTATAACCCAGAAGCTGACTTAGACTTCAGTTATTTTATTAAAGAAAACAGATTGAATAAACAGACAGATGTGAGGTAGGTAGTTGCATCTTAAGAGATTCTTCTGATGTTATTAAGCTGAGAGTTAATGACGAGAGCCCGTGATATGTTATTATCTAGGGATCTCGGCTAGAAAGGAGGGGAGCTGAGCTAACTGGATCGAGTGTTATTTATCAATAGCCTCGGTTTTACCAGGTCGGGTTGGTACCTGCTGAACCGCTCCAGGTCGCCTCGGCATGAGATGGGGGTGGAGGTTCGTCGGTGTGATCGTTGATCTGACGAACCTCAGAGTTATCCCCGGTGACGTGACGTTACCGCAGGCACGGAGGAGTCTGTCGAGCCGGTCTAGCTGGTCCATGATCGGCTGGTGTAGAGGCTAACCGGCTTTCCCATGGCAGGTGGAAAGAAGCAGACAGATGGTGTCTGGCTTCTTAGCCGGAGCAATGTTCTCGACCGGTGAGGCTGGCTACTCACGAGCTCGGTCGGCACCCGAGGCCTTCCGTGTAGCGGAGGAAAACGGAGGCCGTGTTCTCTCGTCGTGGGGTTGACGAGAACTCGAGAGCTCTCGGTAGCTTCCAGGCAGGAAGCTGACAGAGGGCACTTTGGACGCGTGGCCCAATGGGGAAAGAGTTACCAAGTCACGTGATTCTCGTCATTAGAAACCCAGGAAGTTTAATGGATTACTAATATGTTTTAACCTTTTAGCAAAAGTAGAAATCATAAAATAATACTGATGCAACATCAACATTCATGAATACTGGAAGAAAATGAATTAATCACATTAAGACATTTCTGGACAGTGGATTAAAGGCAGTGTCTTTAGAATGAGACATCAAAGAGTTCTTAAGTTTAATTATTAATTAAAGGAAATCTTCTTAGTCTTCCGACACGACCGGTCCTGGAAGGAATGTTGATTCAGGTTACAACATAATAAAAGAGTCATTTTAATCCAAGTTATTAGGAAAAAGATGAGTTATTGTGGTGGTGAACCAGATGTCAGAAATCAGAGAGATAGTAACGCTTTGCCAGCGCTACACAGTATTCATGAATGTTGATGTTGCATCAGTATTATTTCATGTTTCTACTTTTGCTAAAAAGGTTAAAGCATATTAATAATCCATCTAACTTCCTGGGTTCCTTAATGACGAGAACCACGTGACTTGGTAACTACTTCCCATTGGGCCACGCGTCCAAAGTTCCCTCTGTCCGGCTTCCTGTCTGGAAGCTAATCAGTTCTCGTTCAGCCAACAACGAGAGAACACGGCCTCCGTTTTTCTCCGTTACACGGTAGGCTTTGATGCCGACTGAAACGTTTGGGTCTTAGCCCCAAGCAGTCGAGGACAATTTCCCCGGCTAGAAGCCAGACACCACCCGTCTGCTTCTGTTCACCAGCCATGGGGAAAGCCTGTTAGCCTCTGCACCAGCCGATCATGGAGCCGCTGAAGCCGACTCATTCAGACACCTCCGTGCCTTCGGTAACGTCACGTCACCGGGGACCAGACCCAGGTTCGTCGAACCAACGATCTCACCGACGAGCCTCCACCTCTCACGCCGAGGCGATCTGGAGCGGTTTCAGCAGGTATCAACTCCGATCTGGTTAAACTGAGGCTCTTGATAAATAACACTCCCTTCAACTTAGCTCAGAATCCCTAGAGATATATTAATATCTCACGGGCTCTCGTCATTAACTCTCAGCTTAATAACATCAGAAGAATCTCTTAAGATGCAACCATCTACCTCATATCTGTCTGTTCGTTCAATCTGTTTCTTTAATAAAATAACTGTAGTCTAAGTCTGCTTCTGGGTTATAACTTCCAAATATAACGTACGTAGGTCTTCCCTTTGAACCAGAAAGAATCTAGATATCCTGCATAACAATTAGGTTAGTGAAGGTAGCTAACAGTGATTAGCAGTAAACCCGACAAAACTAAGCTAATAACCTTGCAGAAGTGTGTCCGTATTATAACGATAAAATCAGGTTATATTACGCTACATAGGTCACGGTGTGTGTGCTGTGTGTGTGCTGTGGTGTGACGGTTTGAACCGGGTGCCGTGGTTGCAGTGCCCCCTTTGGGATGTGGTTTGGCTCCGTGTAGAGCCCTGACACCAGTGTGAGCAGTGCCACTAACTGGGCCTGAGCCTGAAGTAGGTCCGGCTGGACCCTGCTGCATTTTCTTGTAGGCTGCCTTAAATTATTATTAATAAAATGATTGTTTTATAAACTAAAACCTCCTCCCTTGTGTTGGTGTGCCTCCTTCTGCAAATCACTACTCATCTAACAAGGTTTAATTACACCTCTAATAACAAACGGTAGAATGGTTACTGCTCTCTAAAAAACAGACGGAATCGTAGAAATAAAAAGTAATATTTAAAAAAAATACATTTTGAAATACATTTTGAGGACTTTATGACCATTCTCACTTTTTCTTAAAAGGCAGGAATAGTCGATAACGGATCACTTGATCGGAAATGAGTTTGTCCTACTGTAAACTCTTCTATGAACTTAGAAACTTGTTTACATTAAATTACAATCTCTACACATGTGGGCGGAGAATTTACCATATAAGCAAGTCCGGATCACTATGACCTCATAGCGGGCTGGAGTGAAAAAACTGTTTGAAACCTGGGTCTGAAACCTTGGAAGAGCTTCTCACTGGCTGTACTATGAGACAGATGGACACCGTTTTTTGCTCTTTCTGGCAGGTTTAAGGTGAGAACTAAATGTTGCAACATGATAGATAAGTCAGAAAACACGGAAAACCATGACATGGGCACTTTAACCAGACTTTTAAACTTAATTTCAGGGTAAAAAGAACCACAAACCCTCACTAACTCTGATGAGCTCCATTCAATATACCTGATTATACTTAGTGAAGTAATAAGAAAATAAATAAAGTACTAAGTAAATAAAAATATACTTTCAGCATTTCTGAAGCAAGACCAGGATCCAGTTCTTGTTTCTGTTAGACTCAAACAAATTTTCAAGACCAAGAAACCAGAAAACAATCAGCCAATAAAATTCATTTTTTCCTTTTAATTAAGGCAACATATGAGACCCTTTATGTCTCTTGTCTACAGAGATTTACTGACAGTGATCCTTTCCTACAAAAACTAATACTTTATTCTGCTTAGTTAAATATGACATGTTTATTATATT
Organism: Callopanchax toddi; assembly: GCA_006937965.1. Taxonomy (NCBI): domain Eukaryota; kingdom Metazoa; phylum Chordata; class Actinopteri; order Cyprinodontiformes; family Nothobranchiidae; genus Callopanchax; species Callopanchax toddi. The sequence continues at coordinate 421,529 of SSNR01000421.1, read as the reverse complement.
GTTGACACCTAAAAGTGAAATTTTTTTTATAATAGAATAATTTTTTCTTCATGTTTTAATTCAAATTTTTGTGACTGAGAACTTTATACTTGGTGATTTTTCCCTGTCTTGAAACAACTGGACATCACTGGTTTACGTTCTGAGTGTGGTCCTCGGAGGACTTGGCCCCTTAGCAAATTAAGGTTCCCCGCCCTGCCTTAAAGGCTCAAAAGGCACCTTTGTTTTCTGACAAACATTATATTTTGTTTTACTGTAGATTTTTTTCTTTATTTAAAATATTCAGCTATTAGTGCTTATTAGTATCAGTACTCTGCTTCCCTCCTCCTCTCTTAGATCAGATCTATCTACGATCAACACAACTCTTTTCACAATAGTATTTGGTGATTTGGTTTGGTAGGGGGGCCCTAAATCAACTCTTGCACCGGGGCCCAGCTCAACCGCTACGCTATGACCAGTGTTTTTTTTTTCTCAAAAACCTTTATTGAAAATGATCAGCACATACAGCCAACATACAAAGAGAAACTTGCAGGCGTAAACAGCCTCCGGGTATGCAGACGTACCCTTCTCGCAGCAGAGGGACATTCAAGTGTCCCAGCCACCCGACTAAAGGCAACGGGGAGGGGTGTGTGTGTGTGTGTGTGTGTGTGTGTGTGTGTGAGCCGGTTATTTTACCGAACAGGCAACAGATTGGCCTCTCCTGGACTTTATCTCCTCTGAAGCGACTCTAACGCGAAACCCTCGATGGTTTTAAAGACTGAAGCAGTTCCGACTGAGTGACCGGCGGCGGAGAGGCGCTCCGTTCCGCTCCTCTCCGAGCGGACAATAAGTGCGATCACATCACAACAAAGACAGAAGGTGAGAGTCCATTAATTCTGGCTTTTTTCCGTTTACTCTTATTAGGAAATAAGTTCAGTTCAGTTGGTGCGTTTAAATGCTGCTTTTTACTCTCGTTTCTCCTCTAATAGACGCTGTTACGCACTTTGTTTCTATTATCGATTTAAAATACATCAAGCAAACAAAGAATAATTTAAAAGAGGTTTTCATTGACGTTATTTTAAGGTTTTGAACGTGCTTGAGTTAAAGTACTTGAAAGCAGAGAACTGCAGTCAGCCGGTTGATGATAGAGCGGTGTGAGACTAAAGGGCTGTGTTGTTTTGATTTGACACACAGCATCACCAAATAAAAACATCTGACCTGTTTCCTGGTCTGTGAACTCAGTAAGCTCTAATTCATACTCACAGATCTCATGTGGAAGTTCTTTCTTTTGATTCAGGTCTGTATTTATTCTAAAGATCTTTTTATTTTTAGATAAATCAGAAATTGGAATCAGCAGGTTAGAGCTGTACAAAATTCAGTGATTGTTATCGTCCCTTAGATCTGTAATCGATGCATCTCTGTTTCAAACAGTAAAAACATCTATTTTAGACCAATAAAATGTACTTTTATAAGATGAAGAAGTGAAATAATCATTTTGAGTAAACATGTTCTGTTCATGTGAGGTAAAGGACAATCTTAGTGTGGCAACAAGAGTTGAAACTATAAAAAAGGCCACACTTCCTGGGGAGTATAGCTCAGTTGGTAGAGTGGCCAGTTTGGTAACTGGAGGGTCACCGGTTCAATCCCCAGCTCCATCTGGGTTAGATTGTCATTGTGTCAAGACACTTCACCCAACTTGCATGTGTGACTGTGTGTGAATGTTGGTGGTGGTCAGAAGGGCCGATGGCACAGAATGGTAGCCTCTCCTCTGTCAGACTGCCCCAGGGCAGCTGAGACTACAGACATAGTTTGCCACCACCAGTGTAAATGTGTGCGTTAAAGTATAATGGAGCTTCTGTTAAAGTGCTTTTGGTGTCCTGAAAGGCACTATATAAATCCAATCCATTATTATTAAAACAGAGGGGATCAACTCTACGGATCAGGCAGGAGACGATGTTCAAATGTTTAATGTGCTTTCATTAGTAAAAATGAATAAAATATATCAATTTAGAATTAAAATGACAGGCTGAGGCTTACCAGGGTCCAGGTCGGCCAACTAAAATGCAAAACCAAACCAAAATCACCCCAATCACTGTGACATGCATCCAGAAAGTGCACAGTGGAGGAACACACACACACATGAAAAAACCCCGTCACCAAGCTGATGGTTCCCACTGGTAGCACACAGCCTGCAATGAAAGAAAAGAAAGAGTTAAAAACAGATTAAATAACAACAAGCACTAAAATAAAAATAATTATAAATTCGAGGATCCACCCCTGGTCCTGAGGAACCAAACACCTCCCTCGACAGTGTCCCGTGCGCACTCCCACGTGCACACACACACACACACAGAGCTCAGAGAAGGAGGCGTTAAATGTCCCAGTAACTGCCACCACAGAACGACTCTCACGGGGATGGTGGTCCTGGCCGCAAATCCCCCCTGAGTCTTGATGGTGGCTTGCTTGAACCAGGCTGGTGATACCCAGCTGGAGGCCGACACGCCCACACACATCAGGGCGCATGGAGAGCTGATGGCGAGTTCCTCCGCTCATCTGTCGCCTCCTTGGCCAGAGTTTCCTCATTTCTAATAAAAACTCAGCAGAAGCAAAAGAGCAGAGGTGCAGACACTAAAATCAGCAAACACAACTAAAAATATGGAAGCTGAATGACAGGAGGAGTGCAGGGTACATACCTGGCTTTCAGTTCCGCCCACCTGAACGAGGACACCCATCTCGTCCCAGTGCGATGACAGCCCAGCCCACACTAAAGCACGAGTGCATACAACAGACTCCTATGTCGCTAATGCAAGAGGGAAACTACTCTTAGTCCAAGCCCTGCACACTGCTGTCACTAACAGCAACCGGCCGTTCACCCGGAAGTGAACAGATTCAGCGAGAGGTTAGAGACCAGGTAAACAAATCCCTGCCGTATATATAGGGCGCCCTCACCAGGTGATTGGCACAGTATCCCCCAGCTGCAGACAATCACCCTGCTACATTAGAAACTCTGAAAAGTCTTGAATTAAAAGTCAAAGGACTCTGTTTTCTGCAGACGAACTCTCTGTGATATGGATGAACTCTGAAGCCTATGTGCTGTTAAGTCACCTGACTCAGTGTCAGCTGGCTGTTGTTTACATGTCAACACTAGTTGTTGATATCAGAAAGAAAGCTGTGCATTTAGAAACACTTCCAATAATTTAAATGAGGTGTAACATCAACACAAACACACGTTTTATCCATACTCAATTTCATTTTTAACCTGGTGGTCAGCTGCCTGGCTCTCCTTTGTGTGAATATCCTGTTTCCTGGATTAAACCAACAATAGATAGGCAGACATCCTGTATGGGTTCTGTGTCACTTCAGACTCAGAAAATTAAATGGGATTGGCACAGAAAACGACTCCCTTTCAGCATCAAATATACACATACATTTATAGATGGTTCTGTTGGGTCCAGGGAAAAGATGTGTGCTGTTTTCAGTTTTATTTGATTTGTCGTAACGCAGCTCAGGCACAAAGAAACCCAGCGACAAGAAGTGTGTGAAAGAAATAGAACAAAGGCTGAGGGACGGCTTTGTTCAGGTGAATATGTCAGTCTGTCTCACAGCAGCAACATGTGCCTCTCTGATCCACACAAAGTGCAAAGGCAGCACTGCTTTATGGGATGCTCTTCTGTTTTTAAAGAGCTCAGCACGTCTGATTCAATAAAGCTGATCACAGAATATTCCAGCACCGTCGGACACAATCAGCCACCAATCAGGGACTATTTTTGTTTGTGAAAACTGGATCTGCAGAGCAGTGGGACCTGAGCTGATAACGAGTTCCCAGCTCCCCTCAAAGCCTCCATTTAGCATGAAGAGTTGCACATCAGCATTTTTCATATCCCTTTCCCACACCTTGTTATCTACGATACTCCTGCACAGATTGGAGAGAGAGAATTCACGTCAAACTGGTTTGTGCAACTCAACACTCGTGTTGCTGTCTGACTGGTTTTGTCTGTAAATTTTCATTCTTACATAAAGATTGATCAAAAGGTCAGATGAGATGGATGAGAATGTGGAGTGGGAGTACGACACGGAAAATCACGTAGTGCTGAAAGAATGAGCTGAAAACTGCTGAAGACTTGAGCTGTCAGTAGCTCAACTTTCAGTTGATTTATTTAAAGTGCCTGTGACTCCATATTTAAATCAATTTATATTAAACAGGTGTAATCTTTGATGCCTCTAGATTAGCGTTGCACCATTATAACTCAAAATACACTGTGATTATTTCCTAACGAGCAACTCGGAGATCAGAAGAATGCGCCGCCTTCTGGTTCTGCTGGGTTTCTCCTTATTTGGCAGCCTGACACTTCTGCTGCAGTAGGGGGCAGTGTCGTCGCATGAAAGAGAAACGAAACTGAAACTAAACACTACATGGTCTATGGGCAATGGCGGCGACACTGCCTCGCTCCAGCTGTCGTGAACGTGCATGTGGGCGGAGAATTTACCATATACTAAGCAAGTCCGGATCACTATGACCTCATAGCGGGCTGGAGTGAAAAAAACCGTTTGAAACCTGGGTCTGAAATCTTGAAGAGCTTCTCACTGGCTGTACTAGGAGACAGATGGATGCCGTTTTTTGCTCTTTCTGGCAGGTTTAAGGTGAGAACTCAACGTTGCAACATGATAGATAAGTCAGAAAACACGGAAACCGATGTCATGGGCACTTTAAAGATTACACAGAAAAACTGTTCAAACGTACTGTTTTAAACAAGAGCTTAACTTCAAGTACAGAAAATTAGAGAAAAGGGCAGAAAGATGGAGGGAAAACAGGAAAAAAAGATCAATTAAAATGGATGAAATATGTTTAAAAAAACTCCACCAACACAGTTAGAGGCAGAATGTGAAGAACCAAAATACCTACAGCCATAGGGGACACATCTTGACAGAGGAGGAAAATCACTGTTTTAATGTGTCTCTGTAAAGGTGTGGATATAATAAGAGTTTGTTTGCTTGAGATTAGAAAAAAAATCTCTTAAGCCTCAGATTTAGACAGGAGAGATGACATCATCGTGTGGTTGTTTGTCTCGTTCGTCTCTGTGTGGCCCTGCGATGGACTGGCGACCTGTCCAGGGTGTGCCCCGCCTCTCGCCCCTTGACCGCTGGAGATAGGCACCAGCTGCCCCGCGACCCTCTGTGGAGGAATAAGCGGCTACAGAAAATGGATGGATGGATGGATGGAGATGACATCATCAGAATGGGAGAAAAAGTGGATTATATAGTGGATATATCATAAAATGGTTTCAAATTGTGATAGCCTAATGACTTGAGACTTGTTTAAATTGTGACTGATGTTTCAAGGTTGAATATTGCTGAAATATTTAACATTTAAAGAGCAAAATCTTGCTAAAAATGTGAAGAAATTAAAAAAGTCTACATTAAGTTCAAATGAACATTTTACAAAAAGCCAGAAATCTTAAAAGAAAATCTAATACAGTATATTAATACCAAAAGTTATAGCTGAAAAATCCTGAATGATTAAACAGCTCCACTGCACTCGCTACCAGTGAAGCTATTCAAGGGAGTCAGCCTCGCCTCGTGGGTGAAACCCCACTTCACGGCCGATATCCGCTTCTTCCCCGAGAGTAAGACACGCCAGTCTTCCTCTCCTCGTCAGAATGGGGATGTTTGCTCCAGCTTCGCCAAGCCAGAGATGAGTCTGCTAACATCATATCTAGGTCGAATCCGTCAGCCCACAGTGTATTTTGAGTTATAATGGTGCAACGCTAATATACTGTAAACTGTTTAATATAAAGTGATTTAAATATGGAGTCACAGGCACTTTAAGGTAATTTAGTTACGGAGGGCAATTTGGATGAGTTACTTGGATTTGGATGAGTTACTTTGGGTTGTCAAGCAAGCCTCAGTTTACCAGAAGGTGGAAATCTTACTATACGTCATTCTGTGGATCGGCTCCGGTGGAGGTAGAACTGGCGTGAAGGTGGAGGACCCCTCTCAATCGGTTGGGAAGCCTTCGGGGGTCGATGCCGCTTCGGGCTGACGGATTCGACCTAGATACGACGTTAGCAGACCCATCTCTGGCTTGGCGAAGCTGGAGCAAACATCCCCATTCTGACAAGGAGAGGAAGACTGGTGTGTCTGTGTCAATACTGAAGCAGGGTTAACACATTTATAACACTGTGTGGGTGAATGTGCAATTAATCACAATAAGAACATTCATGTCACAGTAGATTAAACCAGTGCCATTAGAAAGGAGGCCCCAGAGAGTCTTTAAGTTTACAGTATTATTACTAAAAGAGTCCCATGGAATCTTCTGGAAAAATGGACCTGGACACCTGGAGGAATGTTGAGTCAGGTTATCAGAGGTTAGGGTATGATGAAGAGTCATTATAATCCAAGTTATTGGCAAAAAGAGAATTGTTGTGTGTGTGATGGTCAAGGGGTCAAAATGTCAGAGGAATAGCATAATTGATCACACTACAGACCCCCCTTTTGGCAAGGTCAAGGGCGCCTAGCAGAAGGCTATTGCCTTGGCAACAGATAAGAATGACAGAGGACATCCTTGACAATCAGGAACCAGAGAAGAGGAAGGTTAGTGGTACCTTCCCAGCAGATAGTCAATCAATCAGACCCTCCAGGAAGTTGCGATGTTGCGATCGCAACTATTAACGCAAATTCAACCATTTGCCGCAACTTTGTTGCGGCCTTGCAATTTTCACCAATCACTGCAACTTTTCCACAAATTTGACCAATCATCTTTGTTTTTGTTGGATTTCATCATCTTCTTCGACCAATCAGAGCCACTCGGATAAGTTTTGACCAATCCCGTTGCCTCCAGCTGTGTTTGCTTCCGGTTTTTGAGCTCAGAGCCGCTAAACCCCGGTCGGTTTCCATCAGGTATTACGGCTAAAATAAAAGCAAATCAATTTCCTAAAGTATTACACCAGAGTGGTGGAAAGATGTTCTGAACCAAACACAACATCGTGGTGGATTATACATGAAAATCGTCGCTTGACAAAAACTTTTTGACCGCAAAACATGGAGGAGATTAGCTGAAAAGAGAGGAGCAGACGGGGGCTGGGGTCTGATAGGAGTGATAAAAGAGACGAGGTGAGTTCTGTTTAATGTCCGTATTTGGACAATGTGAGAAACTATATTTAAAAAGAACTTCTGTTTGTCCTAAACTGTGTGCTGAGTCGGCAGTTTTGCTATTCTGTGAAAAATATTTTAAATAAATCGGACCATCAGCGTTAACGTGAATTTCTTTAAACGTTTATTTTTTAAACACGCGATTAACCACGTAACGTTTGTCTTCAGTGTGCACGAGGAACCGCTTGTCTTTTCTAAACTTATTCTGCTGAATTAGTGAACCTTTGAGGTGGATCGCTGAAGGTTAAAGTAAAGCCGCTCACGCTGTGACCTCCGAGTGACGCTGAGACAGGCTGTCAGCTGTTCTGTCATGGAGATTACATCATCTTGTAGTCTTTATTTTATGATTAAACAGCGATTACAGTGTGTGTGTGTGTGTGTGTAAAGAGGTTAACTGTGTGTGCATATAAACTAAATAAAACCTTAAAGAAATTTTTAAAATGATTGAAAAATTTCTTTAAGGTTTTATTTAGTTTATAGAAATTTTTTAAATGATTGAAAAAAATCGCAACTTTGACCGCAACTTTTAGAAAAATGTGCCGCGAAATCAGTCATTTTAGATCGCAACAATCACAAAAAATCCCCGCAACTTCCTTGAGGGACTGATCAATACAAATCAGAGTTACCAGACACAGGAGGAGCCTGTGTCAATGATCTTCTGGTACCAGAAGCGTCCCACTATGTCACTCCATAGGACATAATAATCAAAGCCACGGAAAATGTTTTGAAGTCCATTTTTAACACAGAAGAATCCATTAAATCTTACAAGCTTATAAAATTTCACACTTTGTACTTCCTTCCTCTCATGTAGATTTTTGGGTCGCTAACATCCAGGGGGAAAACATAAATAAACTGAACATTTAGTAGTAAATCCTGTGTGTGATAACATAAAAAATATACAACTTTTATCTGTTAAATTTACAGCAGGTTATAAATCCAGTTATTAGAACTATTCCTTTGTTAAGGTGATATTTAAAGTGATGGTTCAGATGTTTTGATGTGATTTGGGTATTTTTGGAAAAGTTAAGAACAGTTAATATCTGTTGTGTTTGTGTTTTGTGAAGTTTCTCTTTGATTCAGATGCAGAAACCCAGGACCCGTGAGTGCGAGTGCAGGTCTTAGTCTGGAATTAGGAAAGGAACTGTTAGTAAACAATTTGAGTGAGACCTTTGGTGTTTATTTTGCTGTAGCATTCATGTTTCTAGAGACTTCACCCACTTTGAGTGATTCACCAGTGGGTGTGTTCCTCACTGTAGATCAGTAACTGATAGAACAACATTTCAACATGACCAAAATATCCATTCAAGATGGCAAAAATCTCCTTTGATCGTTTCTGCTTCAGACTATAAAAGAGGTGTGGATTCTTCCTCCCAGGCTTTATGCTGTAGGCCTGACCCAGGGTCAGGAACTGAAGAAATTTTTTTGTCTCTGTGTTTGTGGGTCACCAGTAATCTATAAGCTCAGTGGTATAAATCATTCCAGGTCTTCAGTAGCCGGGTGATGAGGCTGTGTGCATAGACAGGATAATATTATAATGTTTTTACTAGTGCTGGGCCGATATCGGCGTTAACGGCTGCGTTAACACAAGACTCTTTATCGCGCGACAAATAAAATATCGGCGTTAATCTAAAGTTGGGTTCAGTAGATCTATACCTGGTGCGGATGAATACCTGGCGCGGATGTATGCCTGGCGCAGATGGGGTACCTGGGGGCGAGAACGACTCGACATCATCTGTAGGTAAGGTGCTGACATGGATAGAGCTTTGAAGCCAGTGTCAGGTTTGCTTCAGGGAAAATTTAATTTTAAAAAGCTTCCCAATGGAAAACTCGACAAGACTAAAGTTGTTTGCACCTTCTGCAATGCCGAATTAGTTTATTGTAGGAGTTCTTCGAGTCTCAGGTACCACCTAAATGCAAAGCATCCCTTAGCTAGTGTGGAAAACGCCGGGCCAAGCACTGATGTGGCACAGGGGAAGAGTCGTGTTCGTCAAACTACCATGGTCGAGTGCAACCGAGGCAAGACCGTCAGCAGTGCTCTATCAGCCAAGCTAACTAATCTCCTCGCTCAGTGGATTGCTACCAGCTGCCGGCCCATCAGCATGGTCGAAGATGATGGGCTCGAGCTTCTCCTCCAGGCGGCCACAGGTGACGCATCTTACAAACTACCTGCGAGGCGAACTATCATGAGGAAAATACATGACCAGCACGCCGCAGAGAAAGCCGCAAAAGATGAGAAGTTGGCAGCGGAGACATGTGTAGCACTGACTGGGGACCATTGGACATCTATTAATAACGATAACTACCTCGGCGTTACTGCACACCTGATCGATTCCAGTTGGGAACTTCACTCCTTCACCTTAGGTAAGCTACATAATGTAATTTAAAATTTTATAATGAAGCAATATCACGAGAGGGAGTGCTGTTGTGCCCAATATCAGCACTTGTGTGAATTGGTCGCGATCAGAGCCTTCAAAATTACTCACATTCAGTACTCAAGTAGAAGTATAGATAGGCTAAAATGACTTTTGTAGAGGTAGGAGTATCAACTGAAGCATTTTACTCAAGTATAAAAATACCAGTTGCAAAACTACTTAAAGTATAAAAGTAGAAGTACTGTAAGAGAAGCCATTAATGGTATAAGTTTAGGACACACCACAGGGCCTACAGTGCACTTTATACTTTAGCCCTTGTTAATTGAATTATTTTACTCAGTTGGATTTTTTTTATTCACAGGAAAACGTTTTTATTTTGTACCACCTCAGCAGTTTTTAAATGCCAACAATCTTGGTTTGAAATTACTATCTTGTAGTAACCCCTCCTGTCTTTGTTTTGCAAATATACCAGTTCCTTTTGAACACTCTCACAAATGTATTCACAAAATCCATTTGCTTATCTATGGGAGCCCAAATCTCTGGGTGCTTTTCCAGTTGACACCAAGTACCTCTTGTTCTTTGGGGGGGATCTGGTCAGGCAAGAATGTGGTCAGGCAGGATCTAGGTTTTTGAGTTTTTTCAATGTATAGAAATTCTAAAGCCTTGAGCCATTAGTTTGTGTATAAATGTAAATGTGCCAGTGTGCACGTGTAATTGGTGTGTTTGCAAAACAAAGGTAGGGTCAGCACACACACCTAAAAGGTAATGGCAGGTCAAGGGATTTTCACCCAAAAAAACCCCCAAAAAGAGACCAATAGGGTGTCAGAATGGTAGGTCTCATCCAATCACAATCAGGCCTTTGTTTTTGAACGATGAGAACCTAGAATAAAAACAAGCCGAGATAAAATAGGGGTGATGAGGCTATTCTGAAAAAGTAGTGAGTAGAAAGTACCGATATTTGTGTGAAAAGATAATGAGTAGACGTAAAAAGTCGTCTGAAAAAAATTACTCCAGTGAAGTATAAATAACCAAAATTGCAACTTAAGCAAGGTAGTGAAGTATTTGTACTTTGTTATTTGAAGGCTCTGGTCATGATGATATCAGGCACAACAGCACAACCTCAAGTGTGATATTGCTTTTATACAACAGTTCTAAAAGCACATTTTATTATTTAACAATAAGTGACAAGAATTATGATTTTTTTGTTTGTTTAAATCATTTATTTAGCTCAGCCAACACAAATGGTTCCAACTCAAAACCTGTTCCCAGGCAACACAAAAGTAGAAACCCTGATATTGTCTGTAAAATGTCCCAGTGCTGTTGTACTCCAATATCAGTTTGAAAGTCTCTTATCCAATCAAATTACATGTTCAAAACTGTTGTACAATTTAATTTAATTAGCCTACTTATTGACACCACAAATTACCACCACAACATTATATTTGCTTCTTGATGATTTGCTTTTTGTTTACTACTAGTAGTGAACTTATTCTGATCTTTGTTTGTCCATTAGGTGTGATGAAAACAGAGGAGCGTCATTTTGCAGAAGCGTGTGCCAGGCAGTTTCTCGACGTGGCTAATCAGTGGGGGATAGCTGACAAAATCAGCACTATTGGAACAGACAGCGCTCCTAATATGGTGGCAGCAGGGAGGATAATGCCATTCGAGCATTTGCCCTGCATTGCACATGCTATACAGAGAGCTATTGTGATGTCGCTTCGGGGAGGTGGTTTTGATGGTGTTCTGGCCAAGTGCCGTAAAGTGGTTGGGCATTTCAAACATAGTCCAGCAAACTCAGATGAGCTGAATGCCCAGCAAGCCTCCCTTGGACAACAACAAGAGCAACTCGTGCAAGATGTTCCAACACGGTAGAATTCCACCCTTGAAATGATCAGGCGGGTGAGGCGCAACAGAGAGGCACTGCACACAACACTGTCTCAGCAGAAGCACAATCTGGCCCTCCCAACAAATGCTGAATATGAGAAGCTAGCAAAGCTGGAGGAACTGCTGGAGCCATGCAGGTATGGTCTACAAAGATAGCGTGTTCATGAATTGGCATGCAAATTATTTTAAATATCACTTTTTATCTAAGAAACACCTGCCCTTTAATGTAATGTAATTTAGAACTTTAAAAATGTGTAATCTGAGTAAAGTGAATTAGTCATTAATTATTTATTTCTCTGTTTCTCTCTGTGTATGTGTGTGTTTTTGCGCGTGTGTGTGTGTAGGTACATCACTGAGCTGCTTGGTGGGGATAACTATGTATCCTGCTCTGTGGTTCTACCCGCCCTGTGCCACCTCCAGCATGCGACGAAGATCTCAGATGATGATCCTGCCTATAGTGTGCGATTCAAGACTGCATTCACCGAGGACCTCAGCAAGCGGAGGGAGAAATTAAACCTGGAATGGCTTAAGGTATGTCACACAGGAGATGACTGCATTGTTTGACCATTATAGACTGTTAATCAAGTAGATCGGTCAATGAATAGATAAATGAGTTATGAAGAAATATGGAGGTTGGATTTGGAAAGTGACATTTTATTACTTTTATTCATCAAAGGTGGCGACTGCCCTGGATCCACGATTTAAGGACCTCAAGTGCTTGCCCAGGGCAGAGAGGGAGCCGGTGTGGGCAAAGCTAAGTAAGTTGGTGAAGGGAAAAGAAGCCACTCTGGGGCCACATGAGGAGGAGAACCTTGAGCCACCAAAGAAGAAAACAGTCCTCCTGCTAATGGGATCAGACTCAGAATCAGATGAGGAGACACCAGTAGACAACACTGTTGAGAGGTACAAGGTAGAACCCAGTGCCAGCTTAGATCAGTGTCCACTGAAGTGGTGGTCGGAGCACACTGCTGTGTATGGTAAGATGGTCCACATTGCCCGTAAATATTTGGGCACGCCTGCCACAACTGTCCCATGCGAGAGACTTTTTTCTTTAGCAGGCTATATTGTGCAGAAGAGGAGATCTAGTTTGTCACCAGAAAATGTGAACAAGCTGGTCTGCTTGAGTGACTGGTGGAAGAAGCAGAAATAGAGCTTGGACTGATTGACACAGAGCTACTGACTGTAAACAGTTCATCATGACCTTTTATGTAGGTCTACAGTTTAGAATTTTTGTTTAACTGAATAAACAGTTATTAAACACAAGCACATCTTGTTTTGATCATTATTTATTTCCATCACCAGTTATCATAGTAGAACAACTTTCTCAGTTTGAGATGTATATTGGAAACAGGAGATGAGTCTAAACCTGGTCTAATGCGCCTCCTGGCTTCAGAAACCTTTTCTCAAAGACTTATTTTTAGTCAGTATTTAGGTAGCACACATACTATGAATGCTTTTCGCAGAATTCAAATGAGCCATTTTAATCTAGATTAATCTAGATTAATTTTGAAATTAATCTAGATTAANTCTATCATCTATCTATCTATCTATCTATCTATCTATCTATCTATCTATCTATCTATCTATCTATCTATCTTTAATATCTATCTATCTATCTATCTATCTATCTATCTATCTATCTATCTATCTATCTATCTATCTATCTATATTTAATATATAAAAATAATTATCTATCTATCTATCTATCTATCTATCTATCTATCTATCTATCTATCTATCTATCTATCTATCTATCTATCTATCTATCTATCATCTATCTATCTATTTTTAATATATAATTATCTATCTATCTATCTATCTATCTATCTATCTATCTATCTATCTATCTATCTATCTATCTATCTATCTATCTATCTATCTATCATCTATCTATCTATCTATCTATCTATATTTAATATATAAAAATAATTATCTATCTATCTATCTATCTATCTATCTATCTATCTATCTCTCTATCTATCTATCTATCTATCTATCTATCTATCTATCTATCTATCTATCTATCTATCTATCTATCTATCTATCTATCTATCATCTATCTATCTATCTATCTATCTATCTATCTATCTATCTATCTATCTATCTATCTATCTATCTATCTATCTATCTATATTTAATATATAATTATCTATCTATCTATCTATCTATCTATCTATCTATCTATCTATCTATCTATCTATCTATCTATCTATCTATCTATCTATCTANGACAGATTTGAAGGCTCTGGTCATGATGATATCAGGCACAACAGCACAACCTCAAGTGTGATATTGCTTTTATACAACAGTTCTAAAAGCACATTTTATTATTTAACAATAAGTGACAAGAATTATGATTTTTTTGTTTGTTTAAATCATTTATTTAGCTCAGCCAACACAAATGGTTCCAACTCAAAACCTGTTCACAGGCAACACAAAATTAGAAACCCTGATATTGTCTGTAAAATGTCCCAGTGCTGTTGTACTCCAATATCAGTTTGAAAGTCTCTTATCCAATCAAATTACTTGGTCAAAACTGTTGTACAATGTAATTTAATTAGCCTACTTATTAATTAGCAGGACACCACAAATTACCACCACAACATTATATTTGCTTCTTGATGATTTGCTTTTTGTTTACTACTAGTAGTGAACTTATTCTGATCTTTGTTTGTCCATTAGGTGTGATGAAAACAGAGGAGCGTCATTTTGCAGAAGCGTGTGCCAGGCAGTTTCTCGACGTGGCTAATCAGTGGGGGATAGCTGACAAAATCAGCACTATTGGAACAGACAGCGCTCCTAATATGGTGGCAGCAGGGAGGATAATGCCATTCGAGCATTTGCCCTGCATTGCACATGCTATACAGAGAGCTATTGTGATGTCGCTTCGGGGAGGTGGTTTTGATGGTGTTCTGGCCAAGTGCCGTAAAGTGGTTGGGCATTTCAAACATAGTCCAGCAAACTCAGATGAGCTGAATGCCCAGCAAGCCTCCCTTGGACAACAACAAGAGCAACTCGTGCAAGATGTTCCAACACGGTAGAATTCCACCCTTGAAATGATCAGGCGGGTGAGGCGCAACAGAGAGGCACTGCACACAACACTGTCTCAGCAGAAGCACAATCTGGCCCTCCCAACAAATGCTGAATATGAGAAGCTAGCAAAGCTGGAGGAACTGCTGGAGCCATGCAGGTATGGTCTACAAAGATAGCGTGTTCATGAATTGGCATGCAAATTATTTTAAATATCACTTTTTATCTAAGAAACACCTGCCCTTTAATGTAATGTAATTTAGAACTTTAAAAATGTGTAATCTGAGTAAAGTGAATTAGTCATTAATTATTTATTTCTCTGTTTCTCTCTGTGTATGTGTGTGTTTTTGCGCGTGTGTGTGTGTAGGTACATCACTGAGCTGCTTGGTGGGGATAACTATGTATCCTGCTCTGTGGTTCTACCCGCCCTGTGCCACCTCCAGCATGCGACGAAGATCTCAGATGATGATCCTGCCTATAGTGTGCGATTCAAGACTGCATTCACCGAGGACCTCAGCAAGCGGAGGGAGAAATTAAACCTGGAATGGCTTAAGGTATGTCACACAGGAGATGACTGCATTGTTTGACCATTATAGACTGTTAATCAAGTAGATCGGTCAATGAATAGATAAATGAGTTATGAAGAAATATGGAGGTTGGATTTGGAAAGTGACATTTTATTACTTTTATTCATCAAAGGTGGCGACTGCCCTGGATCCACGATTTAAGGACCTCAAGTGCTTGCCCAGGGCAGAGAGGGAGCCGGTGTGGGCAAAGCTAAGTAAGTTGGTGAAGGGAAAAGAAGCCACTCTGGGGCCACATGAGGAGGAGAACCTTGAGCCACCAAAGAAGAAAACAGTCCTCCTGCTAATGGGATCAGACTCGGAATCAGATGAGGAGACACCAGTAGACAACACTGTTGAGAGGTACAAGGTAGAACCCAGTGCCAGCTTAGATCAGTGTCCACTGAAGTGGTGGTCGGAGCACACTGCTGTGTATGGTAAGATGGTCCACATTGCCCGTAAATATTTGGGCACGCCTGCCACAACTGTCCCATGCGAGAGACTTTTTTCTTTAGCAGGCTATATTGTGCAGAAGAGGAGATCTAGTTTGTCACCAGAAAATGTGAACAAGCTGGTCTGCTTGAGTGACTGGTGGAAGAAGCAGAAATAGAGCTTGGACTGATTGACACAGAGCTACTGACTGTAAACAGTTCATCATGACCTTTTATGTAGGTCTACAGTTTAGAATTTTTGTTTAACTGAATAAACAGTTATTAAACACAAGTACATCTTGTTTTGATCATTATTTATTTCCATCACCAGTTATCATAGTAGAACAACTTTCTCAGTTTGAGATGTATATTGGAAATAGGAGATGAGTCTAAACCTGGTCTAATGCGCCTCCTGGCTTGAGAAACCCTTTCTCAAAGACTTATTTTTAGTCAGTATTTAGGTAGCACACATACTATGAATGCTTTTCGCAGAATTCAAATGAGCCATTTTAATCTAGATTAATCTAGATTAATTTCAAAATTAATCTAGATTAATCTAGATTTAAAAAATTAATCTATGCCCACCTCTAGTTTTTACTCTAAATGTGTCGGTGCTGTTGTGTTTGCTGTAAATGTTCCTCCTGGTGCTTTCTGCTGCATAATCCCTCTGAGCCATGTAGTTCTGTCAACAGGAATCAGGTCCTCACTGGCTGTGAACTGGCTCAGCATCGGGTCTCTCTTCCTGGTTTTGTGTCTGCATCATCCCCTCAGACAGGACATCCTGACTAAAACAAAGAGTCTGGTTTCACAAAACACAACATGTTGAAATCTTCCAGATTCTCTGTGAACTTTAAGGATTAATGCAGTGGAAATACCACCTCTAAAGAGATTTATAGGACAAAATTATGTTTTTAGTTTGATTTCTGGGGGATTTTATTTGTTATTAAAGCTACACTCGGCAGGTTGGTAAACAGTGTAGCTTTTAACATTTTTTAAATGCCTCTATAACAACGTTCTAACATAGTATAGCTATAAATATATTGTGGAGATTAAAAAAAGAAAGAAATCAATAAAGTAGTTGTCCTGCAGTTCTCTAAAAATGTCAGAAAATCCTATCGTTCAGACCGAACGCTAAATTGGACAATCCGGCTGTCTGTCTGCCGCACATCCGTACTGCTTGGATCCACCATTAATCCGCCTGGGCACATTTTGCAGTAGAACATCCCGGAAGTGATTGGAGGACAGAAACAGCCGGCTGTTAGCGTCTCAATTTTAGGAAAAAATACCAGTCCCCCCAACAAAACACATTTTCAGCTAGCAGAAAATTAAAAACGTTTGGAGGTGAAAAGAGGAAAAGCTGGGGGAACGTTTCTACGTTCTCTACGTTCTACGACTCAAGACCCACCTTTTTAGATTAGCTTTTAACTGATTATTATTTATTTAGCTTTTTATTCACATTTTATTGGTCATTTTACTATTCATATAAGTTCTCGTTATTTTATATGCTACGCATTTTAATCCTCCAGTGTTTCCTCTGTGGAGCCCTCTGCCTTGGGACCGGTGGTCAGCGGTGGCGGCTCGGGCGCTCCCCGGTAGGGCCCGGGCAGTGGCGGGGGTTGCCACCCTCCATCCCCGGGCGCCCTTGGTTGGTGTGTTGGCTGCTGAGCTGGTTCTACAGCTGAAGAGGCAGAGGGCCCACTTGATGGCGTGTTTCTCATTACTGGAGCTATCGGAGCTCAACATAGTGTTTACTGTGGTTTTTGTTTGTATGTGTGCCTGGGAATGGGTTGTGGACTGGGGGGGGGGGGGTGTCATAATTGTTCTATGTGTGCGAAAGGGAGGGAATGTGAGTTGTATGGGTCATTTTAATCTGACAAGCACTTTGTGTTGCTCGCTCTGGCATGAAAGGTGCTATATAAATACAGTAAAGTTTGATTTGATTTGAATGCAGGGTCCATTGTCCGCAGAAAGGCTGGCCTACGGATTATACCCGACAGGAGGGGCGAGTGCTCTGAGACGTGTTTCTGTAAAATAGCTAGCGATGTAGCTTGTTTACCAACCTGCTGACTGTAGCTTAATGCTTTGAATGTTTTTACGTTTCCTCAGAAGGAGAATATTCAGCCTGGAGAATGACGCTTGGGAATTCCTCTGGAAATTTCTATACAATTTAGATAAAACAAGACTATATTAAATCAGTCTGAGATCTGTTTAAAGACGGACACTTGCCAGTTTGTAGTTTTTAGACAGAATTACTTTAAAAGTGCAGCAATCAGCTCTTGCCATTATGTTTTAATATAAAAATCGGCCCAAAAAGGGGTTTATGGATTAGGAGCTATTGACCCAAGAACTTCAAGTTAAAAGCACAACGTTTCAGGGGAACGTTAGCAGGACATTAATCACAGTTTTAATAGCGCATGTTTTCCTCCTGTGCAGCGACCTTTACAGATAGGTGAACTTATTATCATGTACTTATTGTGAAGACAACTTTCTTACTTCTAAACATCAATATCCATCCATTCATCCATTTTCTTTAACCGCTTCATCCTCCACAGAGGGTTGGGGGGGGGGGGGGGG
>SSNR01000421.1:369532-389714 GCA_006937965.1 Callopanchax toddi | reverse complement strand
TATATATATTGTATGTATGTTCAACAAGGGACTGCATGGTGGCACAGTTGGTTAGAGGTTGTGGGTTCGCATCCCGGCACTGCGGCCTCTCTGCGTGGAGTTTGCATGTTTTCCCCGTGTGTTCTCGTGTGTTCTCTCCAGGTACTCCGGTTTCCTAGTAATTTGTCCTTAGGTGTGAGTAGGTGTGTGGCTGATTTTTCGTCTCTGTGTGGCCCTGCGATGGACTGGCGACCCATCCAGGGTGTCCCCCACCTCTCGCCCCCTGGAGATAGGCACCAGCTCCCCCGCAAACCTCTGTGGAGGATGAAGTGGTTACAGAAAATGGATGCTGAACAAGATAAACTGATTTTTTTGATTTTTTAAAATGGCTAAGCTAACAGGATTTGTTGTTTCAACTAACAATTTTAAGTTAAAACAATGCATGGTTATAATTTATGATATTTGTACAACTTGACATTTAGAGTTGAAAGAAAGTGTTTGGTTAAGTTGAATTGAATCAAATTTTTAAGGCAGCCGGTGAACTTTTGTTTCTAAGTTGAACTGACTTACTTTTTTTTAACAGTGCAGGGGCGTTCTGACTATCAGCTCATTACAGGGATTCTTACTTTGCCAGCTCATCGTCTGCTGACTAAACTTAGACATAAGTTGTTCTCCAGATTCATAAAAGGTATTTTAGCAAATGTTCTGTTCTGAGCTGCACTAAACTTCTAAGAAATTTGCGTTTTAGCGAGAATTTTTGCCGAAGCGGTCAGGGTTTTTTTCCCCTTCGGTTTTCTCTGAGGGGAGCTCAGCTGCGCCCCTGCGTCACCAGGTGATGTACGTTGGTTGCAGCGGCCAAAATACCTCAGAAAAAAGTGTATTCCCTTTTACTGAATTCAGTTCTATTTCGTATAGGCTTCACCCTTTAAGGCCCTCGCTATGGGAATTCCCTCGCGCCATTGTGCGCCACTGAAGCCTTTAGTCCATGCCCACCCATCACATGGGCGTCACTCGTTATAAAATGCCCTCAATAACGGTAAACTGCTCCCCATTTTTCTTCAGCGTAGCTACTGAGCACTTTGTCCTGAGAAAATCATCCTGAGAAAATCATCTTGCTAGCTACTCATCCTCCGACCATGTCCATCATGTCCAGCGGCGTCATTCGCGTGTGCCCGGAATGCCAGATCGGGTACATCATGTCCTACGACCTGCACCACAAGTGTGAGGGGTGCCTCGGAGCTGAGCACGCAGGCCTGGCGATGACTCCTCAAGCCTCCTGCCCGTTCTGCAAGCTCCTGCCCACCGGCGACCTGAAGCGGCGTGTCAAGCTCATCATCCCGGCGGCTGAGGACTTCTTCCCCGTGGCTGAACATTACCTGCTGGACAAGGCCATCAACTTTTTCACGGAGGAGGACCGAGACTCGGACGGGTCAGCTCCTGATGACGGTTCGGCGGGCAGCCCCGTTCCCCCCCTCCCAGCTGGCAGGGCTGGAACCGGATTTGCCTCCACTGAGCCTCCCGGCTATCAGCGCTCTGGTTCAGGCGCTCCTGGCCATCATCCAGAAGGCGGCAAAATTCAAGAACCAGAATGTTCCCTCAGCTCACCCCCTCCCTCCTCCTGATGACCTGGCAGGGAGGTTCGCAGGTTTGGAGGCTGGCCGGAGGGATCCGGTTTGGCCCCGCTTTCCCGCAGTTTCCACGTATCTGAGTGGGGCGTTGGTCGAACCCGCCAAGCTGAGAGCTCCGGTGTCGACGTACGTCCCCATCACCAGGGTGGAGGGCCTCACAGACATGAGCTTTCCCCAGGTCCCTCCTCTGGAGCACAGTCTGGCAGCTGTGTTTGGGGTCAGAGCTGCACAACTCGCTGGATGGCGGCTGGTGTCAACCTGCCTGGCTGACCAGCTTATCACCAGATTCACTGATTGGTCCCATCAGTATGCATTCCAGGTGGCGGCAGGAACGAACAACGTAGCGCTGCTGGCCTTCGCCATCTCCAAGCAGATTGAAGGGACCGACCTCCCTCCAGAGATCAGAGAGGACGTTTGCAGCGCAGCGGACACCATCCTCAACATCTGTGCTTCCTCTGTGGTTTGTGCTGCACGCATCGCCGCTTGGCAGACCCTGGTGCAGAGGAATGCTTCAGCGTTCATCCTCCATTCCAGAGGAGCTGAAGAAGTGGCACGGCCACACGCTGACGACCGCATCTCTCGTCCAATGGGCCACTAGAAGGATTGCAGAGACCAGCGCCAGCAACAACAGCAGTCTTCAGCTTCCGCTGCATCTGCAGGCGCTCCTCCCTCTTGAGCAGGAACCTCTCTGCAAGTCCCCGTTTCATGTATCAGTGTTCACCGACGCCTCCCTTTCGGGTTGGGGGGGGGGCACATGCCTGTCTCTGGTAGTGGGGGGGGGGGCGGTAGTCGCCCCACACATCCCTGCACATAAATGTTCTGGAGCTCCTCACAGTGCTGAAGGTGGTTCAGCATTTTGCGCCTCTGTTACGGGTCAACATGTTTTGATCCACACAGACAACCAAGTTGCAGCAGCATATATAAACCGTCAGGGAAGTGTACGTTCAATCCAGCTGTTGAACGTGGCCAGGCGGCTGTTGCTTTGGGCACACACACACACCTGCTCTCCATCAGAGCGGTGTACATCCCTAGCGTTCTGAACAGAGGAGCAGACATCATGTCGAGGGGGGGCCCTCGGGACATGGACTGGTGCCTGCACCCCGAACTGATCCTTCAGGTTTGGAGCAGGTTTGGCAGAGCAGAAGTGGATCTATTCGCTGCCCCACACAGTGCGCGCTGACTCCACTGTGGCGCTTTACGCATCCAAGTGGGCAGCTTTTCAGCGCTGGTGTGCAGGGAGGGGTGTGGACCCTATTTCCTGTTCCCTGGCCCACATATTGTCCTTCCTCCAGCTACTGATAGACAGAAATATGGCCTTCAGTATGATCAAGACATATGCTGCGGCTATTTCCTCCTGTCATGAGGGTTTTGGTGACAGAATCCACTTCAGTCACCCGCTTATGAAGCGCTTTTAAAGAAACGTGCATGTGCGATTCCCATAGCGACAGCCTTAAAGGGCTACGCCTATACTCATAGAATCTGGGGTTACAGTACGTAACCTGCGTTTTGTTTGGTGATTCCATATAATTTCCGTCTTTTGCTGCATCAAGGAAATCATAGGACATATGCTCGCTCGTTGCTGCGGTCAGGTAGAGTTTTTAGGTTGGGAGGGGTGAATAGTGATGCATTCACAGCGTGTGGGTGAAACGAAACTCACGGTGAATTACAGGCAGACAGCTTAAATTTGCCGTCACAGTTTATACTTGAATGTTGACGATATAGCCATTTTATACATCCCATGTGGAAAATTCCACGATACATTGAATATACTCGATATATCCTCCAGCCCTAGTCTGTACTACTTTTCCACAGTGACCAGTGCACCAATTGTGATTAGTAAACAGATTTCATGATGTTATGTTTCTATAAACAAAACTCATGAAGTTAGGTTTCTGTCAGAGGAGGCGGAGTTATTTTTCAAATTCACCGTCTGTGAATTGAACCGCGCCTAGAGGAAACTGCTTGGTGGAGAGAGCTGGTGAGTTTTAAAAGTTAATATCTTGTCTAAACTGACCCATAGCACCAGTCCAGATAATGACTGAGCTAAACTCTGTTGTCAGCTAAGTGTTAAAACGAGGTTTATCTGTTGGTTTAGTCACAGCAATTAGTGCTACTATTCGTTAGCACTAAGCTAACGTAGCTAACTTGTGTTTAGCATGGGGGAATTCTTATAATAAACAGGTAATTCTCACATTTATATAAATGTTTTTTATGCAAAAAATGTTTCAAAGAATGCAATTTTAGGTAACTCTTGACTTCTTTAGGCGGTGATATTATTGTTATTCAAGTCTTAGCATGATAGCTCGGTATAGCTGCTCACTGTTATGTGTTTAGGCCCGTTCATTAGCAGAGAGTTAATGTTGACCTAAATGTTTCATCATTTTATGAACTGCAGATTATTCTGGAACATGGAATAGAAGTGGAAGGACTGGTTTTTACCGAAGCAGAAAAGGGTAGCCTGAAGCTGCCATGAAGCAGAGGGAATGTTGTCAGCTCTTTGCTCCAAAGACGGGTAAATGCAGGTGTTTTTCTCTTTTGAATCAGGGTTTGATTAGCAGTCCTGGTGACGTCATTTCTGCAGTTTCTGATTCGTATCCACAGAGATGAATTTGTGTCCACAGCCTCAGAGTCACAGAAATGAGAGTTGTATACACAAGACTTTGCGCTCACAGCTTTTTGATTTGTACCCACAGAGTTAAATTTGTGTCCACAGACACAAAGTTAGCTGACATCCGATTTTTGGGTACAAAAATTTTTTGACATCAGATATTTGGATACGATTTTTTTTTGACAGACAATCTGTGAATATGATTTTTAAACTCCTGCATACACCTTTTTGACAGTTCCCTTACACCATAGGAACCTCTGTGGTGGATTTATAACCTGGAAAGGTCTTCATTAAACAGAATTTGCTATGTTTTGTCCAGTGTTTCCTTTTCTGTCTTATTTCCTGCTAGTCACTCAACTCACTGCTCATCTCCTCTGACAGTTAAACAGAAGTTCTAAACCTTTTTTGTTCACACAATCTCATCATTTTACTTAAGTTTCTGTTTAATAGCTCTTGAAAACAAGAATAAAATATATAAATTTATTGATACATTATTTATATTAAATTGTTTTGGGGAAAATAATATTTGTTATACTACCACGTTCTGCAGATTGAATAAAAATGATTTATATTCTGTGTGGAACACTATAACTTAGAGTTTAGGTCTTTAGGAAAAATCATTTTTCTATAAGTTAAATATAATAAGTTTTGATTCAGTTTGGAATATATTAGGAAAAAACAGCATTAAGACTCTCATAGGTTGATATGTTAACTGTCAAAATTATAACGAAAAAGATAGGGGCCAGAACTCAGATTTTGTGCCAACTAGGTCGATTTGTGAGAGAACCGTAAGTCACACAGACATGAGATTTACATTTTCTGAAAGCTAACAAAAACCCCTAATCAGAGATGTATAATTCATACATGTGCTGTGAAAACTGTGGGAGCAGGACAACTTTGTTCGGAGCTGGATCAAAAATCTCAAATCTGTCTCCCACTCTGGTGATGTCATCACCTCACTCTAACAGTCAGGGCTTTTTGATTTTGGAGAAAAAAAAATTCAAACTGTAACTACTCTCACTCAGTTTGATGAACATCAACAAATTATACATTAAAATGTCGGGATTTTTGTCTAGTTTCAGAATATCTGGTTGTTTGGACCATAGGTAGTATGGCTCGTTCATAAATCACCTCAAGGCCAGGAGAAATCCTCCTTTTTTGGGCCGATTCCCCATATTAATCGACCTCATCTGTCTGTCTTTGAACTTTCACTGAACCCTGTTTTTCCATCGTCATATCTCCCTCAAATTTTAACGTAGACACACAGAAATTTAGACAGAACACCTCTAAAGTGTCCTGTCACCCACAAAGTTAAATTTTTTTATTTATTATCTTGTCATTTTTGAATATCAGCTAGTTGTTCGGACAGTGGTACATCCGTTTTAAACACAGCGGTGTGCATGTCACCTAAGCATGACTCAGCTAAATTGGTGCTTTCTGATTGGCCAGGCTTATCGCTGGGCAAAGACAAAGTCCAGGCTGATTGGTTTATGCTTTTCTCAGTGTGTCTAATGGATTTTGACTGCATTTGAGCACCTTTCCGAACAAAATGTTCCTACTCTCACACCGTTTGTCCTATTTAGACAAGTTATACATGAAAATGTTGGGATTTTTGTCCTTTTTCAGCAGATAAGCTACTTAAGGCCATAGGTATTACGGTTTTTAAAGAATCATCTTCTCTTTCAGCAGAAGTCCCTGATTTTATGATCCTTCAGCTGTATCTGTGTTTGACCCTTAAAATGTCTTTATACTCTTCAGTTGAGCTTTAGTTCAGGTTTTTAGATTTTTTTCAGAGGTTTTAAACTTTTGTTTCAGCTAAATTTAACCTTTTTAGCTATTTTAAACTGTTTTAAACTTCATTCAGCTGGTTATCGGCAAATTCAGCTGTCTCATTCAGCATTAATGTATTCAAACTTAGCATTTTTGCAAGAAATGCATATTTTCTAGTTCTAAATCTTTTGGTTTAATAGGCCTATATTTAGATTTAATTCCAAATAATCAGATTTAACTTTCTAGGATTCTGACATTTACAGACTTTCATTCAATGATTAAATTCACTCAACAGTTTTTTCTCATAAAATTTGTTAAACTACAGCACGTTACCATAGGTTTAAAATAGTTGCAGTAAACATGTCTGTCTTGCTGTTATTATAGAGGAATCCTTTAAGAACAGGTGAGACGTATGTCTGATACCAGAACCATGGAGCACCTCTCCTCTGCTGGGTTCACGCTCCACCTCAGGCAGAGGACGGGAGCTTGAATCTAACACATCTATTGACACCAAAGAATTCTTGTTTTTGTTCTTTCTCCTCTGTCCCCTCATCTCCATCCCTCTGACTGATGCAATAGCTGTGAGGCTGTAGAAATGAAAATAACAACAAAACACAGCCCTCCACCTCTTTCTCCGTCTGAACTGCTGTTGACTCACCCGAGAGGTTTTGGAGCGATGAAAGAGGAGTGGTCATTGCTGTCTGCTTGTATTTCTCTCTCCATCTATCCACTCATTCATTGTGATCACCTCTCCTTTGCCTCTTAAATACACACAGAGTGCAGAGAAGTGTGTGCTTAAAGCCTGATTGTAATGATCAGAATAATACTCCCTGCTCGGTGGATGGGTGTAAGTTGAATGAGTATGGAGGGGGGGACTGGGCCCAAGCTGCTATTATTATTACCCTCTCAGGCTCAAAGAGAGGTTCATGGTCTCCAGTCTGGAAAAATCAAGCATGCTTCCACAGCAGACATACCCTGGAGCTGCATATCCGCCGTGATCAATAGTGCTCAGCTCGTAAAACCCCATGTGAGGTTTTCACACATTTAGAGCCAGAAGGGATGAAGGCATGGAAATCAAGACTTCTATGAATATGCTCCTGTCTGGAATCCACCCACAAAGTAATTTGATCGTGAGTATTTGTGTTGTCTGTATATTTTTACGCCCCAGACTATTTTGAATGTTTTGTTTTTTGTATTAAAATCATGAGTATTTAACTCACTGAGTTGGAAAACAAAAAATTTGTTTGTTGTCTTTAGGTGAAAACACACTGGAAATGCTGCAGTATAGCCTGTCAAAATAAGAGCATCAAAGTGTCACTCTGCAGGGCGCACTAGACAGTATACTATGATCTGTTCACGTTATCTGGTTTTTCCCCTATAGTCGTTAGTTGTATATTTTTAACCACTGCGTTGGAAAATACGTTATTTGACCCCCAGTAGATTTTGTCCTAAAAGCATAGTTTTGATTTGACTAATTAAGAGGAATTTCTCCTTGATCAGTCACTCCTTTGACAGGTCTTCACATATCTGGGACCAAAATCTCTGCACAGGTGGACAAAACCAAAGTGCATGAATATAGGTATCAGGGGTGTTGTCTGTGCAGTTTGTACAAGTTTCAGATGGCGTATAACCCATCCTGAACATCCGTTGACCTGTATAGTGAACTCTATACAGGATTTTGTATTAAATTAGTTGTAAACTGGAGTTTCTAATCATTCTAAAAGATTTTAAATATGTCTGAGACCAGAAGTTTTGGTCATAACTAACTGACAGGTCTGCCTCCCACTTAACTATAGGAAGAGATATCAAATCATCTACTTTAGACAGTAACCTATATATTTTAGATAGTAACTTTGGAGATTTAAGATTAAGGAAATCTAATACACTTGATGGTGTTTGTAGCTCTATTCTATTAAAGTTAAAAGTATGTTTAATTATAGATTTAATTTGCTGATATTCCAAAAATCTATTCCTGTCAACCCCATATTGTCAGACTATCCTGTTAAATGGGATGAAATCAGTTCCCTCAAAGATGTGTTCCAGGTATACGATTCCTTTACTCCTCCAGTCTGAGAAGTTGATCATATTGTTGTTTTGTAGGATGTCAGGATTGTTCCAGATGGGTGTACGCCTGCATGGAATCAGTGAAGACTCAGACAGAAAATGATAGATGTGTTAGATTCAATCTATGTATATATATTGTAGCGTAATATAACCTGTTTTTATTGTTATAATACGGACACACTTCTGCAAGGTTAGTAGCTTAGTTTTGTCGGTTTTATGCCCGCAATGCAAGCTACCGTCACTAACCTAATTATTATGCAGGATACTTTAGGTTCTTGTGATTCAAAGGGAAGACCTACGTACGTTATATTTGGAAGTTATAACCCAGAAGCAGACTTAGACTACAGTTATTTTATTAAAGAAACAGATTGAACGAACAGACAGATATGAGGTAGATGGTGCATCTTAAGAGATTCTCTGATGTTATTAAGCTGAGAGTTAATGACGAGAGCCCGTGAGATATTAATATCTCTAGGGAGTCTGAGCTAGTTAGGAGGGGAACTGAGCCTAACTTGAAAGTAGTGTTATTTATCAAGTGCCTCGGTTTACCAGATCGGAGTTGGTACCTCGCTGAAACCGCTCCAGATCGCCTCGGCGTGAGAGGTGGAGGCTCGTCGGTGAGATCGTTGGTCTGACGAGCCTCGGATTAGCCCCCGGTGAACGGGAAGTCACTCGAGGCACAGAGGTCGTCTGATGAGTCGGTCAGCGGCTCCATGATCGGCTGGTGCAGAGGCTAACAGGCTTTCCCCATGGCTGGTGAACAGAAGCAGACGGATGGTGTATGGCTTCGAGCCGGGGAAATTGTCCTCGACTGCTTGGGGCTAATACCCAAACGGCAGTCGGCATCTGAGCGTACCGTGTAGCTGAGGGACGGTCGCTGTCTTCTCGTTGCTGGCTGAACGAGAACACTGAACTCGATAGCTTCCAGGCAGGAAGTCTGACCGTGGAAAGTTTGGGACGCATGGCCCAATGGGAAGGAGTTACCAAGTCACGTGGTTCTCGTCATTAAGGA
Organism: Callopanchax toddi; assembly: GCA_006937965.1. Classification (NCBI taxonomy): domain Eukaryota; kingdom Metazoa; phylum Chordata; class Actinopteri; order Cyprinodontiformes; family Nothobranchiidae; genus Callopanchax; species Callopanchax toddi. Next base: position 380,653 of record SSNR01000421.1, on the reverse strand, counting down.
ACCCAGGAAACTTAGATGGATTATTAATATGCTTTAACCTTTTAGCAAAAGTAGGAACATAAAATAATACTGATGCAACATCAACATTCATGAATACTGGAAGAAAATGAATTAATCATATTAAGACATTTCTGGACAGTGGATTAAAGGTAGTGTCTTTTTAGAAAGAGACATCAAAGAGTCCTTAAGTTTAATTATTAATTAAAGGAAATCTTCTGATTCTTCCGACACAACCGGGTCCTGGAAGGAATGTTGATTCAGGTTACAACATAATAAAAGAGTCATTTTAATCCAAGTTATTGGGACAAAAGATGAGTTATTGTATTGATGAACCAGAGGTCAGAATTCAGAGATAGTGCTGTGTCTGATGCTGCAGATAAAAGTTCCCCTGTGCAGCTTGAAAGTCCAGAAGCAGAGAGAGACAAAAGAGAAAGAAAATGAATAATAAAGTAGAAAGAAAAAGAGTGGAAGAAAAAAACAACAGTAAAAAAAAGAGAATAAATTATGAATGAATGAATGAATGAATGAATGAATGAATGAATGAATGAATGAATGAATGAATGAATGAATGATTTATTGGAACATATTTTAACATAACGGTTTCAGCAAAAAAATATATACCGTATTTGCTCGCATATAAGACGAGGTTTTTTTCATTAAAAATAATTTTGAAAAGGGGGGGGTCGTCTTACTATCGCGCCCCAGCAGGGGGCGCATGCTTTATGTTCAAACGGCAGAAGCGCCGCCAGCAGGAAGCAGCTCTTAGACCGCGAGCAGTCCCAGATGTCCGCTCCACCTCAAAGTTACAGGTCTATTGAGATTAAAACACCTGATGTCAAAGTCCAGCTCCAGCCAGATCAACTTCTGGCGTTTTCAGACTAGTTTGGGTTTTTGGTTCGGTCCGGTTCTGTTTAGTACTATGGAGCCGACACCTTCTGTGGGACCCGCTGCAGCTGCAGTGTTTTCAGCGTGAGCTCTGTACAGGTGAGCGCGTCACTCTATTCACACACGCATTCATCCTCAAGCCTGAAAAACACCTGAGAATCCAGCGCTGCCTGACGTCCACAGGACCCGGTTCTGAAGCTGCGCGTGCACACACACAGTCTCAGTGAGAGAGAGAAGGAGAGAGGGAGGAGGGAGGGCCCACACAGCCAGAGTGAGGAAGAAAGAGCTTCTTTTTTCTCTTTTTTTTCCCAATTGACTGAAATATGTTGTCACATAGAACTTTAGTTCCTGTCTGATTAATAAGCAAATATTAAAGCAGTCTATAATTAAGGTATCATATAAATTATTTTCTCAAAATTTAATAAAAAATAGTTTCTTTATAAAGTGAATTCATTCTTTTTTCTGAAGATCAGTCTTGAAAAATGGGGGTCGTCTTATAATCGGGGTCGTCCTATATTCGGGCAAATACGGTAATAATAATAAATAAAAATAATACTTCAATAGGGCTCCTCCGTGAACCGTCACCTTATCGTGGTGGAGGAGTTTGAGTGCCCTAATGATCCTAGGAGCTATGTTGTCTGGGGCACTTGTGCCCCTGGTAGGGTCACCCATGGCAAATTGGTCCTAGGTGAGGGGTGAGACAAAGTGCGGTTCAAAAGACTCTTTATGGAAATACAATCATCGAGCCAGTGTACCCGGCCCGGAGGGTTACCGGGGTCCCACCCTGGAGCCAAGCCTGGGGTTGGGGCCCGTGAGCGAGCGCCTGGTGGCCGGGCTTTTGCCCATGGGGCCCTGCCGGGCCCAGCCCAAACTGGATACATGGGCTCATCCACCTGTGGGCCCACCACCTGCAGGAGGAACATGAAGGGTCTGGTGCAATGTGGATCGGATGGCAGACCAAGGCGGGAGCTTTGGCAGTCCGATCCCCGGACACAAAAACTGGCTATTGGGACATGAAACATCACCTCTCTGGCGGGGAAGGAGCTGGAGCTTGTGGAAGAGATTGAGCGATACCGGCTAGATATAGTCGGGCTCACCTCAACACATAGCGTTGGCTCTGGAACCCGAGTCCTTGAGAGGGGTTGGACTCTCTTGTATGCTGGAGTTGCTCCGGGTGAGAGGCGGAGGGCTGGGGTGGGCTTTCTGTTAGCCCCAAGACTCTCTGCCTGTATTTTGGGGTTTTCTCCGGGGGACGAAAGGGCAGCTTCCCTGCGCCTTCGGGTTGGGGAACGGGTCCTGATGTGCTTATGCACCAAATAGCAGCTCAGAGTACCCACCCTTTTTGGAGTCCCTGGGATGAGTGCTGGATAGCGCTCCTACTGGGGACTCCATAGTCCTGCTGGGAGACTTCAATGCTCACGTGGGCAATGACAGTGTGACCTGGAGGGGCGTGATTGGGAGGAACGGCCCGCCCAATCTGAACTCGAGTGGTGTTCTGTTTTTGGACTTCTGTGCAAGTCGCAGTTTGGCCATAACGAACACCATGTTCGAACATAAGGTTGCCCACCGGTACACCTGGTACCAGGGCAGCCTAGGTTACAGGTCGATGATTGACTTTATAGTTGTATCATCTGACCTGAGACCATATGTTTTGGACACTCGAGTGAAGAGAGGAGCGGAGCTGTCAACTGATCACCACCTGGTGGTGAGTTGGATCAGATGGCAGGGGAAGATGCTACGCAGACCTGGTAGACCCAAACGTATAGTGAGGGTCTGCTGGGAACGCCTGGCAGAAGAGCCTGTCAAGATGGTCTTCAACTCCCACCTCCGGCAGAGCTTCGACCACGTCCCGAGAGCAGTGGGGGACATTGAGTCCGAATGGGCCTTGTTCCGCTCTGCGATTGTTGAGGTGGCTGTTGCTAGCTGTGGTCGCAAGGTAGCCGGTGCCAATCGTGGTGGTAACCCCTGTACCCGCTGGTGGACACCAGAGGTTAGGGGAGCCGTCAGGCTGAAGAAGGAGGCCTACAGGTCGTGGCTGGTCTGTGGGTCTCCAGAGGCAGCAGATAGGTATCGGAGGGCCAAGCGGACTGCAGCAGTGGCAGTTTCCGAGGCAAAATCTCGGGCGTGGGAGGAGTTCGGCGAGGCTATGGAAAAAGACTATCGATCGGCTCCAAAGAGGTTCTGGCAAACCATCCGGGTCCGCCTCAGGGGAAGAAGGCAGCAACTTGCTCACACTGTTTACAGTGGGGACGGGGAGCTGCTGATGTCAACTGGGGCTATAGTCGGGCGGTGGAAGGAATACTTTGAGGAGCTCCTTAATCCCACCGACGCGCATTCCTATGAGGAACCAGAGCTGGGAAACCTGGGGACAGACTGTCCAATCTCTGGGGCAGAAGTCGCTGAGGTAGTCAAAGAACTACGCGGCGGCGGAGCCCCGGGGGTGGATGAGATCCGACCTGGGTATCTCAAGGCTATGGATGTTGTAGGACTGTTGTGGTTGACACGCCTCTGCAACATTGCGTGGTCATCGGGGGCAGTTCCTGTTCAGTGGCAAACCGGGGTGGTGGTTCCCATTTTTAAGAAGGGGGACCAGAGGGTGTGTTCCAACTATAGGGGGATCACACTCCTCAGCCTCCCTGGAAAGGTCTACTCCAGGGTACTGGAGAAGAGGTTCCGGTCGATACTTGAACCTCAGATAGAAGAGGAGCAATGTGGTTTTCGTCCTGGTCGTGGAACTGTGGACCAGCTCTTTACCCTCGCTAGGGTGATGGAGGGGTCATGGGAGTTTGCCCAACCAATCCACATGTGTTTTGTGGATTTGGAGAAGGCTTATGACCGTGTCCCCAGGGGCACCCTGTGGGGGGCGCTCCAGGAGTATGGGGTGGATGGTCTTTTGTTAAGGGCCATTCAGTCCCTGTACCAGAGGAGTGTGAGTCTGGTCCGCATAGCCGGCAGTAAGTCGGACCTGTTCCCAGTGAGGGTTGGACTCCGCCAGGGCTGCCCTTTGTCACCGGTCCTGTTCATAACCTTTATGGACAGGATTTCTAGGCGCAGCCGTGGTGTGGAGGGTGTTGAGTTTGGTGACAGGAAAATCGCGTCTCTGCTTCTTGCGGATGATGTGGTCCTCCTACTTCATCAGGCTCTGACCTTCAGCTCTTGCTGGGGAGGTTCGCAGCCGAGTGTGAAGCGGCTGGGATGAGGATCAGCACCTCCAAGTCTGAGGCCATGGTTCTCGGTCGGAAAAGGGTGGCTTGCCAACTCCAGGTCGGGAGAGAGATCCTGTCTCAAGTGGAGGAGTTCAAGTATCTCGGGGTCTTGTTCACGAGTGAGGGGAGGAGGGAGTGGGAGATCGACAGGCGGATTGGGGCAGCGTCTGCAGTGAGGCGGACGCTGAACCGATCAGTTTTGGTGAAGAGGGAGCTGAGCCAGAAAGGAAGGCTCTCGATTTATCGGTCGGTCTACGTCCCAATCCTCACCTATGGTCATGAGCTTTGGGTAATGACCGAAAGAACGAGATCGCGGATACAAGCGGCTGAAATGGGTTTCCTCTGCAGCGTGGCCGGGCTCAGCCTTAGGGATAGGGTGAGGGGCTCGGACATTCAGGAGAGACTCGGAGTAGAGTTGCTGCTCCTCCATATCGAAAGGAGCCAGTTGAGGTGGTTTGGGCATCTGGTAAGGATGCCTCCTGGACGCCTCCCTCGGGAGGTGTTCTGGGCATGTCCTGCCGGCAGGAGGCCCCCAGGTCGACCCAGGACAAGCTGGAGGAAATACATCTTCAGTTTGGCCTGGGAACGCCTGGGTGTCCCAGCTGAGGAGCTGGTGGACTTGGCCGGGGAGAAGGTGGCCTGGGCTGCCCGACTTGGAATGCTGGCCCCGCGACCCGGACCCGGATAAGCGGAAGAAGGCGAGGTGTTTGGGCTGCTTCAGGTTTGGACAGACAAGAAAGAGAGAAGAGAGAATGGAAAATCTTGCATGTGTAACTTGATGAAGTGTCCTTTCTGACTTCCTTCTGACTTTTTTTAAAGAAGAGCTCTTTATGCAAGTATTACAATTTTATCAGTATTTCTAATGGATAACTGGTGATTAAAATAGTGCACATTTATTTTCTCGTTGCTCCTGTTCCAGCTGGTCAATCCTCTGAACAAAAGCGGACTTTAAATTGTGACATCATCATTAGTATTATTATTAGAAAATAATTTTAATAGTTTCTTATTTGTTTATGTTCTTAAAGTCTGGTTTTTAGTTTTAATAAGTGTTTGAGTTTAAATTGTTATCCGTTCCACCGGCTGGGTTAAAGATCTGGGCTGAATCTTGTCCCGACTTCTCAAAACCAGGAGGAATCTTGGGCCTTTTAAACTGTGTGAATTCAGTTCAGTAAAACCTGAGTATAATTTTCAAATTATAGCAGCCTATATCCAGGGTTCGGGACTGGACGTTTTAAGCTGATGATTAATTGCCACTAGGAGCCACATACAGTTTGTGTCGTCTGAATCTTCATTTAATTTAATTTCTCCTCCTCGTCCTGACTCAGAGGCTCAGAGAGCGACTCTGACCTTTGACCTCTGGATCAGGGGAATACAAGTGGTCTTCCCTGACTCACTTGTGAATTCCTATTATTTAAAGTTTCAGCTCAAAACTCACTACGACCACTCAGTGTTTTAACAACCTCCAGATTCCTGTCTTACTTGATTTTAGTAGCAAACGGAAGCCGTAATCAATTTTAAATCTCTTATACTAAAGTTACTTTAAAGTCTCCTAAGATTACCTGAACATTCGCCAGAAGGGTTCACTTCTGTTTAAATTTAAGTTTTAAATCTAAATTAGGAGAATAACTTTAAAGAGATAATTAATTAAGGTGGAATTATTTTTGTCCGTTTAATAATTCCCTACAGCATTCTCATGAGCTTACTTAAGGAGCAGCAGGTCCTTTCAATCAGTGAACATCAGCCATGTCACAGCAAGTTTCACAAAACAGGTTATTTTTCAACCAGGTGCTCTTACCTGATAGTTGACTTTTCGGAGCGAGCTCCTACCCAAAACTGGCCGGTGAACCCCGGCGCGATTTCCACTGAGAAATGGGCTGTTTGTCGGTGAGTAATCGGAGGACACTAAATTAATTAGGGAGAATTTATCCTAGATTCTCCCTCTAAGCCTTAAAGGAAAAACCTCTAAGTAAAAGGAGTCTACCCACACACGGAGTAAAGTTTATACCCCCCTTGGCGGGCTTTTATTAACAAAAATCAAGAAAAAACAATTACAAAGTAACGAAAAGACAAAGGAAAAACCTTATAAAATCCCTGAGAATAACAAATTGCCTCCTTTAACGGATTGCAACTTTCCGCCTGGCTGAACAACCGAGAACAACCTCTCAAAAAACCCCTAACAACAACAACTTCAACCACTCTTCACTCCTGTTGAGTCTCTCACTCAATCCCTTTTTCTGTGTTCCAGCTTGTACGTGGGCACAGGAAAAGAACCATAAATGGACAACTACTTCTGGTGTCAGCAGGCAATTTTTAGATACAGTGGGGCAAAAAAGTATTTGGTCAGCCACCGATTGTGCAAGTTCTCCCACTTAAAATGATGGCAGAGGTCAGTAATTTTCATGATAGGTACACTTCAACTGTGAGAGACAGAATGTAGGGAAAAAATCCATGAATTCACATGGTAGGATTTTTAAAGAATTTATTTGTAAATTAGGGTGGAAAATTAGTATTTGGTAAATAACAAAAATTCAACTCAATTCTTTGTAACATAACCTTTGTTGGCAATAACAGAGGTCAAACGATTACTATAGGTCTTTACCAGGTTTGCACACACAGTAGCTGGTATTTTGGCCCATTCCTCCATGCAGATCTTCTCGAGAGCAGTGATGTTTTGGGGCTGTCGCCGAGCAACACGGACTTTCAACTCCCTCCACAGATTTTCTATGGGGTTGAGGTCTGGAGACTGGCTAGGCCACTCCAGGACTTTCAAATGCTTCTTACGGAGCCACTCCTTTGTTGCCCGGGCAGTGTGTTTGGGATCACTGTCATGTTGGAAGACCCAGCCACGTTTCATCTTCAAAGCTCTCACTGATGGAAGGAGGTTTTGGCTCAAAATCTCACGATACATGGCCCCATTCATTCTTTCCTTAACACGGATCAGTCGTCCTGTCCCCTTAGCAGAAAAACAGCCCCAAAGCATGATGTTCCCCCCCCATGCTTCACAGTAGGTATGGTGTTCTTGGGATGCAACTCAGTATTCTTCTTCCTCCAAACACGACGAGTTGAGTTTAGACCAAAAAGTTCTACTTTGGTTTCATCTGACCACATGACATTCTCCCAATCCTCTGCTGTATCATCCATGTGCTCTCTGGCAAACTTCAGACGGGCCTGGACATGCACTGGCTTCAGCAGCGGAACACGTCTGGCACTGCAGGATTTGATTCCCTGCCGTTGTAGTGTGTTACTGATGGTGACCTTTGTTACTTTGGTCCCAGCTCTCTGCAGGTCATTCACCAGGTCCCCCCGTGTGGTTCTGGGATTTTTGCTCACCGTTCTCATGATCATTTTGACCCCACGGGATGAGATCTTGCGTGGAGCCCCAGATCGAGGGAGATTATCAGTGGTCTTGTATGTCTTCCATTTTCTGATAATTGCTCCCACAGTTGATTTTTTCACACCAAGCTGCTTGCCTATTGTAGATTCACTCTTCCCAGTCTGGTGCAGGTCTACAATTCTTTTCCTGGTGTCCTTCGAAAGCTCTTTGGTCTTGGCCATAGTGGAGTTTGGAGTCTGACTGTTTGAGGCTGTGGACAGGTGTCTTTTATACAGATAATGAGTTCAAACAGGTGCCATTAATACAGGTAACGAGTGGAGGACAGAAAAGCTTCTTAAAGAAGACGTTACAGGTCTGTGAGAGCCAGAGATTTTCCTTGTTTGAAGTGACCAAATACTTATTTTCCACCCTAATTTACAAATAAATTATTTAAAAATCCTACCATGTGAATTCATGGATTTTTTTTTTTTTTCACATTCTGTCTCTCACAGTTGAAGTGTACCTATGATGAAAATTACTGTCCTCTGCCATCATTTTAAGTGGGAGAACTTGAAGTGGCTGACCAAATACTTTTTTGCCCCACTGTAAGCAGAAATACTTAGTTTCCTGATAGATCAGCACACACGCACACATATACTTCCTTCTGAGACATGTGGTTATAAAGCAATACTTAGAATGAACTTTTAACCCACACATGTGGTCATAAAGCTGCATGGTGGCGCAGCTGGTTAGCACTGTTGCCTCGCAGCAAGGAGGTCGTGGGTTCGTGTCCCGGCTCTGCGGCCTCTCTGCGTGGAGTTTGCATGTTCTCCCCGTGCGTGCGTGGGTTTCCTCCGGGTACTCCGGTTTCCTCCCACAGTCCAAAGACATGACTGTCAGGCTAATTGGGCTGGTAAATTGTCCTTAGGTGTGAGTGGGTGTGTGGTTGTTTGTCTCGTTCGTCTCTGTGTGGCCCTGCGATGGACTGGCGACCCGTCCAGGGTGTCCCCCGCCTCTCGCCCCTTGACCGCTGGAGATAGGCACCAGCTGCCCCGCGACCCTCTGTGGAGGATTAAGCGGCTACAGAAAATGGATGGATGGATGTGGTCATAAAGGAATATGTTTGAGGTAGTTAAGTATATAAAATTAAAATAATGAGGTAGATTAAAGCTATATGATTACATAGCGATTAAATGCTTTAAATTCATATGAAAAAACACAAAATTAAATGATTCAACTTATATAAGTAACCCAATTAATGATGCAAACCTATATAAGCAGCACAAAATTAAATGATTAAACATATTTGAGTAACACCTTCAATAATTCAAGATTAATGTAAGATTAACTGATTAAACTTATATAAGCAACACAATCAATATTTCAAACTTATGTAAGTGACACACCACACTGGATTAAATGTTATGATTATATTTGTTAACACACAAAATTATAAGAATAATAAAACACCAGGAGACCTTTTAATAACACAGTCTCTTCCGACCTTGTTCTCTGGCCCGATCCGAGCGTGGTCCGGTGACCTGGCGACCCGGCGCCGGACAACAAAATTAAAGTAGTGTGCTGTCTATATAATTTTTTTACCCTCCATTAAAATAACAACACCCGGGTCCAGTGTTTATTGTGATGATGTCAGGCCGGGCCGGTTCGAACTTCACATCCTTCGAGTCATTTCAGGTCTGAGTTAAACTTTTGGGCCCGTTGAGAACTCTAGTGGAGCTTGTAAGAAATTCATCTGAACTTGAATAGATTTCTAGAAACACAACGTTGACGTCCTGGAAATTAAAAACCCTCGTAAATGTTTGAAGATGTTTTATAAAGTCCCTTGTGGATTTAGCTTGTCAGCAGCAGTCAGATACTGGCTTTAGATCATGATCATGAAAATGACTGGAAGTCAATACAATTTCCTCATAAAGATGGAAGCACAAACGTGTGTGTGTGGTTATTTTATTGACATGTCAGTTAAATGGTATTTATAGCTAAATTATTTATTTCTAGCCTCAAGCCTTTTTACAAGTGTTATCACTCCTCTACTCACCAGTGTTGTCCTCCCCTGACCTCATCCTCTCACTGATGTGTCCTTTGAGATTCACACTGTGACCATTCATATTTTCCATCACTTCGTTGTGATATTAAAAACTCCTGACAGAGGCTTTTATGCATCCTCAAAGAAGCGTCTTTGTCAATTCTGGGCACCCGCAGTCCCTTGGGGTGACATTTTGTGACGGCGGACACAGTGGGGCTGTTGGCTGACACCGTGACCTCTGTACCCCGTGTGCTCCTCCCCCTTCTTTGACCTCCTCCTCTTCATAGCATCTGGGTTATACACACACATGGTTTGTTGTGACCTCTGGCCTCCAGCGTTTCCCTGAGCGCCGTCCTGTACCGCAAACGGAGCTGGGTTCCCCAGACACCACCGACGAGCCGATAGGAGGCAGATCTAGGCCTTCAGGTTTTTATTCTACCCCCAGCTTGGCCACACAAAGCCAGGCCTGACTGTACTGCTGTAACACAAATAATAAGCTCCTGTGTTTGCCCAGTCATTCATCTAAAGGAGCCTGATCACACAGTGTTAATTGGCTATAATTAAAGCGTCTCACAGTTTTCTGAGCAGATTCGGTAACAAATTCAGTCAAAACATGTCATGGCAGCTTCTCAATGACTGGCTTGTATTTTGGCAATTGTGTACACCTCAGGGTAGATATATTTTTAAAAGTATGTCCTTTTGATTTTTTGGTTTTTAATTTAAATGTCAAAAAAAACAGAGCAAAAATATCAGATTAAAAACAGCAGAGCCCATTTCAAATCAGGATGTCATCTTCACATAAAGATATAGTCTTTTTTCATGTTTTATTAAAGTGCCCATGGCATCGTTTTCCGTGTTTTCTGACTTATCTATCATGTTGCAACGTTGAGTTCTCACCTTAAACCTGCCAGAAAGAGCAAAAAACGGCGTCCATCTGTCTCCTAGTACAGCCAGTGAGAAGCTCTTCCAGATTTCAGACCCAGGTTTCAAACAGTTTTTTTCACTCCAGCCCGCTATGAGGTCATAGTGATCCGGACTTGCTTATATGGTAAATTCTCCTCCCACATGCACGTTCACGACAACTGGAGCGAGGCAGTGCCGCCGCCATTGCCCATAGACCGTGTAGTGTTTAGTTTCAGTTTCGTTTCTCTTTCACGCGACGACACTGCCCCCTGCTGCAGCAGAAGTGTCAGGCTGCCAAATAAGGAGAAACCCAGCAGAACTGGAAGGCGGCGCATTCTTCTGATCTCTGAGTTGCTTGTTAGGAAATAATTACAGCGTATTTTGAGTTATAATGGTGCAACGCTAATCTAGAGGCATCAAAGATTACACCTGTTTAATATGAAGTGATTTAAATATGGAGTCACAGGCACTTTAACCTAATCCTTTCATCCATGATGCATGAGTACAAATGATCCCCACATGTATCATGTTCCCAGACAGCTGCTCCGTCTCCAGGTACAGCTGACACCCAGGATAGCTGTGTGTGGTATGAGTGTGCAGACATGTTCTAGTGAGGTTTTAAATCAAGCCAACCTACACATGTGTTTGCACCGAGCTCTCAGACCAGAATGTCATTTATTCAACGTGTCAGCTGCAGTCCCATATGTGGCATGTTGCTTGTCAGCTGCAGGCCCGTGTGGATGACAGCTGTGCTAACCCCCCCCCCCCCC
>SSNR01000421.1:348980-365039 GCA_006937965.1 Callopanchax toddi | reverse complement strand
ACTGGCTTTATTTCAAATCAAGCTGACAACAATGTAAATATAAACTATCACTGGTGATGAACTTTATTTATTGTTACTTTATTTTAATTAATCAGCTGGTTTCTAGATCAGTGTATTATTTGCATGTGTTGTAGGGTGACTGAACACTTTCCAAAGGTTTTTTAACAAAGCAGAAACTGATTCCAACTTTTCCAGATGTCTCCTTAACCCAGTCAAGCACAAAATATGAAATACTAATTATAAACTCAAAAGATTTACTGGCTAAAGTTAATATAAACTGTATAATAATCTGTTTTAGTGTTCTTCACCAGAGGGCAGCAGACATGTAGGCAGGGCCGGCCCTGAGCTGAATGGTGCCCTAGGCGAAAAATGATTTTGGCGCCCCCTACTGCCCAGAACAGAAACAACGTAACTTTTGCAAATTTCAAGTAGTAAGCAATGTACTATGTTGGATAATGTTGGATAAACTTGAACTGATGACATTCATTCATATAATAAGTAGGGGGCACATCAGCATGATTGCTCTTTAGTCTTAGCTAACTTGCTAAATGATGGTCCAGGAAAAATGTTCATAATTTCATGTATATTAATTAAATGCCTCTACTTTGGGCTCGTTTTTCCTCCTCATCATGCATTATCAGCAGTGTTGGGCAAGTTACTTCAAAACTGTAATGCATTATTTATTACTTGTTACTGTCATTTTTAAGTAATCCCTTAGATTGCAATATTACTGTTTTTTTAAATGTAAGGCATTACACTACTTTTGCATTACTTTTAGTTACTCTCATCAAAATAACTGTAAATATGGATTTGACCATGTAATGAGCTCATTCTACATCCAGTGGAAGGTCATGTGATGGATATGTTACAGGTCCCAGGTTGGGAGCCCATAAACAGATGAGATGATCCTGTACAGACAGGAGAAAAGATGAGACAGGAGACTTTGCTTCTGTTCAGTTCAGCTTCGTTCAGCAGAATGAGGAAGTCAACGGCAGTTCGTAGCAGGAGAACCCCAGGGGAGAAGCAAATCGTCGCACTGCATCCTACTGGTCGCACTGAGTATTACACCTTTCTCATTTAGATTCAGTCTCTGACTTAACTAGGAGGCTGGAATTTACCATTTTGGTGCGTATTTGTATATTTCCTCCACAGAAATAACATCCCCAATAAATAAGTAGATAGATAAATAAATAAAGGAAACAAAATTACATATAATGTGACCTTACATTATGTCAGTGTCACACACTCCCCGACAAAATAAAACAAAGATGGCTCCAATACATTTACAGACCTTACAGTAAATCCTAACTCTTTTCAACCCTAAAATATTTTCCACACCTCTGTAACTTCTTTGGTACCATAAACGTGGACCAAATATGGGGTAAATATGTCTGTAAGAGGTATGTGTTTGTCAATACACAACTAATGGTATAGGGAATTGTGAAGGTGATGTGTAAAATTTGATAGGGTGTGGGGTATGGTAGGGCCTTGAGGGGTGTGTGGTAGGTCAAAGGATTTGTATGCATTTCCCATGTTGGTAGAACTGGCAATCCATAGGCCTCAACGGAGTTGCACAGAGTGGGAGGACAGTATGAGGGTTGGCCTCATGTGTTGTAGGTCAACCTCTGGGGGGGTTTCCTCTCCCGAGTGGACATACGAGTCTGTGGCTGATTATCACCCTCCTTCTGAGGTGTTTCCAGCCCATTGGCTCCCTGCTCAGGTTCTGTAGGTAATACAGGTAAGTACTCATCATTTGCCCATTCTTTTTCGTTTGTCCTCTGTCCAGATTCCCAGCTGTCTACATCAGGTGAGCTCCTGCTTCTTTCACTGACAGACACATTTCTTCCAGTTTCTGTTTCAGGTATTAGTGTTTGGGTTTGGTTGTGACTCAAATGTCTTTGACGTCCACATACAGGCTGTTCCTCAAGCTGTCTCTTTACAGGTATTCTCAGCCAGTATCGGGGTTCCTCCTCATCAGATGAGTCACTGCTCAAAATCTCTTCATCCTGTTCCTTCGTATTTGGCCGTTTGTCTCTTGCTCTCTTTTGAGAAGGTCCTGGAGACGAAACAGGTAAGTGTTCTTGTGAATCTCTGTTTTTATCGACTGTTGTTTTCTGTGAAGGCTGAGGCAAGTCAACTGGTAGGTCATTAACTACATGAAGTAGGTTGCGGTGAAGTATCTGTACTTTGTTTTCCCCATTTTCTGGTGTCACTTTGTAAACTGGCCCATCTGCAACTCTCTCTTTCACCACATGGACTTTGTCCTCCCAATAAGCTCTTAACTTGCCTGCCCCTCCCCTCTCACTCAGGTTTCGCACTAGGACACGATCACCTGGTTCAAGAATAACACCTTTAACATGGCTGTCATAATATTTCTTTCCTCGAGAACTGGATTGCTGACTATTTTCAGAGGCAAGTCTGTAAGCATCCTTCATTCGAGAGGCCCATTTTTTTGCATAACCTCTTGGAGAAGTGGCTTCTTCGTTTGCATCCAAGCCAAATATCATGTCCACAGGCAGACGCGGGTGACGGCCATACATTAGATAGAAGGGGGAAAACCCAGTTGCCTCGTGTCGAGTGCAATTGTAAGCATGGACAATTTTTGGCAGGTGGTCCCTCCATCTTTCCTTTTCTTTTGTCTGCAGAGTTCTAAGCATTTGAAGCAGAGTACGGTTAAATCTCTCTGCTGGGTTCCCCTGAGGGTGGTAAGGGGTGGTCCTTGAGTGACCCACCCCACTCAGCTGTTGCAGAGTTTTGAATAGTTCATTCTCAAATTCCCTCCCCTGGTCATGATGTAACTTCCATGGGTAGCCAAATCTGGGGATGAAGTCATCAAAAAGTTTTTCTGCAGCCATTTTCCCAGATTTGTTTCGAGTTGCATAGGCCTGTGCAAATCTGGTGAAATTGTCAACAACAACCAAAATATACTCAAAGCCTCCCTTGCTAGGCTCTAGATGAAGGTAGTCAATTGACACAAGCTCCAGGGGAGAGCTGGTGGTAATTCTTCCCATGGGTGCTCTAATGTGTGAGGCTGGTCTTTTCTGTTTGATGCATGGGCACTTTCTTGTTACATAAGCTTCGACATCCTGTTTCATGTAGGGCCAAAAGAAACGATCTCTTGCAAGCCCAAGGACCCTCTCAGTCCCCAAATGACCCATGTCATCATGTAGGTATTTCAGGACCATAGTTCGGTACTGGATAGGCAGAACAAGTTGAACCCTCTGGCTGGTTTCCCTGTATAGCAGGCCACTTTTGAGGTGGAGTTTTCCCCACTCATGCAGGAGCTTCCTGGTCAGACCATTAACTCCCTTTCTAATGTCACTGGTCAGAGTGATGTTTTGTTCTTTTAGTCTAATGACGTGACTGATGGCAGGATCGTCTCGCTGAGATCTCATGAGTTCCTCGTGACTTATGGCTGGGAGTGTCTCTGGTGGCTGACAGATTTCATTGTGCTCTGACATGTTCAGGACAGCTACATAAGCAACGTCATTCTGCTTAGCAGCTCTGCTGCCCTCCCATGTTGCAACAATGACGTCTCTGGTCAGTTCTTGTGTGCATGAGTCCACATAGCATTCAATGTCTAAGGGCAACCTTGACAGGGTGTCAACATCAAGGCTTACTTTTTCTGGCCGATACTTCACCTCAAACCGGAAGTCAGCAAGTTCACCAACCCATCTGTGGCCAGTAGCATTTAACTTGGCGGTGCTCATCACATAGGTTAATGGATTGTTATCTGTGTACACAACAAAATGGGGTGCATAGAACAGATAATCACGAAATTTCTCACTTATGGCCCACTTTAAAACCAGAAACTCAAGTTTGCCTGAGTGAAAATTGTAATTTCGTTCTGCAGGTGTCAACGTTCTGGAACCATATGCGATTACCCTGAACTTTCCTCCCTGACGTTGGTACAAAACGGCGCCCAGCCCTTTTTCTGATGCATTGGTATGAAGCACGAAAGGTAGGTCAAAATCAGGATAGCCAAGTACTGGTGGGTTGGACAGGATGTGTATTAACTGGTCCAGAGCTCTTTGATGTTCTTCAGCCCACCTCACCGGAGTCCTAGATGGCAGCTGTGCCTTTCCTCCATTTTGTTTGTACTGGGGCCTCATGGACGTGGTGGTTTTGGTTTGTAAGAGCTCATACATTGGCTTGGCCACTCTTGAGAAGTCTTGGATGTACGTTCGATAGTAACTGAGGAATCCTAGAAGCTTACGTAGTTCCCCGACTGTGCTGGGTGTTTTCTCTTTCAAAGCTTGGATGGCTTCCAGGTCCTTTGGGTCCATCCTAACTCCATCTGCAGAGACCAGTCTTCCAACATAGCGAACCTCTCTCTTAAAGAGTTCACATTTGTTTGGCCTAAGCTTCACACCATGATGTTGGAGTGCCCTCAGGACGCATCTCAGTACCTCAACGTGCTCTTCAAATGTCTTAGCATAGCACAGGACATCATTCAAGTATGGAATACAACACTCATCTCGCAAGGAATTGAGCATCTCCTTGCTCCTCTGAAAAGCAGCTGGTGCGTTAGAAAGCCCAAAGGGGATACACACCCACTCATACAAGCCCCATGGTGTAATGAACGCTGTCAGGTGCCTTGACCCCTCAGTGATAAACCCTTGATGGTAGGCTTTACCCTGATCTTAAATTGAGAACCAGCTGTACCCTCCGAGGGTGTCAATAAGATCTTGAATCCGAGGCAGTGGGTGCCTGTCTGGGACAGTCTTTTGGTTCAGGAGTCTATAGTCAATGCACAACCTCAAGCTCCCATCTTTTTTTCGCACACAAACTACTGGAGCAGAGTATGGGGACTTTGATTTTATTATCCATTTCTTTGCCAATAAGTCCTGGATATACTCCTTGACTTCTTTGTAGAGGGGTTTGGGGACTGCTACATAGGACCGCTGCCCTGGGATATCATCTTTCAGGGTGATACTCATTTGAAGGCTTGGAACACATCCTATGTCATTCTCATCTTGAGCAAATGCATTTGACTCCTCATAAAGCATTTTTTTAGTCATTTCTTGTTGTTCAGCACTTAAATTGCTTAGATCAACAGGAGGGTGCCACAGCTGGGGTTGCTTTTGTGTTTCACTGCTGGCTTCTCCACCTTCAAAAACAGGTGAGTTTATATTATTAACCTCAATGCTGTCTACCTGGTCTGTTTCCATTATCTGGCTGACAGGCTGGATGCTGCCCAACACTGTAAATGGGTTTAGTATAACATCGTGTTGGTTGTGGTAGCCTACAGGAACTTCCACATAGGGCTGCTTTGTGTGGTGAACCCCAACCAGACCATCACCAAGATCTAACTGTTCTAATTTTGGGTCCAGATGATTGACTTCAAACAGTACCACAGGGGAAGTGAAATCTGCAGATACCTTACATTTGATGCGCACCACATGACCAGGATGAACCACTATTTCATGCCGTCCAACCCTCAGCAGTGCGTGGCTATGTTTATTCTCCTGGGTCTGTATTAAGTCCACAATAGCCTCAGCTTTGTCGTTATCAACCTGCATGGCACTTTTCAGCAACCTAGTGATGGCACTGATGACATTTGTTCCACTCTCCTGTCCTTGGATGAGTTCTTTAATCACATTAAAGCCCACTATTGGTCTCGCCAGGCTCACCTGACTGACTAGAAAGGGCACTAGAATGGCAAGAGTTGGATCATCATTTCCAGGTAAGTTAAAGGTAAGTTCAACCCATCCATCATATGGTATGGTTTCTCCATTAGCTGCAGTAAGGTCGAGTTCTCTATCACCCAAGAGCTCACTCAGAGGACGCACTTCCTGTTGGGGTAAGTATTTTTGTTTCCACACACGGTCTATAATGCTGACTTGGGCACCAGTGTCTTGAAGAACAGTGACCGTGTACCCATTCAAATTGCACTGCAATAAACATTTCTCTCCAATTAGTTTAGCCACCCGCTGTGTTGTTGTCTTACTGTCAGTCAGAGGAGGAGGAGCAATGATAGGTTTGTGGTGGACCTGTGCTGGTATTGGTGCATCTTTACCTAGGTGGGACTGGATACTACGGTCGGTCACAGGTTGTCCCCCTGCCATGACCGGGGTGCGTTTCCCGACAGCTCGGCTCTCCTCAAGCATCCCACCACTCGATGCCCTTCTTCACCACAAACAAAGCAGTGTTTACAGTCTGTTCGACTGTTAGCCATGCAGTATGAGCAGACGCGAGGTCTCTGTTTTCCCAAGTGTTTACTCTGTTTATTGGAACAATGGCAAATACATTGTGAGCTAGGCTCAGGTTTTGACTGCTTTGGAGCTGCTGTTGACTGTAGAGCGCTTACAGCGTGAGTCAGAGCCTGCACTTGAGCACTTAGGTGGTAAAATAGCTCATCTTTAGCATCAGTAGCATTAGCACCACCCTTCTTTTCACTCATCTCATTAATGTTGATTTCACTGCTCTGCACATGAGCCATCTTTGGTCGAGAACTCCGCCCCAAACGTCTTTTCCTCTCGCTCTCCTCATTTGTTGTTTTGGTAACTTGTCTTAAAAGCGTTTCATCTGTGACATTAGGGTTTGAGAGGAGGGGTCTCAACTCACGTCTAATGTCATCATGTTTTTCATTCAAGCCCTGATAGACTGTACGAAGAAATACATTCTGTGCTGTGCACGTCTCATATTTAATATCTGAGTCTGTCTCTCTTGATGTAAATATCACTTTTTGTTTCAGCCCCATCATCCTGTAAAGAAACTGCTGTGGGGTCTCATTCTCATGTTGTTTGGCGTTCATCAACTCCTAGAACAGCTCAGTGCTACTTTTCTCTCCTAGGTGTGATTGGAGAAAGCTCTTTAACTCTGTTATGGTCATTTCATCTTTGTTAGAGAGCATTTCTTTGAAATTTCCAGGCTTTATGATACGAAAGACTGCTCTGATTATCTCGTCATCAGTGTGCTTTTCTTTCAGTCCAAGGTCAATCTGTTTGCTGATATTGCTGTAACTTATATCAGCTGTATGATCACCAATTTGCCCGCCATGTATTTTGAATTCTTTTCTCTGCAGGAGAGGGAGATCTTTGAGCGCAATCATGCTTTCCAGGACATTAGTGGGGTGAGGGTGGATGTTTGATCGGGGTGACCACATGGCAGGTGGTTCATGAGAATGGTTACTATTATCAGTGGGGTGATCACCAATGCTGTGAAAAGTAAGTGATGTGCTAGCCTGTTTATGCTTTTGGGGGTGCACAGGACTACAAATCAGCTGATTCTGTTGTGATTCAGAGGTTCAAGCATGAGAAGTTAAATCTGAATTTGCTGCAACTTCAATAAGTGGACCTGTGGTCTGAGCATTACTGTGTACAGCATTTGACAGTGTGGAGGAAATGTTAGACTCAAACACAACATCTGGTTCACACTCAGTAAAAGGTTCACTTTGTTCACATCTAAACATCATCTCTGCAATCTTATCTCTTAAAAAGAGCAACTGTGAAATACCTTCATCCTCAAGCTCCAACAAAGACTTACTGTTCATGTAAGCACACACATAGTCAATACAGCCCTCTTCATCATCATTGTTCAACTTAGCTGTGTATTGTACAGTTGTAAGTTGGAATAAGTCATCAGCTGGGAGATGGAACAGTCCCTTCTTCACAGTCCAAACCAGCTTCTTCCGCTCATCGTGCGCCATTTTGAAAACCTGTCCAATGTCCTCGAACTCCCTCGCTCTTGTGTTGGTCCAACACGCTGGATTCTTAGGGCCCCTGGCTCTAATGACGGTTTTCACACTGGTTCACGTGGTCCAGGAATCACTGGCCTCACACTGGTCCACAGGTTCAGGAATCACTGGATCAGCGACGATCTCCAACATACGGGTGTCGCCGATCCCGGACGAGCCCCCACAAATCTGTTACAGGTCCCAGGTTGGGAGCCCATAAACAGATGAGATGATCCTGTACAGACAGGAGAAAAGATGAGACAGGAGACTTTGCTTCTGTTCAGTTCAGCTTCGTTCAGCAGAATCCTATTTACTCATTGACAAAATACACTCAAATTTCTAAAACATTTCACAAAAAAAAACAATCCACAGTATCCACATTGGCAGATCACAACAGTCATCACCTAAACCAAACAAATTTCATATCTTAGCTTTAACAAAATGATCAAAGTTTGGTTTCCTAAATTCTTTAACACATTCACATTCAGTAAATCCCCTAATGTGTAAAACTCATGGGATGTCACATATTACCCCTTATTTTATATTAATTTAATTACTATTAATAATATATATATATCTTATATAAACATATCTAAATGTACACACATATACATATCTTATATAAACATTAAATTCTCATCTCTGCTGTTACTGTAAAAAGATAGTTCACATTTGGCCCTTTAAAACTGACCTTTCAAAATAAAATCATGAGCTTAAGATCTGCAAACTGTAACATTTCAAAGTACATAAGTTTAAAAACATTCATCTAGTCTATTTAGTTAATAAAATATAACATTACAACGTTTTATCCCAAAAATTTGATGTACTGGAGCCAGAAATTACAATATAAAATGGTCACAACTGAAACCAACCGCCAGGGCGAGCGACAGGCAGAGGAAAAATACGTCGGTTACATCACTCCTTCAGAAAATCCCTTTAACACGTTCAATAACATTTCAGATCGATTCGACTTACTATTTATAGCTGTACAGAAGTGAATAAAACTAGTTACAACAGTTGTCATCATGCAACTAACCTGTACAGACAGGAGAAAAGATGAGACAGGAGACTTTGCTTCTGTTCAGTTCAGCTTCGTTCAGCAGAATGAGGAAGTTAACGGCAGTTCGTAGCAGGAGAACCCCAGGGGAGAAGCAAATCGTCGCACTGCCTCCTACTGGTCGCACTGAGTATTACACCTTTCTCATTTAGATTCAGTCTCTGACTTAACTAGGAGGCTGGAATTTACCATTTTGGTGCGTATTTGTATATTTCCTCCACAGAAATAACATCCCCAATAAATAAGTAGATAGATAAATAAATAAAGGAAACAAAATTACATATAATGTGACCTTACATTATGTGAGTGTCACAGATACATGGAGATATCCAACTCTCTGAATATTAACCCATCCATCTATCTATCCATCCATCATTTATCATCCATCTATCCATCCATCATTTATTATCCATCCATCCATCCATCCATCCATCCATTTATCATTCATCCATCATTATCCATCTATCATCCATATCTCTCCATATATCCCTACCTACCTATCCATATATTATTCCATCATATCTATATACAGTATATTTAAATCTATAAACATATCTCTCTGCACAAGCTACTTATTCATTAGTTTGACTGACTCCTACCTCCACCTGTGTGCTTCTTCTCCACCTGTCTGCTCCTCCCTCCTTCAGCAGACGCTGCATGACGCGCTCTTTCCTCTGCTCAGTGGGCGAGAGAGGGAACTCTCCAACTTCTGACGTGAATAACAGAGTGACTCTTTATTTTGAAACTACCTCTCAGATCGCTCGCTTCAGTTTACGGAGCGCTGGATGCGCTCATATGTCTTAACGGGCCTTGGATGCCGTGAGCGCGCACGACTCGGGCCACGTTTTCCCTCTAGACCGAGTTCCAAACCGAACCACGCATGAGTTTCGGACCGGACAGAACCGGACTTGTTTCACTGGCTGGAGATTTACTCCTCTCTGCTGTCTGACCACATTTTTCACTGAGTGATGTTTATGGCGTTTATTCGGTTCCAAAAGTCGGGCACGCGCATTTTTAGCGCGCGCACAGAACACCGAGCATGCAAACGGGAGACGTGAGAGGAAAGTTGGGACTTGCGAGTGAAAAATTACATTGTGAGAGTGCATTTGTGCACTGAGAGCGAGCACACAGTATCTGTGAGCACTGACAATCAAACACAGCACGCACGTAAAGCCATCGAGCACGCGGCAGCGACGAGCCTGCGCTCGTCTCTCTCACTGCGCGCTCAGTTCATTTTTCTGCTCGCTGTCTGTAGAAGACTTTTGAGACTCTGGAGGCGGGACCTGAGGCTGCTGAGCTGTGTCCTCTGATTGGTCAGTTTATGAACTCTACACCCCCTCCCTCCCTGGTCAGTACTCCGGTCTTACTGTGGATTTTATCAGAGAAAAGTAGCTTCAAAATATGACTCAAGTTACCACTAGCGACATTAATCACGTTGTACAACTGGAAAGTCCTTCCCCGAGGAGCAGAAGGAGAGATGATTCAAGTTGTATCAATTTACATCGACAACGAGGTAGGTAAACAATGTCCTTAGCTATTAGCTAGCTAGCAGAATAGCTAGCATTCATAGCCATTTTTAAAACTTTATAATCATTTTCGAAATGATTCAGTGATTATTTTTAAAGACTCCACGTCTATCATGTTCATGTTAAGGGGATTTGATGATTCTATGCTGGGTTTATTTAAAAACAGCTTGGTGTGCACGTTGTGTTGCTGAGCTTCTGACTGCAGATAGCTGCATAGCTAACTGCTAACCCTGCTGTGTGATCATAGCCTAGTGAACTAGACCGTCAGTTCTGCTCTGCAGACTTTCATATATTCACATATATTGTCTGGTTTACCAGGCTAGTGTGATCAGTCACTGACAACTGAAAAAACTCAGCTGGTGTGAAGCCTGTTATTAATATGAGCACTGAATGCAACACATCTATGCAGCTAGTAGCAGCTAACAGCTGCTTTACTGTGATTTAGGAAGAAAAGACTAGTTAGTTAATCTAACAACATGCTGTAGGATTTTAAAGTAATTTTGTTGTTAAATAACAGATAAAACCTAAGCCTTATTTTTTATTAAAATCCCAGAAACTGGTTGCAAAGTGATCTATTCTTTTATGATGATTAACAATAATTCAGATGTTTTTCCCAGTGGTGGGAAAGCTTTTATTTTGTTCCCTGTTATGATGATCAGTATATATTAAAAAGTGAGTAAACTGAGACAGACGGTGATCACGGCAAATACAGGAACTACAGTGATTGATTTTTTTAAATGTACCGGTAATTATCCCTGCTGAAAAAACCAGCATAGACCAGCATATGCTGGTTCCAGCATATGTTGTGTTTTGGTGCTGGTATGCTGGTCCATAGTGATCCATTAGTTCAACCAGCATAGACCAGCATTGACCAGCATTGAATCATGTTTGTCTACCAGCTAAACCAGCACCAAACCAGCATAGACCAGCACCAAACCAGCATAGACCAGCATTGACCAGCATATAAATCAAGACCATCATGATTTGTTTGCTGGTCTTTGCTGGTCTATGCTGGTTTGGTGCTGGTCTATGCTGGTTTGGTGCTGGTCTATGCTGGTTTGGTGCTGGTCTATGCTGGTTGAACTAATGGATCACTATGGACCAGCATACCAGCACCAAAACACAACATATGCTGGAACCAGCATATGCTGGTCTATGCTGGTTTGGTGCTGGTCTATGCTGGTTTGGTGCTGGTCTATGCTGGTTTGGTGCTGGTCTATGCTGGTTGAACTAATGGATCACTATGGACCAGCATACCAGCACCAAAACACAACATATGCTGGAACCAGCATATGCTGGTCTATGCTGGTTTTTTCAGCAGGGATTACATGCAGATTAACATTATTACATCTAATAAATCTGGTCTCAGCTTCCTCATATCTTATATCTTAAAGTTGTGCACTAAATGGTGAATAACTATTGATTTTATTGTGTAGGTTGTCTTTGAGGACCACCCATCAGTGGACACTGCAAAGGCAGAATGTTCCTGTGTGGGCGGAGCACCACTGTAACCATGATGCTGCTGTTATTATGGACTGAACACTACTCCACCACCACTTCCAGATTCCCCTCCACCCAACTCTTCAAGATGTGTCTCTCTAGTTTTCTCTCCTTACAGGTTCATGAAGCAGTTTCTCAAAGAAGACCAGTCTTGTAGTCATGAATTCCAGCCAGACAATGATGGTTCTCCGATGGTCCAGGTTTCACTGCAGTCTCTTTTAAGGTACTTTTTAGATTCTGTACAGCTTGCATTTTTCAACACCTCAGTGTGTTGTTTACAGATTTTATTGTAACCAAAGTTTTTCTTAAGTCACCTGGGTATACAGTACAAAAACCTTAGTAACACCTGTCCACTTTGATCTTGTTTTAGAAGACAGGACACAACATTCAGTTCATCATTAACGTGATAGAGCTTTGACAATATAACTACATTTTATTAAATAAACAGGTTTTTTTTATACCAATAATTTGTTTACGTAAAGATTTAATTAAAATTTCTACAACAAAAATAATAGAGGATAATTAAATCTATGTTTCTAGCTGAAGCTTTGCTTCGTCTTTCAGTCTTTCTGTCCTTTGGCCCCTTAACGCTGCCATTCCTGAGCCAAGGCTGTAGAATAAAGCTGAACTTTCTAAAGCTGTGACATTAACCTGCATTCATTCTCCTGTTGTGGATGTGTAGAAATAGTTTAAAAGGTTTGTCTTCCCGGGGCATTTAATGCATTAACTACTATACACAAAATTCTAATCTTTCTTTCAAACACATCATGTTATTAAAATAGTGAATTTTGTGTAATATCTCAAAAAATGATTTCTTATTCTTAAACCTAAAAAGAAGTTGCTTATTGATGATTGGTGGTGAATCACTCTTAATCAATGTTTACAATTTCAGCTTCTATCTTAGACATTCAAAATGAATCCTGGATAAGGTTTGGATTAGAGGCTAGGCTTAGTGGTAGTGGTTTGGGTTTAGGGTTGGATAATGTTATCAATTAAACACAGTCTGGTTTCATCAGGTAACAGCTCTAATTATATTCAGCTTGTTATTGATAAACTGGTTACCCTCAACTGATTAATGTTTTCTTTATTTTTATAAAGCCTGGGCACATCTCCTGTCCTAGGTTTGAGTTTACTATCTGAGAACAGTCATCATAAAAATGAGAACATTTGGTGTGTCTCAAACTTTTACCTAATTTTGTGTAAAATGAAAAAGAAACTGAATTTATGGATTCAAAGACACTCGTCTATAAGGGGTAGAATACCACATTCTAAAGCAGAGGACATCTCCAGACTCACTCACACTGCTGTCTGAATAGATGTGGACAAAACACCATAAAGACACCGATCAGATGCTCTGTAAGTTTGAGAACAAAACCCACGTTAGAACGTCTGTCCTAAGAACAAAACCCATGTTAGAACGTCTGTCCTAATGAACACCTCTAACAAGGGAGGACTTTATTATTTTGACTTCAGTTCATTAAATATGTTCAAGATTGATTAGGTAAAACATAGAGTAAAAAATCTCTCCTCATTTTGGCATTTTATTCTTAATTAAGTTTAATCAAATTGGTGACTTAAAATGTGTTTTTTTCTGTGTAATTATACTAATTATAATAGTAACTATTACAGTAATTATGGTATTGAGCAGATCCCAGTTTCTTTCTCAAACTGTCCTATAAACATTATTGCCCTCGTCTCTTATTTACAAATGTTTTTCTCTCAAACTAAGTTTGTCATTTGGAACAAACAGGATGTGATTTACAAAATAAATGATTATTTTTTTTAAATTAGTTCAGGAATGACATCATATTGATAAGTCAATAAGAATATCTTAAAGATCCCAGTGAGCCCCAAACAGTATGTGATTGTTTCCTATGCTCCTCCTACAGGTGATCTGGTGATAGAGCTTCACCCTTCATGTTCTGCTACGCTGCCTCTGCTTCATCCTGACACTTCTGTTGGAGAGTTTTCATCTTTATCCTTCAAATATAAAAGAAGCATTTGCAATTTATTCCTAATAACTGTCACCTTTATGATTCTTGATCAGTGTTATCCAGTGAAGTAATTTCTTGCTAAATTAAAAGATAGATATATTGAAAACGCATGTACTTTTTGTAACATGCATCCAGAGACATCCCTTCATCTGTTTAGGGCCACATGTGAACACAGTGGTAAAATGTGGCGAGGAGTTATTTTGGACAACAACATTGATGGAAATTGTTCAAAAATTTTAAGGATGTCATTTCATTCATTATAGATGGAAAAAACAGAACCATTATTACTTTGTATTCAACTTTTTAATATCCAGATTTTATATTAAGTAAATCTAAACCTTTTTCTGTGTCCTCAGAAAGGAAGTAAAGGGTAAAATTTCCAAAGCCATAGCAGTATTACATAGGGTCAAGTTTTTGTTGAATAGTTCTGGTTTGTTAACATTATACAACTCACTGATAGTACCTTACTTAACTTATTGTATAGAAACCTGGGGATCAGTATACAAAACCTACACACAACCTCTGTTTATTTTACAAAAAAGAGCATTGAGAATTATTAATAATAATCATAGTAGAGATCCTCGAATCCATTATTCATTAAATATAAAATACTGAAATTTCATGACTTGGTGGATTGGAAAAAAATTACAAATAATGTATAAAGCAAATACAAATACTTTACCAACAAATATTCAAAAAATGTTTGTAAAGAGAATACGTGTCTACATGTTAAAAGGAACTGATGTCTTAAAAGGTTTAGATTTAGAACAACAATTAGGGAACATTGTATTTCTGTGAAGGGTGTGAAACTGTGGAACGACCTTAACAGGGAAATGAAACGAGCAAAATCACTAAATTTATTTAAAATATGCATCAAATCTAGTTTAATATGTAATTATCAGAATGTAAAATAATTGTGTTTTATTTGTTTTTGATCAAATGTGAAACTTAGAGCAGNGCCTGCGCTCGTCTCTCTCACTGCGCGCTCAGTTCATTTTTCTGCTCGCTGTCTGTAGAAGACTTTTGAGACTCTGGAGGCGGGACCTGAGGCTGCTGAGCTGTGTCCTCTGATTGGTCAGTTTATGAACTCTACACCCCCTCCCTTCCTGGTCAGTACTCCGGTCTTACTGTGGATTTTATAAGAGAAAAGTAGCTTCAAAATATGACTCAAGTTACCACTAGCGACATTAATCACGTTGTACAACTGGAAAGTCCTTCCCCGAGGAGCAGAAGGAGAGATGATCCAAGTTGTATCAATTTACATCGACAACGAGGTAGGTAAACAATGTCCTTAGGTATTAGCTAGCTAGCAGAATTGCTAGCATTCCTAGCCATTTTTAAAACTTTATAATCATTTTCGAAATGATTCAGTGATTATTTTTAAAGACTCCACGTCTCTATCATGTTCATGTTAAGGGGATTTGATGATTCTATGCTGGGTTTATTTAAAAACAGCTTGGTGTGCACGTTGTGTTGCTGAGCTTCTGACTGCAGATAGCTGCATAGCTAACTGCTAACCCTGCTGTGTGATCATAGCCTAGTGAACTAGACCGTCAGTTCTGCTCTGCAGACTTTCATATATTCACATATATTGTCTGGTTTACCAGGCTAGTGTGATCAGTCACTGACAACTGAAAAAACTCAGCTGGTGTGAAGCCTGTTATTAATATGAGCACTGAATGCAACACATCTATGCAGCTAGTAGCAGCTAACAGCTGCTTTACTGTGATTTAGGAAGAAAAGACTAGTTAGTTAATCTAACAACATGCTGTAGGATTTTAAAGTAATTTTGTTGTTAAATAACAGATAAAACCTAAGCCTTATTTTTTATTAAAATCCCAGAAACTGGTTGCAAAGTGATCTATTCTTTTATGATGATTAACAATAATTCAGATGTTTTTCCCAGTGGTGGGAAAGCTTTTATTTTGTTCCCTGTTATGATGATCAGTATATATTAAAAAGTGAGTAAACTGAGACAGACGGTGATCACGGCAAATACAGGAACTACAGTGATTGATTTTTTTAAATGTACCGGTAATTATCCCTGCTGAAAAAACCAGCATAGACCAGCATATGCTGGTTCCAGCATATGTTGTGTTTTGGTGCTGGTATGCTGGTCCATAGTGATCCATTAGTTCAACCAGCATAGACCAGCATTGACCAGCATTGAATCATGTTTGTCTACCAGCTAAACCAGCACCAAACCAGCATAGACCAGCACCAAACCAGCATAGACCAGCATTGACCAGCATATAAATCAAGACCATCATGATTTGTTTGCTGGTCTTTGCTGGTCTATGCTGG
>SSNR01000421.1:338009-348348 GCA_006937965.1 Callopanchax toddi | reverse complement strand
TAGAATAAAGCTGAACTTTCTAAAGCTGTGACATTAACCTGCATTCATTCTCCTGTTGTGGATGTGTAGAAATAGTTTAAAAGGTTTGTCTTCCCGGGGCATTTAATGCATTAACTACTATACACAAAATTCTAATCTTTCTTTCAAACACATCATGTTATTAAAATAGTGAATTTTGTGTAATATCTCAAAAAATGATTTCTTATTCTTAAACCTAAAAAGAAGTTGCTTATTGATGATTGGTGGTGAATCACTCTTAATCAATGTTTACAATTTCAGCTTCTATCTTAGACATTCAAAATGAATCCTGGATAAGGTTTGGATTAGAGGCTAGGCTTAGTGGTAGTGGTTTGGGTTTAGGGTTGGATAATGTTATCAATTAAACACAGTCTGGTTTCATCAGGTAACAGCTCTAATTATATTCAGCTTGTTATTGATAAACTGGTTACCCTCAACTGATTAATGTTTTCTTTATTTTTATAAAGCCTGGGCACATCTCCTGTCCTAGGTTTGAGTTTACTATCTGAGAACAGTCATCATAAAAATGAGAACATTTGGTGTGTCTCAAACTTTTACCTAATTTTGTGTAAAATGAAAAAGAAACTGAATTTATGGATTCAAAGACACTCGTCTATAAGGGGTAGAATACCACATTCTAAAGCAGAGGACATCTCCAGACTCACTCACACTGCTGTCTGAATAGATGTGGACAAAACACCATAAAGACACCGATCAGATGCTCTGTAAGTTTGAGAACAAAACCCACGTTAGAACGTCTGTCCTAAGAACAAAACCCATGTTAGAACGTCTGTCCTAATGAACACCTCTAACAAGGGAGGACTTTATTATTTTGACTTCAGTTCATTAAATATGTTCAAGATTGATTAGGTAAAACATAGTGTAAAAAATCTCTCCTCATTTTGGCATTTTATTCTTAATTAAGTTTAATCAAATTGGTGACTTAAAATGTGTTTTTTTCTGTGTAATTATACTAATTATAATAGTAACTATTACAGTAATTATAGTATTGAGCAGATCCCAGTTTCTTTCTCAAACTGTCCTATAAACATTATTGCCCTCGTCTCTTATTTACAAATGTTTTTCTGTCAAACTAAGTTTGTCATTTGGAACAAACAGGATGTGATTTACAAAATAAATGATTATTTTTTTAAATTAGTTCAGGAATGACATCATATTGATAAGTCAATAAGAATATCTTAAAGATGCCAGTGAGCCCCAAACAGTATGTGATTGTTTCCTATGCTCCTCCTACAGGTGATCTGGTGATAGAGCTTCACCCTTCATGTTCTGCTACGCTGCCTCTGCTTCATCCTGACACTTCTGTTGGAGAGTTTTCATCTTTATCCTTCAAATATAAAAGAAGCATTTGCAATTTATTCCTAATAACTGTCACCTTTATGATTCTTGATCAGTGTTATCCAGTGAAGTAATTTCTTGCTAAATTAAAAGATAGATATATTGAAAACGCATGTACTTTTTGTAACATGCATCCAGAGACATCCCTTCATCTGTTTAGGGCCACATGTGAACACAGTGGTAAAATGTGGCGAGGAGTTATTTTGGACAACAACATTGATGGAAATTGTTCAAAAATTTTAAGGATGTCATTTCATTCATTATAGATGGAAAAAACAGAACCATTATTACTTTGTATTCAACTTTTTAATATCCAGATTTTATATTAAGTAAATCTAAACCTTTTTCTGTGTCCTCAGAAAGGAAGTAAAGGGTAAAATTTCCAAAGCCATAGCAGTATTACATAGGGTCAAGTTTTTGTTGAATAGTTCTGGTTTGTTAACATTATACAACTCACTGATAGTACCTTACTTAACTTATTGTATAGAAACCTGGGGATCAGTATACAAAACCTACACACAACCTCTGTTTATTTTACAAAAAAGAGCATTGAGAATTATTAATAATAATCATAGTAGAGATCCTCGAATCCATTATTCATTAAATATAAAATACTGAAATTTCATGACTTGGTGGATTGGAAAAAAATTACAAATAATGTATAAAGCAAATACAAATACTTTACCAACAAATATTCAAAAAATGTTTGTAAAGAGAATACGTGTCTACATGTTAAAAGGAACTGATGTCTTAAAAGGTTTAGATTTAGAACAACAATTAGGGAACATTGTATTTCTGTGAAGGGTGTGAAACTGTGGAACGACCTTAACAGGGAAATGAAACGAGCAAAATCACTAAATTTATTTAAAATATGCATCAAATCTAGTTTAATATGTAATTATCAGAATGTAAAATAATTGTGTTTTATTTGTTTTTGATCAAATGTGAAACTTAGAGCAGGATGGTGTTGCATCTGTGTGTCTGAAAACTCAAAGTAAGAATGTATTTTATTTTTGTGACAAAAGGGGCAGAAATTATAAGATTATTTCTTCTATCTGTTCCTTTTCATTCTAATTTAATGTAATGTACATTTTGATTTATTTTTTTATTTTTTGAATGAAATAAGACCTTTTTAAATAAAATAAATAAATAAAAAATGCATGATTATATAAAATATCTACCTCCTGTAACAATAAGGCTAACAAACAGCTACAATATTCTCCAGATATGGTATTTCCTGATAAAATCATTTGATTGTCTGTGTGTGTACACAAACATTTGTGTATATATTTTTTATTTACTCATGTTATTAAAAAAACCTGTCACTGGTTGTTGTTGTTTTTTTTCATTTCAGAGCAATAAATGTACTTTTATTGTTGTATCCTAACTTAAATAAAGTAAAAAAATATATCTGTCTTAGTGCATATTTATTCAGTATCACAAAAAATATAATTAATTTATATATATATGTGTGTGTGTGTGTGTGTGTGTGTGTGTGTGTGTGTGTGTGTGTGTGTGTGTGTGTGTGTGTGTGTGTGTGTGTGTGTGTGTTTAATCCAAAAAAGGGTTTTAAATAAAGGCAAAACCATTTTTTTGGATTATCATGACCTGGATGACTGAGAACCTTCACCAGAATATGTGTGTTTAATATTTCTGAGTGACAACTTCAACTATCTATACCAGTTTGTTGCGGTAGCACCCATATTGTTCTCATAAATCAACAAGAAGAGGCTAATGGCGATTAATGTCGCTAGTGGTAACTTGAGTCATATTTTGAAGCTACTTTTCTCATTTAAAATCCACAGTAAGACCGGAGTACTGACCAGGGAGGGAGGGGGTGTAGAGTTCATAAACTGACCAATCAGAGGACACAGCTCAGCAGCCTCAGGTCCCGCCTCCAGAGTCTCAAAAGTCTTCTACAGACAGCGAGCAGAAAAATGAACTGAGCGCGCAGTGAGAGAGACGAGCGCAGGCTCGTCACTGCCGTGTGCTCGATGGCTTTACGTGCGCGCTGTTTTTGATTGTCAGTGCTCACAGATACTGTGTGCTCGCTCTCAGTGCACAAATGCACTCTCACGATGTCATTTTTCACTCGCAAGTCCCAACTTTCCTCTCGCGTCTCCCGTTTGCACGCGCGGTGTTTAGTGTGCGCGCTCGGTGTGCTGTGCGCGCGCTCAAAATGCGCGTGCCCGACTTTTGGAACCGAATAAATGCCATAGATGTTTCTCCTCTGAAGAACCCACCGCCTCAATCCGGGTTAAACATGCACTGTAACGCGCACTGACATTAAAATATTACAGCTTTTTTTCTGTAATGCCTTACATTACTGCGTTACCGAAAAAAAGCAATGCATTACAGTAATTAATAACTTTTGGAAGTCGTTACTCCCAACACTGATTATCAATAAACAACCGGACGGAGGGATGCGCGCAGCGCGCCTCTCCCCCACCTTACCTGATCACAGCGGCAGCAGCAGGTAGCCATGGGGCGCCACGTTGACTGTTCATGCAGCAAAAGTTGTGCTTTTTTATTTATTTGTTTAGTTTATGTATTTATTTATTACTTACTTTGCTCTTTACATGAGATGAATGGTGTGTCCAGCAGTTTGTCAAAAATAAATTTAAACATTTTTTTAAGGGATAATTTGGCGCCCCCTCCAGCAGTGGGCGCCCTAGGCAGTTGCCTGATCAGCCTATGCCCAAAACCGGCCCTGCATGTAGGACTGGATTTTGCAGGATGTTGATGAAAGTACTAATACTAATACTCCATCTGATTGATTTAAGGACATACAGTAAGTGGTTTGATGCAAATTTGCTAAAATACTGTAATCTAAAAAATTATTGATGATGAAAAAATGGTCCCCTTGTTCATTCACCTATGTTCTTAGAGTTATTGAGATGTGGTGATTTGAAAAAAAAAATCAACTTAAAGGCTTAACTTTCCTTGAAGGCATGCATCACCCACAACCATCTATTCAGTGCTTTGTGACATATTTTGCTAATAAACACTCGGACACTGGTAAAAACATTATTGACGTCCACCATCCTCCTTTTGACTTAATATAAATGAAGCAAACACCAGACCAGTCAAAAAGTGTCATATTGATTAAACTCTCTCAAACTGGCATCACATATACAAATTGTTGGATATTGCTCCCAGATGTTCTGTAGCCTTTTTGTCTTGTTCCTCTCTGTGTTCTCCTGAGATGTTTTGGGGAATCAGGTGTTAGATTCAAGTGCAACATTTAAATATACATCACAAATATGCAAAGGAGGGCATCTGGGTGTGAGTCACCAGTTCATGAGAACATTTGTTTAGTTTGTGTTTATGGTGTTTTATTGCAACAGCACATAGAAGAGAAAAGTAGCAGTAACAGTTGAAGCATACTTAACAAAGAATTCATGCAAAATTGTAGAGGTTTACAAACAGGTACTATAGCTTACTATGTAATTTTTGGCTTGTTTTTAGCACCCCCTAGTGTCCGTTTTAATCACTGTCATACAAACGTTAGCATTGTCTTTGGTCAGACACTACGGAAGCGTAGAGCTGCCACAGAAGCAAAAGGATAATAGAGCGGTATCACGTTATAACGTGATAGCTTTATTGTTCTATAGTTAACATAGCTTTTTCCTTTCAAAATTTGACACTGAAATGGGTTCGTTGAATGTGAGAGAAAAGAGCAGGACACATTTCCAAAGTTTAAGCTGTTTATTTAAAGTGCCCATGACTCGATATTAAAATCACTTTATATTAAACAGGTGTAATCTTTGATGCCTCTAGATTATCGTTGCACCATTATAACTCAAAATACGCTGTAATTATTTCCTAATGAGCAACTCAGAGATCAAAAGAATGCGCCGCCTTCTGGTTCTGCTTGGATTCTCCTTATTTGGCAGCCTGACACTTCTGCTGCAGTAGGGGGCAGTGCTGTCACGTGAAAGAGAAACGAAAGTGAAACTTAAACACTACACAGTCTATGGGCAATGGCGGCGGCACTGCCTCGCTCCAGGTGTTGTGAACGTGCATGTGGGGAGTCCGGATCACTATGACCTCATAGCGGGCTGGAGTGAAAAAAACGGTTTGAAACCTGGGTCTGAAATCTTGAAGAGCTTCTCACTGGCTGTACTAGGAGACAGATGGATGCCGTTTTTTGCTCTTTCTGGCAGGTTTAAGGTGAGAACTCAACGTTGCAACATGATAGATAAGTCAGAAAACATGGAAACCGATGTCATGACACTTTAAGTATAAGACAAGAAACATGTATACTTGCAAACCAGTTTGCTCAGACCTCTGCTCTCCCCTCAGCGTCCAAAGAAGTCTGACCTGTCTTTCCTTCTGTCTGCTTATATCATGGTGATTACTGCAGGCGTCCTTATCTGTGTCCTGCCTCTGCTGATCTATCAGGAGCCTGAAGGCCTTGGGTGAGCTGCAGGCTGGTGCATAAATTATCCTGTGTTTCTGTTTTAGATAGAGTTCTGTGACATTTTTCCCTGGCATTCCAATCTGTGGTTGCTATGGTGAGGGCCTTTGTGTGGTCAGTTAAAGGCTCATTTTCTGTGGACTCTGTGTTCTGTGTCATCTTCAAGATATTGCTATATGTACATTGTGTCTGTACTTCTGATGTGTTCTCTGTGTGAGCTCAGCTGCCCTAAATTCTAATTGCTCACGTCAACACCTTCCTTTTATATTTATTCAAGTTTTCTTTTTCTGATACTGAAACATGTTTGCTGATCTGCAACATTTAAGTGTGACGAGTTAGCAAAAACAGAAGAAATCTGTAAGGATGCAAAAACTTTACCACAGGAGTGTAGATAATCACCACTTCAATATGACCCAAATATCCCTTTAACGATTTCTTAGCTGCTTGACTTTTATCCTGACAGTTTGACCTGATTTTTGCTGTTTCTGGACGAAACAAACCCAGCTCGATTTAGTTCTCTAACAGATCACAGTGGCTGGGAACGTCTGGTCTCTTCAGGAAATTGCACCCACATCCCAGACAGTGGCAGACTGCTCCAACAGCCGTAGACAATAAAATTCAAATACATTTTTAAATGAAACAGGAAAATATGAGTTGTTTGTTTTTAGCCAAACTAAGCATTTTGAGTGTGAGCTACAGAGAAAAAGTATTTTAGAGGTTTGTTTTATTGTGTTTGTATACAAATGTGTATACATGGAGGAGACTGAGCCTCTGTAGCCAGGGACTCTTGGTTCTGTCCTGCCCTCCACTTTGAGGCAGTGTTTTGGACTGGGGCCCATAGCCTGAGGCACACTGCTCCGCTCCAGCCTCTTCAGAGCGCTGACTCTCACTAACATTATTACATCAGCTCAGGAGACAGAAGACTTCTGTGTGCCTGCTGGAGCTCAGATGCTCCTCTCAGCTTGTTGGTTTAAAACCCAACAAAGTGACCATCTACCCAGTTTTCCTCCTGCTGAGAGCATGAGGCGTCATTGGTAGAGGTAGAAGTCATCCAGCAGACATGAGTGCTCCTCAGGCATGGTTCTGTGTATCATACGTGGGATGGGGGACTTGGTGGCGTCGGGCAGTCAGCTTGTATGGAGCCTGGCTCAGCAGACGCTGAGGAGGTTGTACAATAGAGGGCTGATGCCATGCAGGCGCCTCCTGGAGTCCTGGTTCAGGATAGGAAAATGCTATCAGGTATGTCAACACTTAGCGCTAAAGTTAAAAGGGTTTTCATTTTCATTTGTGATTGCAAATCCCATTCCTTTGACTCGGCTTTTCTCCTAACTTGCACTTTTCTCATCTGGCTCATTACTGTAAGCCATGTTTATTATAAGGAGGCAGGCTACCTCTTGGTGAGTCACAAAACATGGTTTTTAACAAGGGACCTTTTCCCTGCACACATGGCAGTCATTTAAAAAGCAGCACAAGCAGCCATTTGATCTCACTGTCTGGTTAAAGAGGGGAACTTTTAAAGTTGTCTTTGAAATTCAGTGTTTGCTGAAACACCTGTGTGCTTCTGGAGTAGTGTTGTTTCTTTCTTCTTCTCTGTTTGACATATTTTAAAAGCTCACATACCACCTGACACTGCATGTTTCTGACTTTGTTTTCAGCACAAAGAACATGAGCAGATCAGAGAAATGAAGCTGCTTTAAAAGCATAAAACGAGGTAAAGCATCAGTAAGCAGAACTGTCTGCTGTGTGTACGTTTCATTAGTCTAATTACTCCTGTTGTCATTCAGCTGGGTTTTTGGGGTTGTTGTGTGAAGTGGTGGATTGCAGATCTGGCCAGAACTGCAGGGTGAGTCTGAGCAGGTCAGCACTACTAAAAAGAGATCAGTTGGGTCTTCCCTGCTCATGATGACAGAACCTGCAGAGGGACAACCTCCCTGACATGTTTTTGAACCTTTAAACATTATTTTTACTCATAATCAGATCTTTAAGTTTTTTCCTTCTGCTGGACCAAAGGTTGTGAAAGCCTTTGCAACAAACAAAACATAAAAACAGCTTTCACCATTTGAGTATTTGATGAATTACATTTCTTGAAGTTAGTTTGTCATTGATCTCCACATTAGGCTAAAAGGTGGGTCATAATGTGTGTTTGTTGTCTGCAGTGAAATAAAAATACTTTCATCTACACCTGATTAACCTTTAGAGCTGACCCGATTTCAGATGATTCCCACAGATCCGCATTTTTAAACAAAAGAAAATATATAGCTGAGTTAATTTTAGAGATGCTGAACAAAAATGTGGCCAGGAGTCATCTCCATACATACTGAGTGCTGCATATTACAGAAGATCTTTGCCAGCTAAAACATCTCATGAACTACTGGATGGACTTTAATGAAACCCCGAAAATCTTCTTTGGATGTACATTTACAACGAAGTTAATCCCATTCAACGACTGCCAGCTAATCAAGCACCAATGCATGGACGTTTCATTGTGGAATATTTACGTAATTGAGCTTTTAGAAACAGACTATCCCAATAAAAGGCTCACTTACCCCCTTTTGAAGAATTCAGAGTCCCACTAAACATGATGGCAGTTCTGACCGTACGTCATTGTCATCAATAAAGTAGGAAAACATTACACCAAAGAGAAGGCATTGAGAATTTCTGTAAATGGTGTGAAGTTATGGAAATAAGTGATTCAAAGTCAGTTATTATAGTAGAAATGTGTTAAATCAAGGGTATTATGTTATAAAAATGTAAATTAGGATGGCCTCAGTGACTTAAGGCTGGAATACACCAGATACCTCAGCGATGCGCCACCTCTTGGCTGCGGTGTTGGCGAGTCTTGTACTCACACAAGACGTGCTCCTGACACAGCGCGCCGTATGTTGCTGCTTGAAAAAAATTGCGCGATAGTCACAACATCACGTGGGAATTGAAAACTGGAAGCGGGAAGTGAATTCTTTGTTTATATGTGATCGGAGCTGCCATCATGTTTTGTGGGAATCTAATTCTAATTCTTTCAAAATGGGTAAGTAATAGGGATGAGCCGGATACCCGTTTCAGACGAGTATCGGTACGGATAATGCATAGTTTCCGAATACGAGCATCGTCCGAGTGAAACACGTGAATATCTGTGCTCGGGCTGAAGGAAAATTCTCATTGGGTAACTGTCTGACTCTGTTCGCGCTCTCTGCCAGGCAATCACACAGAACGCCTAAGGAAACGCGCGCCTGGTCCAGGTGTAGTGTGCGCGTATCAGAGCCACGCGGTGCCCATGAGAAGCTACTGCGGCCCGCGACAAGGACAGGACCTGGCAGGGCCTCCTGAACTGGACCGAACTAGTGATTCGGAGTTGGTTTGAGGAGGAGGAGGAGGAACAGGTGAATAGCTGACTCGCTGCATAAACTTGGCTCTGCGTCAACCAGACTGGCTCTGGTGAACCTGAGCGTTTCCTGGTGGATCAGCGACAGTCCAGACTTTTTAAAACTCATACTTTGATCTGACCGGTCCATAAAACCAGATCAGTGGGCCCACGGACACTGGGTCGGGTTATCATCTTTGATCCTGATCCGCATTTGGGAAAAAAAAAAAAAAGGTTGGTGTAAAAACCCCTCAGCTTAACTCGATTTTTGACGGTCTGAGAGGCTCTTTTTTTTCTCCAGTCACTCCTCCTGTCTTTGAGGGACGTAGGTCCCGTTATCTGATCACGCGTCCGATGAACTCTGCGGGGCTCGCACCTCTAATTATAATAAAAGAAAGCCTTTCCCAGCGTAAACTGACAGCTTAAAATTCAACAAATCAAACATCAACACTAAAAACACATTGATCTGTCAGTGACCTTATCAGAGGGTTACAGTTGTTTTCAGAGACTCACATTAAATACTAAATACTCCAAAAGTAGTTTTACTAAAACATGATGACAGAGTCCTGCATGCTGTGACATGGTGAAATTAACAGTAGAGAAATAAAGTCATTTTGAGGCAGATTTAATCCATTACAGATAAACTGGATGCTACAGTCACTTGTTGACAGGTGAAAAAAAATCAATTTGAAGTTATATGATGTAGTAAAAAATACAGTTGATGCTTTAATCAGGTCACCTGTAAACTAAATCTAATCCTTTATTGTCAGGTGACCAGATGAGAAGGTTTCAACAATAAAACTATTAAAACAGAGTGAGCCTTAGTAAACAGCTGCAGTCCTGACAGATCAATGTGTTTTAGTGTTAAAAATGTTTTACTGGACCAAATTCAACCTGCTACCTTTATCAAACATCAATGAGCTCAGATTTCATGGTCTGGTGAATGTTGGGTGGGTTTGGCACTCTGGTCTGGGAGGTTCTGACAGGTGTACCCCCCT
The DNA here is from genome assembly GCA_006937965.1 of Callopanchax toddi. Taxonomy (NCBI): domain Eukaryota; kingdom Metazoa; phylum Chordata; class Actinopteri; order Cyprinodontiformes; family Nothobranchiidae; genus Callopanchax; species Callopanchax toddi. The sequence goes on along the minus strand of SSNR01000421.1, from coordinate 338,195 downwards.
ATGGTCAATTTTTTCAATGATCAATTCAAGTGTACCTTGGATCAAAAAAGGCTGAAAAACACTGACTTTAATATTGTGATCAAAAACATTGAATCTACGTAATTTCTGAGGCTGCTCTGTAAATAGTTTTCAAATAAACAATACATATAGCAATTTCTTTTTTTTTTTTTTTTTTTTTTTAACCCC
>SSNR01000421.1:273961-332291 GCA_006937965.1 Callopanchax toddi | reverse complement strand
CCATCCTTACTATGTGATGGAACTGATCAGAGTTGCCCAGAGAGATTTTTTAGGAGCGGAGGCAGAGGTTGTCTCAAGGTTAATATAGTCCAACAACAGATTCCTATACTGGTTCAAACTCAGATTATTTTTGTTTTTCCAGTTTATGAGGATCGTTTTCTTAGCGATACATAGGGCAGTTAGAACCATGTGAGCTGAATTCATCTCTGTGATGACATCTTCTAAATCTCCCAGTAAGCAAACTGGAGGGGAAGCTGGAATATTACATTTCAGACACTTTGACAGATCTTCACATATCCGGGACCAAAATCTCTGCACAGGTGGACAAAACCAAAGTGCATGAATATAGGTGTCAGGGGTGTTGTTTGTGCAGCTTGTGCAAATTTCAGATGGCGCATAACCCATCCTGAACATCCGATGACCTGTTTAGTGAACTCTATGTAGGATTTTATATTGGATTAATTGTAAACTGGGGTTTCTAGTCATTCTAAAAGATTTTAAATATGTCTGAGACCAGAAGTTTTGGTCATAACTGACTGACAGGTCTGCCTCCCACTTAGCTATAGGAAGAGATATTGAATCATCTAATTTAGACAGTAACCTATATATTTTAGATAGTAATTTCGGAGATTTGAGATTAAGGAAATCTAATACCCTTGATGGTGTTTGTAGCTCATTTCTATTAAACTTAAATTTATGTTTTATTATAGATTTAATTTGCTGATATTCTAAAAATCTATTCCTGTCAACCCCATATTGTGAGACTATCCTGTTAAACGGGATGAAATCAGTTCCCTCAAAGAAATGTTCCAGGTATACGATTCCTTTACTCCTCCAGTCTGAGAAGTTGATCATATTGTTGTTTTGTAGGATGTCAGGATTGTTCCAGATGGGTGTACGCCTGCATGGAATCAGTGAAGACTCAGACATTTTCAGATACTCCCACCATGCTGTCAGTGAAGAGCTGATGTTAGGGCTTTTAAAGCAAGCATTTCGTTTAATGTTTGAGCTAATAAATGGTAGATCTGAAATCTCTATATTGTTGCATATTGTCTGTTCTACGTCTAACCAGGACTCATCTAGTGGGTCCTGCTTAATCCATCTTAAGATGTATTGTAGCCTGTTGGCTAAGAAGTAATGATAAAAATTAGGTACATCTAGTCCTCCTCTGTCTTTGGTTTTCTGTAGCGTTTTCAGGCTAATACGTGGAGGTTTATCCTTCCAAAGAAATTTAGAAATAGACGAGTCCAGAGATCTAAACCAGTCAGATGATGGTTTATTTGGAATCATTGAAAATAGGTAATTGATTCTTGGTAAAACCATCATTTTAATTGAAGCAACTCTCCCCATGAGCGATACGGGTAGAGATTTCCATCTGACCAGATCATCTTCCACTTTCTTTAAGAGTGGGATGTGGTTTAGTTTAGTTAAATCTGCCAGTCTAGGAGAGATATTAACACCTAAGTATGTAATATTCCCTGACTGCAACTGTGTATTAGGACAGTTGGTAAAGGAGCAATTAATTGGAAGAACTGTAGATTTTAACCAGTTTATTGAATAATCTGAAACTTTTNCTGTCTAGAAATTGATTAATCTCATTATCTGATGGGTTCACCTGTGGAGAGTATAAGGTTTTATAAAAATCTCTGAAAGTGTTGTTTATACCTTCAGGATCATAAACTGTATTCCCAGTCACGTCTTTAACTGCAGATATAGTTGTTTTTTCTTTATTTTTTTTCAACTGGTTGGCTAGAAATCTACCTGATTTATTACTATGTTCAAAGTTTTCCATTCGAAGTCTTTGTGCTAAAAATTTAGTTTTTTAATTAATAATTTCATTTAGTTCTAGCTTTGCTTTCCGTACTTTGCCCTGTATTTCTTCTTCCTGGGAAGTCTCTAAAGATTTAATGATTTCCTCTAATTCCTGAGTTCGTTTGTTCTCTGTTCTTTTCTTATGTGTTGAAAATGACATGATTTTACCTCTAATTACAGCCTTCCCAGCTTCCCAGAGAACAGATGCTGGCGTTCCAGGCAGGTCGTTATATTCTAAATATAAGGCCCACTCTTCTTTAAAATATTTAATAAAATCTTCATCCTCAAGCAGTGATGTATTAAATCTCCAGTTCCTACTTGGTGGAACAGTTTTATTATTTACCAGAGTTAAAGAGACAGGAGCATGATCACTGACCGCCTTAGCGTGTATCTCAGTGTCTGAAATGTCAGTCAACAAGGAGCTGCTGACTAGAAAATAATCCAGACGGGAGTGAGAGTGGTGGACATGTGAGAAAAAAGTGTATTCTGTCTGGTTGGGGTGAAGAGATCGCCATGCATCACAAAGTCCATAATCACTCATATACTGTTTAAGTATATTTGTGGATTGCCAACAGCGCTGAGTCCCAGCTGAACTGAGCCGGTCTATTTCCTCATTCAGACCAAAGTTGAAGTCGTATAGCAATTTCTGATCAATCCATATCAATTTCAAACTTAAAATAATGAACAGATGCAAACCACACCTGCTTCAGGTACAACCACACCCACATCCGTGTTTAGCTCCACCCCACTTCCGGTTTAAGCACCACCCACTCCTAGTACAGATACGGGTACAGATAATTTAGATGGTTGAACAGATACAGATAATGTGGTACTCGCTCATCCCTTCAATGGAGCTGTTGTTTATGTGTGCCGTAATGTTTGTGGCGGTTTATTTCTGTGTGCCGTAATAGGAGTCATCCTGGGTCGTAACGACGGTGTCATAGTAACGCCGGTGTCAGAAAGTACTCAACATGTCGTGACATACGTGCACAGCTGCGACTGGCGCTCCTTTTTAAACTGGAGCAAATCTTTAGCGGGCTGGCGGAGTCTCGCGTTTCTGGGACGCGTTGTGGCAAGCTCTGTGTGAGTGATCTGATGGACTAGAATGGTTTTAAATCAAAATAACGCAGCAGCCACGACGTGGCGTGTCGCTGACGTGTCCGGTGTATTCTAGCCTAAGTTTGAAAGTTAGAACAGGAATGTGGTAGAAACTGATTTTAATGAATTTTTTTTGTTAAAAGAGGCAGAAAATATAAGATTTTTTTCTTTCTCTCAGCTCCTTTTCATTCATATTCATTTTGTGTTTATATGAACATTCTGTTTGTTCTTGTTTTTTCTTTTGACTGAAATAAAATCAGAAGTTTAAGTTGATAACCTTTTCAGCCTCCCCTGATGATCAGTTTGCTGCAGCTGAAAGATGGTAGAGAGGAGTAGAGCATTAATCACAGCTGTAATGTTGTTTATAGATTTATAGCTTTTGGTCATTTTGGGTCTTTAACAGAACAAAGGACCCAATGAGCTGGACCAGAGCCTGACCTAACCTGGGAGGATGATGGCTCCATGTTAGAGAATTGTTTTCAGACTCTCAGCTCTTAACTTGATGAAAAGTTGATTATTCTTTTTATTTTATATCCTCATCCATGCAACATCTGTTCATGTGACTAGCCTAGCAATTATTACTCACCTCTCTGACTGTAACACACAAGGAATATCTGGACCACAGCCAATCAGAGGGAGGACCAGATCCACCCGTGAGCCGCTGATTTCCAACCCGTGCTACCTGTGTGTCTCCAGGGCTGTAGTTCTTTTAATAAATCCACGTTGTCAGTGAGATATCGTCTTTGTCATTACACACTGATGATCTCACTACAGCTGCTGTTTTAGCTTCACTTGCTCTCGCTGCTCTCATCCTGCAGAGTTTAGCGGCGTATTTCTCCCCCACCCTGGTTGACATCGGAACGCTGACTATTTTGGCGTCGATTTGACCATTAAGATTTATATTTTAGTACGTCTGGTTGAACGTGTCTGTTGTTGAACCACATGGAGACCTTCAGACCTTCAGTCACGGAGTTTTTCTTTCGAACCACACCGGTTCCAGGTCCTAGAGGAAAATCCTCGGTCGTCCCGGTGCGACCTGGGATAATTTTAGTTGCATCTTTGGGAAATTAGATCACATTTGTGACCAAAATGGTCACACTCTAGAACCCTGAGTGCACAAATATAGGCTATATTTATAAATACATATTTATATTTATAAATATAAATATAGGCTATATTGGGGTGACTGTGGCGCAGTGGCAAGAGAGATTGCCTTTCATGTCAGAGAACATGGGTTCAAACCCCAGCCCAGCCATGTGTCAAAGTATCCTTGGCTAAGATGCTGAACCTCCAACTGCCTCCTGGACGCCATTCTGAGATGGCAGCCTACTGCTCCTCAAACAATGAGGATGGGTCAAATACAGAGATGAATTTCCCCAGATCAATAAAGGATTCATTATTATTATATATTTTTCATATGCTTTACAGTGTTTTAACTTCTTTTTTTTTTAACTTCATTCTGAAGGTGTGGCGGCTTCAATTTAATCGTGGCGGTGCGCCACGATCAATTACATGTAGAGGAAACCCTGTACTGGCTTGAACAGCACTACACTTAGACAGTTGTGAAATTGTGGCCTGGACAGACTCAACAATCTATGTCAGTGTTGCTGTTGACTTTTCCTTTTCACACAGTGGTGTTTACTGTCACACACAGTGGCGGGCCGTGACTTTCACCTCTGGGCCTTCAGTGATTTCCTCCTCAGTTCAACCTAAATTAATACGCCATCAATCTGACGCCACAGCTACAGAATTCATATGAAATCACACATACACATTACATCACCCTTATTATAGGTTGGTCAACGCACATTATTGGGCAGATCAGAACCGAACTGGGTCCGAGTCTGTTATGCTGCGGTATCACGTGCAGTCTGACCACTAGCGGTACTGCTGTACAGCTCATATGTTTCAGCTCAGTGACACACTACAGGTGATTGATTACTAATGAAATAAAATGATAAAAACACAAATAAAATGGTTGAACTCACCAACACGGATCTCCTCCACATTATAGCTCCAAACATTAAATCCATCAACACTGGCATTTCCAGCTTTATAATCCCAGCGTCTCTCTGAAACGACCACGGTAAAGTTCATAATTCTTTTTCTGAAATAGACGGATAAAGAGTTTTTCCCAGTTGGGACAGGATCCTTTCTCCTCCTTTAGCCATCCTGGGTTAAAAAAATACACAGATAGCTGTCGGTAGCTAACGAATCTCCGAGTTTAGTTCAGATATGGCCGCCTTTGGACCAAAACAAGGCTGTAACCAATCACAGGGAACGTTCCTGTCATCTTCTGCGTAAGCCCAGCTAGCTGGCCTGGGTCATGCAGAGTCGAGAGCTGATTGGCTATCGCAATTGATCGTCTCTGATCGTCTCTGCTGGCTGAAAGCGGACTGGGGCCTGCTCTGTTGATTCTGAAGGTCCTGAGAGAAGCACTTGAGCGTAGAGCCCCCTAGTGGCAGACTTCAATCTGCCTAACAACACAAGCAAGCTGAAATCTGATTGGACAACACCCTACCTTGGTATTTTAACACTGGAAGCGGCGCAACCAAGTGGATATAATATGATATAAAGAGAATAGACCAGGGAGAACATTTTTATTTAATAATATTAACCAAAAGAAAAATACATTTACTTTTCTGAGTAAGTTTAGGCCAGCAGTGAAGACCTTGCTGGTCCTGACGGCCCGCCTCTGGTCACACACAATGGTTATTTATATGAAGACAGATCACAGAGACATGTACTTTTCATTGTGGCTCTTTTAAAAATGTTGTCACTGTCAAAGATTCTTGCCTCCAGTGGGTTACTGAGATATTAAGCTTGAAAGTGTCCCGGCTGCCATTGTACACAGTGGGAGGAGGGGGTCTGGTGTTTGGGATTAGCATCACACAAAGTTATTACAGCTCTAAATCCAGTCCTTTGTTGAGCTATACTCAATTAAAACTCATTGTGGTTCAGGGCGTGTACGAACAGCAAAGTGGAAAAAAACACTTCGCTCTGTGTAAAAGTGAAATGACAGCTTTGATGTGGCGCTGAAAACAATATGACGTGAGAGACTGAAGCTTAAAACCAGACCAGAGGGCATCTTCCAGTCCTGCTGTCCCACTGACTGGACTTCAGTCTGACCCCGAGTTTCCATCACAGACGCCAATAATATTGATGCCATGTGTTTTTCACTGAAGTCACAGAAATAACTACTGGACACATTTAAAGGCAGCAGACAGCATTCAGTCAACACAGGCACATTTTGTCTGAAGCGAGCTTTAAGTGTTAGCAAACAAATAAAATCAGTCTAGTTCTAAACCAGTAATCTCAAAAACATGTAGGTTAAGAAGCAGGCCCGGCGCCACGGGGGGGCGTTTGGGGGCGTCGCCCCCCTAAATGAACTACATCGCCCCCTGAAAATTTTGTAAAATTCTATTAATCATAGAAACATGTTCAACTAGTTCTAACATTTTTATTTAAATTTGTATCCATACAAAATGAAAAATATGAACATTTTAATTAACAATTTAATACACATTTGGTTGTTACAAGTCGTCTTGAACTCATCACGGACGCTCGGTAAAGTTGGAGCTTTAGCAGCTAGCATCTTGCTGTATGTTGTTGTACGTTTTTGGAGCGTGAGAAGGTGGAACCATTACTGAAAAACAGAGATGAAAGAGTCGGAGTTACTCATTCCTCATCGGTTTATCAGAGAGAGTGATGTTCTGTTCATGGTTCTGAAAAACCGTATTGTCAGCTCCTCTACTTTGTACCGGTGTTCGGATTCCAGCCTGCACTCGAGGTGGAGGAAAGATCTCCTTCTGAGGAGATTGAGCTCATCAGCCACGAATGAAGGTAGGACGATGGATCATAATTAAATAAGTACTGGTCCGTGGTTCATTTGGATCAGAAAGGCGGAATAAAATGATTATTGATCAGCTTGAAAGATCAGGTCCGAACCCAGTTGCCAGGTGCGTTATGTGCACAGCTCTGTAGTCCCGCTGCGCTCCACGGTAGAGGAGTATGGAAAGCCAAAACCGCCTCAGTACGCGAGGAGCACTCAGTTGTGCGGGATGGGCGCGCGCGCGCCGCGGACCGATGGAAGCGCGCGGCTCGGTGACAATCCCCCCCCCCCGGTCAAACACCGACCGGCCGCCCCCCCAATGTGTGTCAAACGCCCCCTCCTCCCTCTCCCACTGGCGCCGGGCCTGTTAAGAAGAGCCCAAGGAAAGCAGCTTTTAGAGTCGTTTTATTTAGCATCAAAGTCATCTAACGCTCATATGATCACAATGGTTTGTTAATTTAATTATCTTTTTAAAAACCTCAAATCTAATATTTTCTTGTAGTTCTAAATATAAATCATTCAGTAAAATGAGGCTTGATTGATCAATGTGACACCTTTTTCATTGTAACGTGACAGATCCCCAAGGTCGATGATTTGACCCTTTCTATCCACACGCACTGCCTTCACTTTTCCTGACTGTTATGCTGGGTCATATTGACACTGAATCATCCTTGTGTAGCGTTACGGAATACGCTAATCCAATGACATTTGACCTCTGGTCACTCACACACACTACTGTATTTTTTCTGCCAATAATCTGGATTATATGAACCTTCATCATGTCCTAACCTCTTGATAACCTGACTCAACATTCCTACAGATGTCCTTCAACCTTCTAGTCAGATGACTGTCCAGCTTCCAGCCAGATGACCTCACTGGACTCTCTCTTAGTTATGACAAACTCAGATTCTCATTCAGCCTCCTTTCTTACCATCACAGCCCTTGGACACTAGGTTAATCTCTTGTTTACATTAAATGGGCCTGCAGTGTTCCTATCAAGGTCGTTCACTCACACATTCACTCACAGTGTTATAAATGTGTTTCTTCTGTTTCTGTCTTATTTTTACATAAATCTTAAATCATATTAGTTACACATTTTCTACTTCTGTTAAAATTAAAATAATTATATTTTCTGTGATTAATCTTTTGGGTTAAAAATGAAAAGTATTAACTTTTATTCATTTTTATCAAATTAATAATTGTTAGTTTAAAAGGGCTGGAGCAGGTAATCTTGGTAAACTCCCTCAACATACCCTCCAAATCTAATTCACACAAGGACAAACACTCATAGTGGATTGGTACACTTAGTACTCTATGATTGGTCAAACTCAGTCCCTTAAAAGTAAAGTAGTTCCGTATCCTATTCAGTTCAACTCTGCCACTTATGAGCTTTGATAGAGACGCCTGCTTGTTGCGGTGGTAGCCCGCTTTGCGTCTCCACTCAGCCCCCTGGGGGAAAAGACACGCCAGTCTTTCCTCCACAATCATGGGGAAGCCACCTGGCTCCCAGCTGAGGGGTTAGCCTGCTACGACATATCCATAAGGCCTTCAGTCGCTCTCGGGCGAACCTGCTACCTTCCCCAAGAGCCGGACCGCACGCCACCCTGGGGGACATCCACCTCTGGCCAACGAGGCTCCATTGAAACCTGCTGGACCTCCAGAACGCCGACAAATTAAGCTAAACCCCAGTCTGATGAGTGGCCTGATCTTGTTAAAGATTAATAACCCAGACTTAACCTAAAGTCCTTAGACCCTAAATAGCCTTTAAAACCAAATTAAGCCATATAGTCTCAAAACCAGCTCGAGCCCTTTCAAAATCATAATTAATACCTTCTTTAAATATTCCACACCATGTTTAAGAGTCTTGTTATGATATGAAATGACCTACCTCAAAAATCAGAACTATTCTATTTCTCTGTATGTTCTTAGTTCTTTTATAATGATGAAAACTCTTTTTCCGGCCTCAGCTTCAAATTATTAATAGGGTGTTAATTCACTGTTCACAACCAAAAAGAACCTAATATACCTTCAATAAATATTATCCATTTCCTAAGGTCAAATGTCACAATTCATAACTTTTCATCTAATCCTTCAAATGAGTTTAATATTTACTTGAGGGTGTAGTTAATTCACAATGCTACATATGCCGATCCAGCCAGTTCCATTTTACTACACTTGTCATTAACTCTCCCCATCACATCAACTCAAACATTCTAACAGCTTTTACAGATAATGGTGGATCGGCGCCTGCTATCAGCTGAAGGGTCAGCTGATCTCTTCCCCTGGACACTAGCTTAATAAACAATCTTACAGATGTCTCTTTTCTTAACATTAAACATTGATATTCAAACTGTATAATCATTCTGTTTACAGGAGAATCTTGTCACCATGTTGAACACTCAAGGTTAAATTCATGCACCTCACAGTGTTATGTTTAAATCTTTTCCCTGGTTTATTTCTCAATGATCCTTAATAAATCACAAAGGTATATTCATTACACTTCTATTCCTGCTAAGGTTTAATAATGTTTATTACTTAAAGTTAAATTGTTTTCATTGATAATTTAAGCTTTAAACCATGATTAGTCAAATACATCTTTTAAATCTTAAATATATATCTATTGATTAATTAATAAGGTTATTCTATTAGTATACTTTCCTTTACAGAAATCATGAAATTGTTATGTTCTGTGTTTTAAGCTCTTAGGTTTACAATGACAAGTATATTAACTTTGATTCATTTTATTAAATTAAAACCTTACATGAGTTTGGAAGGCTGAGCCATGTTATCTTGTTATTGTAAGACACTCCCTCAATCCTCATTAGTCATCTCAGACATTATTCAATTTCTGATTGGCCACTTAGATTTTCTCAAAAGTAAACTTAGTTTCAGTTACACATCAGTCTAAGCCTGAAATCTCGGAGTTGCTACCGCTTTGAGCGGGACCTCAGAGACACCTGCTTGCGTGGGTGTCTCTCTCACTATCACCTGCCGGTTTTGGGAGAGTGTGCTGAAACTCTCTGACGGCCAAGAGATGATGACTTCTCTCTAACCAAAACAACCTGGGACTGACCTAGAAATGCTTTCATCATGCCTCTTGAGCTGATTCCCTTACTGCCGCTGAGGATCCAAGACTGTCCAGTAGGGGTGTAACGATATCCAAATCCCACGGTACGCTATCGTCACGGTATGGACCTCACGGTACGATATTTATTGCGATATTGTGGGGAGGCTCACGATATTGTGGCTATGCTCACAAAAATATGATTCGCAACATAAAATGCTTTGACTGGTCATTGGTACAACACTTGTCATTACCTTTATTACCATTATGACATTTTGAACTGCATGAAAAGCCATTGGTAAAGTGCAAAATTCAAGTAACTCAACATATCTTTATAAAGAAAAGGTTAACCCAGGTACTGAATTAACAATCAAAATAAAGGCATAAAAAACTGCCCATTCAATAAATAAAAATACCCAGGCACTACAAAACTGCCTAGTCATTAATAGTCAATAAATAAAAACACCCAGGCACTACAAAACTGCCTAGTCATTAATAGTCAATAAATAAAAACACCCAGGCATCACCAAACAGGAAAAGATTTGGAAGGTAAGCTACAGTAAGCCTTTTCTTGTTTCTGGAGTTCTATTCCAGTTTCAGGTTTTTTAAAAGAAAGATTAACATGTCCACATTTGAGTGAAGGAGGGCAGATCGCTTAGCAGTTACGTCCCCTGCTATTGAAAATACCCTTTCACTAGGTACTGAGGTAGCTGGTATACAAAGATACATCTTGGCTAATGATGACAGCAGTGGGTATTGCTCTGCATTACTCCTCCACCACTTCAGAGGACAAGAAGATAGTGAGGTAGTGGTCCCTTTACGATACAAGTCCAGCTCTGCTTCAATCCCTACTTTGACTTGTGTGTCACTGTAATAATAATAATAATAATAATAATAATAATGCATTTTATTTGAAGCGCTTTTCAAACACCCAAGGACACTTTACAACAAGACAGATAAAATACAACATTAAAAGACATAAGGAATAAAAAATATAAAATAAAACATTAAAAACATTGGAAATGGAGAGAAGGGTACTATGAGTTGTAACTTCGTTTGAACAAGAGGGCTTTGAGTTTCTGCTTGAAAAGAGGAAGAGAGTGAGCGGTGCGGAGGTCAGGGGGGAGAGAGTTCCAGAGCTGGGAGGCAGAGCGGCTGAATGCTCTACTCCCTACAGTGACGAGGCGAGCTTGGGGAGTTGAAAGTTGAGGAGCAGCCGAGGAGCGAAGTGAGCGGACAGGAGTCGTGATGGGAATAAGATCAGAGATGTAAGATGGAGCCAGGTTATGAAGAGCTTTGAAAGTGATGAGGAGAATTTTGAATACAATTCTCTGTTTTATGGGAAGCCAGTGTAGTTGTTGTAGGATGGGGGTGATGTGGTGTGAGGTGGAAGTCCTTGCAATGACACGTGCTGCAGCATTCTGGAGAAGCTGCAGTTTTGGAGAGTTTTACTGGGGAGACCAAAGAGAAGTGAGTTGCAGTAATCAATCCTGGATGTGACCAGGCTGTGAACAAGGATGGCAGTAGTGTGAGGAGTGAGTGATGGATGGAGGCGGAAAATGTTACGTAAGTAAAAATAAGCAGACCGGGTAATATTGTTGATATGAGACTGGAGAGAAAGTGTGCTGTCGAGGATGACACCCAGACTCTTAACATGTGAGGAGAGGGAAGGACTGTTGAATTGTCAATGGAGATAGGGAAACTGTTAGACTTGGAGAGAACGTGAGGTGTGCCTACCAGGAGGACTTCGGTTTTAGAATGTTCAGTTTAAGAAAATTGGAAGTGAACCATGAGTGAATTTCTTGTAGACAGAGGGTCAGGGAGGCTGGTGGAAGTGAAGATGAAGGTTTGGTAGAAAGGTAGAGCTGGGTGTCATCTGCGTAGCAGTGAAAATGAATGTTGTTGCCAAAAGAACCCCCAAGGAGGTCCTCAAGAGCATGTTTCTTTGATGGTGGTGAGTTCTCCCTACTGCAGTCCAGATGTTTAGCTGTAGCTTGAGGACTATGTGGCAGTAGCACTTCACCTTCATCGTCGTTCTGAAAAGACAGACAGGAAAAGGCACTGTTTTATTCCATTTTCATGTGTATAGCAAAAACTACTTTCAGAATATATACCTGGTGCTGCATTTGAGATGCTTTCAACTGTAGTCTCATGTAAACATCCTCTCTCACACTGCTGCTTAGATGGTGAAAGGTCCGAAACCGGGTATCCAAGGCACTGCTCTCCTGCAGGAACTTCTCATCCTCTTCTTGGTACCTGTCAGCCAAGTCATTTAAAGAGCATATATTAAGTTCTTTTTTTTTTTAAATTCTGATAAAACTCTGTCCAAAAATACTATTTGAAATGTTTATTGAGGGTATTTTGTTTTACAATACATTTTTTTAAACCATTTTTCTAGTCCAAAGTGCCCCTTTTTGCAAAGCTTCTAAAAACGCTTTTTTTTTCATATGTGGACCTGTGACGTCAGCTAAGGGAGCTCCTAGCTAGGTGGCGCTGCTTACAGTGTTGTCAGATGTAGATAAATAAAGTATTTGTAGGATAATTTAACACTCTGTACGATCAATAATCCCATAAATATGATCATTTGAGCCCTTTGTTGTGTGGAGTTTGTGTAACAGATGCTTGTTTTAATCATTGTGTTAGATTTTTTAAAGCTAAACTACTTTAACATCTCAGACTGGCACCGCTCTAGTCTGCCAGCTGCCTGCTCGCTGTCGGCGATGAGTTGTTAGTTTTAGGTTAGAGCGCTCTTTAATCAAGTCGGTGTGAATTCATTTTAATAAAAAATGCTAAATTATATTTATTATGTTTATGAATGCCAATCGCCAGTCTGTCAGGACACTGAGTCAACAACGGGACGGCTTCCTTACCGGTACGGTGACTTCTGTTTGGAGACGAAAAACCCCGGCGGTCCTGGTCTAGTCCAGGACTGGATGTGATGGAGTCCCACATACCAACGAAAAACATTCAGTGTGACTCTAAACAGGCGCCGTTACTTCGATCCATTCACCGGAACCGCTGTTAGCACGCAGCAGCTAACAAGAGCTAACCGCTGTTAGCATGCAGCAGCTAACAGGAGCTAACGGGGAGACTTGAGTCTCGTTTCCATGCCAGGTTTGGTACGGTTCGTGGTGGGTCGTCCGGTACCGATCAGCGATTTCATGAGAGCATTTCCTTCAGGTGTCTGACCCTCACCTGGCTGGCGGGGTACAGTAAATCCATGCCGTGAGGCTCTCCAGAGGGGCTTCCCGTTCCCAGCGGCTCCCAAGAGGGGATTCACGGCGGGGTTCCAGCCTGACCCGACACTGTTTCGGTCAGCCTCGAACCGTTTAGCTGCATCCTGTGAAACTTTTTATAAACTCTTTCATTTCTTAAACGCAGCTCAATGTTTGGAGCTCTGATGACCAAAACCTGGTGCTAAACGCTGGTATTTTATCCAGACCCGAGTGAGGAGGTGGGTCACGGTCTACAGCTGGACCGACAGGGTACAGCCTTACAGGACTGATTGTTTTTATCTTTTTTTTTTTTTTAATCTTAATAAAATAACTTCTCACTATAGTAATAAAGTAATAAAATAACGGCACTCTGGGGGTTTGTTTTGCTCGTCACAAGCAGTGATCAGTGGATCAGTTTTCTATATAGAGAACGAACGGTCTCCCGGCTCTGTCGTCACTTCCGGTTTGGTGAAAAAATTGACAATTCTCACAAAAACGAATCCAAGAGCCTAAATAAGCTGAATTTGTGTAAATTTTTATTCAGAAAAAGTTTCTATTATATTTCTCTAAACATTTGTTTAAGGGAGTGTCTAACTTAAAATATGCTCTTTAATATTGCTGCCTTCATCTGGGCAATGGTGGTTGAGTCTTGAGCATCAGGGTCATCAGCGTCAGGCTTTCTTCTATCATTTGTTTGAGAGGGGAAATGAGGGATATTGTAGGCTGGGATTCTTCGCACAGCACAGTGGTAGCTTTTTTAATTGGTGTGAGAAGCTGTACAATGTCCTCAGCATTTGCAATGTCAGTTGTGTCTAAAATGTTTAGATTACGTGCCTTGTGTCTTAGTTGATCACTCAGAAGAGCTGCAGCAACTGCTTATTGCTACTCCAAGTAACGCTGGATCATGTCAAGTGAACTGTTCCACCGAGTTACTACATTCATTATAAGTTTGTGTTCTGGGAGATTCAACAGCTTTTGCTTAGTGCTGAGCACTGCTGTGGCTGTTGTGCTGCGGTGAAAAAAAGCTGCTACACGTCTAACTCTTCCGAGGAGTCGGCTGACAGAGTTGACCTTTAAACCTGCCTGGGAGGCCAGGTTTAATGTATGCTCAAAACACTTGATGTGTGGGGACAATCCAGCTTTGTTTACTGCTACCTTCATGTTTCTTGCATTGTCTGTTACGACAGGAATCCCTGTGTTTTTATTGTTCATGTCAAGTTTCCACTCTCTGACGGCATTTTTTAACACTTCAGCCATGTTAGCTCCAGTGTGTGAATCAAAGAGAGCCCGTGTTTGCAGGACAAAACTTTTCATCTCCCATTCAATCGTCATAGCATGTGCTGTTATAGTGATGTAACTCTGTGTAGCTCTTGAAGTCCACCCGTCAGTGGTAAGTGAGATGCACTCTGACTGCATTAGACTCTGCATTACATCCGTTTTTGTCTCGCTGTAGAGAGCAGGGAACACGGTTTGACTAAAATGTGCTCGAGATGGCACTTTATATTTCGGCTCCAGTTTAGCCACTAACCTTTTAAACCCCCGCCGTCCACGGTGGAAAAAGGATGCAGATCACTCGTTATATATTCGGCAATGCATTTTGTTATTTCTTGAGCTTGGGTTGAAAGGAAGCATTGATGCAAATGCTTCATGCAGAGATTTTTGGCCCATTTGGACTTTCTTAACACTTTCTTGAAACTTTTCAGGGTGGCAAGTTATTAAGTGAGTTCTCATGTTGCTCGAATTTCCCGAGCTGTACCTCACTGTACACTGGCAGTGTTTGCATATTGTTTGTTGTTTGTCCGTCACCTTTTCTCCTTTTTCGTTTCTTGACACGACAAATCCGAAATGCTTCCAGACCTCAGATTTAAAAGTCGCTGGGGCATTTACAATATCTATATTATCCTCAGTGCTATGTTCGCCGCTGTCGCCTTTGTCCTCCATGTTGTTTTCCTTTGCTGTGTCGGCTGCGCTCACTCCCATTGGCTTATTGGCCGATGACGCGGAAGCAAAGGCTCATGGTCTATGTAGTTTACTTTGCTGTGCCCCGGTGGAGCGGACTGAAAACTGTTTATTTTTACCTCGACACTGTTCAATACTGTGACAAGACCACGATGATATCGTGGCCATTTTTCTACCACGATATCGTGATATTGCCAATATTGTTACACCCCTTCTGTCCAGCTTGTCCGAGGCGACTCAACCCCAAGGACCCCCACTCTGAGTCTGGAGAGAGATCACTTCAGCTCGTAGAGAAAACCAATGCTGTCCAGAGCCACCGGACCTCCGCAAACAGTAAGCGAATCCACTCTCTGGTAGGAGTGGCTCCTTTGATAAGTTTAATAACCAAATTAAACTAATCCAAAGTCCCTTAGCAACTAAAATTAGCATCTAACTAAAAGTAACTCCCATCTAGTCTCATCACCAGACTCCAGCCTTTTAAACTCATAATTAAACACATCTTATAACATTCTTCATCATGTTTAAGAGTTCTATTATGATTTTATACCTCATCAATCAGCACTGCCTTATTTTCCATGTATCATCTTTAGTTTTATAAAATAAATTGATTGTATCAACTTATTTTTGTCTCTGTGTCAGATTATTAAAAGGTATTATTCCCTGAATTCAACCAAAAGGAACCTAAAGTTTACTTTCGATAAATATTATCCATTTAAAAAGGTTAATGTTTAAAGTTTCTGACTTATCATATAATTTTTAAAATGAGTTTAATATTTCATTGGAAAGGTGTAGATTCCCATCTCTACATATTGACGAGCTCAGCCAGGTTTTGTGAACCGGAAATACAAATATTGGCGAGCCCTAATTCAGTTTGTTGATCATATTAATACTTATTAATATTCGGAATCTCTTATTGGCATTCTGCTGATTTAATGACTGAGCCTTCGGTCATATCTTTTGCTGGAAGTAATACACACATTGCTATAAGCCTGTGTGCCATATTATCACCTTCAACCAGTCTGATGCTTAATAAGTTGTTTCATCTTGTTATGTCCTGGTTTTGGAAGCTAAATGTCTTTGTTATGTCACTTTGTGTGCTTTGTGTTTGGTGTTTGCTAACTTCGACTCGGGGGACGCCCTTAGCCAGTGTTAGAAACGCCTTTTGTCCACCAAAATTGATCGCTTTGGTGTGTTTTTGTTTCACTTGTCTCAGCCAAAGAACCTATTAAAAAGGTTATTACAGTGTTGACTTGTCCACTGAAGTGTCGCTTACAATTCAGCCGCTTAACTCCTGTAGTTACTATGTTAAAAACTAGTTCTACAGATGGTCTAACACAATGTTTAAAATTGTGTTTTGATGCCCCGACATTTTGAGGCGTCCTCGGTAAATCCAGGTTTCCTCCGTCGACGACTCATTCACAAAAATGGGTAACTGGGTAGCTTGCGAGCTAACCCAAAGACAGCATAATGCTGCTGGATTCAGTCGAATTCAGCCACCTTTATCTGTCCACCACCGCGTCGTTAAACCACTTTACTTTGTAAAGTTACTTTGTTGTAATCGTCCCTATGAGGGTCGTGTTTGTCAAATTCTCTCTATTTCAACCATTGAGTTTAAGTCCTAGCTCCTAGCAAGCCTCCATGAGACGCCATTGCTACCCCTAGGCACAAGAAACAGGACGAGACATCACTCTTTCTTCTTCCTCCGGCCTTACCCTCATATACCTTTACCACCCTCTCTGGCGTAACTGTGTATTTTTGGAGCTGGTTCTAATGGAGACGCTTTTTCCTCCCTCTCTTCAGTTGACTTTTTCTTCTTCGTGTGAGTTTCTTGTCCTGCACTGACAATGTCTGACGCTAAGTCCGGTGCAGAAGAAGCTGTTTTAGCTCAGTCCACCCCATTTGCAAACACTGTTTCATTTCCTGCAGTGACAGCAGCTGATATTTATATGATATCAAAATCCATCAAGAAGTTCAAACCTGATCCTAGTGATCCTCAAAGGGTTCGTTCTTATCTCCTTGGACAGATACCCTGGTATCTCAGTCTGGGTTAAAGTCGTTCTCCTTAAACTCACCTCAGATGTTTCTGTTATTGAGTTCATTAACCGTCAGCCACCTGACCTCACTTGTGACTTTTCTAGCCTACGTCAAGCCATCACTGATGAATATGCTGGGCCTGCTAATGCAGCTGGTCTCCCATCGGCCACGTCTGTTAAACAGGTCCTCTCACAGACAATAAACAAAAAGAAATTGATTGTATCAACTTATTTTTGTCTCTGCGTCAGATTATTAAAAGGTATTATTCCCTGAATTCAACCAAAATAACCTAAAGTTTACTTTCAATAAATATTATCCATTTAAAAAGGTTAATGTTTAAAGTTTCTGACTTATCATATAATCTTTAAAACGAGTTTTAATATTTCATTGGAAAAGGTTTAGATTCCCATCTCTATACCATGAACACATTTAAAGTGCAGGTGTGATGAAAAGTGTTTCACTTCAGCCAAACCATTTTCAGTCATTGTTTTTGTTTAAGTTTTAAGTATTGAAGCTGAATTTTCTTTTGTAAAGACATTGTGTATTGACTGAAATAAACTTATCATTCATTCATTTATTTGAAGCAAGAAATACTGAAGTTCTGAGTGGTTTATAATTGGAAAATTACAATTTTTAAAAAGTAAAAAACAGCATTAAGTAGACAGACTGTTCATTTTGACTAGCTGTTGATTCTAGTGTTCGTGCATTTAATGTCTGACCACGTAACCAGGGATAGTGTTTTTATGGTGCATTCAAGTACAACACGTAAACTCAAGAATCCACACTAAAAAACAACAGCCAGTTACATGAGAAAAGAAGATCTTGCCCTTCCTGATTTTAGCAGTTCCATTTTGACATGATCAGTTTAGATGACCAGAGCTTGTGAGGTTTTCTTTTAAATTTTGACTTGATCTCTGTTTACCCCAGTACCAGGGGCAGCTGAACTCAACAAGGTTGAACCAAAAACTTGCTTCAGCTTTACAAATCTATACAAGTTGCATATCAAGCCAATGGGAAGCTATTGATCTAAAAGACTGAAACAGCAGTTACTATCTAAAACCATAGGTACTCAGTAGGCGCCCCGCGGGCCTCCTATACCTGGCCCTCCAGCCAATTGCTGTGTTCCCAAAGCTGTCAATATTTCATAAAATCCACCGCAGACTGCACCTCGCGCCTCCTCCAACGGCTTCAAGAATTGAAGCTATACTCCAGGGACCTACAATGAGCACCCCCACCCCCCTACAGACTAATTGTGCCTCCCAGCTGTTAATATTTCATAGAATCCAAGCAAATTGCCGCCGCATCTCTTGCACTGCTCCTGGGTAAAGTTCAGGCAAGCAGCGACGTGCATGCCCCCACCCCCCATCCTTCCCAAGCTGTTAAAGCTGCACTCGTTCATTTGGTAAACAATGTAGCTTTTAACTTTTTTTTTTAATGCCTCTTAACAACGTTCTAACATAGTATAGGCTATTAATATATTGTGGAGATTTTAAAAACCCGAAAGAAATCAATAAGGTGGTTGTCCCGCAGTTCTCTAAAAACTTCAGCCAATCCTATCGTTCGGATCTCCTTTTCCAATTTGCTTTGCTTTATCTTTTCAAACCAGATTTCCAGGGTATGAGATGTTATTGAATCAAGAAGATATTTCTTTCTAAGTTTCTCATCTTCAAGAAAAGTCTGGAGTGGGACTCCATCCACCACTATCTCAATATCTTTCCATTTAGCACAATAACTTTGATCACACCATTTTATAACACTTGTGAGTTGAGCTGCACAGTAGTAATCTTTTAAGTTAGGTAGTGTCAGTCCTTCTTGTTCTCTAGGTAGTTGTATTGTTGAGTATCTTATCCTTGGCCTCTTACCATTCCAGATGAATCTGGATATAATCTTATCCCAGTATTTAAATCTCTCTGATGGGATTTTGACTGGGAGGGATTGGAACAAATATAGTAGTCGTGGGAGAATGTTCATTTTTATTGTTGAGATTCTTGAGTTTAGATCTAGCGTGAGTGTTGACCATCTGAATAAGTCCTGACTGATTTTTAGATTAATGAGTTCATAATTAACCTTGTAAAGATCGTTAAGTTTTTGGTTATGGTTACACCAAGATATTTGATGTATTTTAAACCTTAATTTGGGTTCTAATCTCTTCTGATGGAGTGTAATTAAATGATAATATTTGGGTTTTGGTGATATTAATTTTATAGCCTGAGTGTTCAGAAAATGTGTTTAGCAAGTTGATCAGAGGGGTAAGATTTTGATTTTCCAGATATTTTATAATGTCATCTGCAAATAGGCTTATGTTATGTTCCTTCCCCTTAACATTGACTCCTCTCACCTCCTCACTCTCACTGTGCCAAAGGTTCTCTATATAAAGCAAAAAGTAGAGGTGATGGGCAACATCCCTGGCGAGTAAGCCGCTCTAGTTTTATATGATTTGTTAAATTACCATTTATTTTTATTCTCGCTATAATGTTTTGATAGATAGATTTGACGCATTTTACTGAGTCATCATTGAAAAGAAATTCCAATTTACGCTATCAAATGCCTTTTCTGCATCTAGACTTATTATTATAGCACTATTTGTATTTTATTTTATTGAGTTGACTACATGGAGAGTTCTCCTGATACTGTCTTGAGTTTTACGTCCTGAGATAAAACCAGTTTGATCTTCATTAATCAGATATGTCATACTTTTTTCATACCGTTTGGCAATTATAGATGTATATATCTTGTAGTCCATATTAAGTATGGATATAGGTCTATAATTATCACTTTTCAGTGTCTTTCCCCTCTTTGGGAATTACTGATATAATTGCTTCCCTCCAGGAGATTGGGATCTGGCCTTCCCTAAGTGTGTGGTTGAATGATGTCATCAACATAGGTATTAATTCTTCTTTAAAGTTTCTGTACCACTCTGACGGAAATCCATCGCTTCCAGGAGCTTTATTAGCTTTAAGTCTTGATATGGCTTTTAATACTTCATCAGTTGTTATAGGAGCAACAAGTTTATGATTTTGCTCAGATCCAATTGTAGGCAAATTCAGAGAATTAAGTAAGGCTGTTTTTTCGATGTTCCTGGAGGATGGTGGTTGTTTATATAGATTCTCGTAATATTCTCTTTTATTTTTTTTCTATTTCTTCATTGCTATACTGTAAACAGTTTGTGAATTTCTTTCTATTTTCCAGATTTAAATTTAACTCAATGGCACTGTGATCTGAGATATCTGCAGCCCCAATATCACATTTTAGTACTTTATGGTGATCCCACTTATTCATAATCACAAAGTCAATCTTTGAATGAGTATTATGTGTTGCTGAGTAATGTGTATATTCTTTGTTAACTGGATGATATTCTCTCCAGGCATCTACCATTCCCTGTTCCTCCATAAAAGTATTTATCATTTTAGCCTGATTATTCTTGCTTTTACTGGTGCTGGTAGTATTGATACTGTGATAAAAAGCAATATTAAAATCTCCTGCACATATTACCGTTCCCTCGGATGCAGACATCATGATTGTGAGTAAAGTTTTAACATACTGCTTGTCACTCTCTGGTGGGATGTAAATATTAATTAGCGTAACCTTCTCAATCTCTAACTTTCCTTTGACAATTATATAGTGCCCTTCCTTGTCTCTTATTTCCTTTGTACATTCAAACTTAACTGAGTTTTTGATAAGTATTGCAGCCCCTCTTTTCTGGCTTTTATTATAGGTACTGTGAAATGTATTTTTATAACCAAACTTTTTCAGCTTCTCATGTTCCTCCAGAGATAGATGTGTCTTGTGAATAAATATATGACACTGGCATTCATTTTTCTCATTTTAAAGGGGTGGTTTTGTCAGAATCCATTTTTTTCAGGTCTTCATAGTTTCTAATAGGTCCCCCTGAGCCTGTCATGTAGGCCAAACATGAAAACTCTCTGTTCCCTGGTTATTTAAAGTGCCTATGACTCGATATTTAAATCAATTTATATTAAACAGGTGTAATCTTTGATGCCTCTAGATTAGCGTTGCACCATTATAACTCAAAATACGCTGTAATTATTTCCTAACGAGCAACTCAGAGATCAGAAGAAAGCGCCGCCTTCCGGTTCTGCTGGGTTTCTCCTTATTTGGCAGCCTGACACTTCTGCTGCAGTAGGGGGCAGTGCCGTCGCATGAAAAAGAAACGAAACTGAAACTAAACACTACACGGTCTATGGGCAATGGCGGCGGCACTGCCTCGCTCCAGTTGTCGTGAACGTGCATGTGGGAGGAGAATTGACCATATAAGCAAGTCCAGATCACTATGACCTCATAGCGGGCTGGAGTGAAAAAAACTGTTTGAAACCTGGGTCTGAAATCTTGAAGAGCTTCTCACTAGCTGTACTAGGAGACAGATGGATGCCGTTTTTTGCTCTTTCTGGCAGGTTTAAGGTGAGAACTCAACGTTGCAACATGATAGATAAGTCAGAAAACACGGAAAACGATGTCATGGGCACTTTAAAAAAACAGAATCTCTAAGAAATGAAACTTAAAAATGCTGATCTGCATTTGTGCACGGTTTGACGTCACAACGTGTATTGGCTGAGATGGTAACGCCTTTTGGTCCGCCCAGCTGCTAGCTTTTGTTTTTGTTGAAAATTCAACATGGCGGAACGCACGCAGATGCAGTTTTGCCAACTCGGGGATATACCTGGCTGGCTGGCTGCTGCCGGTCCCTCTCTCTCTGTTTTTTTTCCCTCCCTCTGTGTGTGTGTGTGTGTGTGTGTGTGTGTGTGTGTGTGTGTGTGTGTGTGTGTGTGTGTGTGTGTGTGTGTGTGTGTGTGTGTGTTTACACCGTGCAGTCAGCACGTTGTATCAGGTCAAAGTTGACCTTAAATTGGCATTATTGATGGTGTTTTATTTTGTATTACTAAAGCAGACCCATTTGAAATTTGATGAGTGTCAAGTAGAGAAGGTGTACTCTTAGACACAAGCAGAATTAGTCCGTAATACGTTACAGTTTCTGAAAAAATTGTTAATTGGATCAGGTCAATGAATACCTTAAATTAGCATTTTTGATTCAGTGTAATTTTGTAATACTAAAGCAGATCTAGTTGAAATTTGTAGAGTGTCAAGTAGAGAAGGTGTACTATTAGACACAAGCAGAATTAGTCTGTAATACGTTACAGTTTCTGATAAATCGTCTGTTGGTTCAGGTGAAAGTATACCTTAAATTGGCATTTTTTATGGTGTTTTATTTTGAAAACCCAAAGCAGATCCAGTTGAAATTTGTAGAGTGTCAAGTAGAGAAGGTGTACTAGCAGACACAAGCAGAATTAGTCCGTAATACATTACAGTTTCTGATAAATCGTCCGTTGTATCAGGTCAAAATATACCTTAAATTGTCATTTTTGATTGTGTTTTATTTTGAAAACCCAAAGCAGAGCCATTTGAAATTTGATGAGTGTCAAGTAGAGGAAGTGTAGTATTGGGTTAGGGTAGGTCTGAGTGTCATTTCCAGGTTGTTAGCTGCTCCTGCTACCATAATACCATAATATTTAACCAAATATTAATGAATAAAAATGCTTCAAGAACAGGATATGATTTTTATTTATATGAACACATTTACATATATACATCAAGCCTTTTACTGTGCTTTAGCATAAATGTAGTTTAACTTTTATTACCATTTTCAAATATACATTTATTTTATTTTATTAATACGTATTTTTAAATAGATAATGTTATGGTATAACTGCATGAAATGCAATTGGTAAGTATTTTACTTTGATAATCACTCATCACAGACGTAAATCAAGCCATGTTTGTGAGTCCAAAACCTGCCGGAATTGAGCTTTTATTTTGAAAGGAGCTGGTTAAGATGAACACCGTAATGCCGAGCGTCGTGGCGCACGTGAAAATCGAAGGAGGGCTGGCTTGACAGCAGTCTCCGCGCCACCCTGAGTCACCTGAAGAATTACATCAGGGTGCACCTGGAGAAGAAAAAGAACCAAGACCTACAAGTGGCCGTAGAGACGGCCCGGGGACAGCGTAGCAGCGTACGTGGTCAAAACACCAGCCCTTGCGGCCCATTTTTCAGAGAGGCCCACCCGATTAGCCACTCCGGGTCTGTTGCCCAGTCCTATCAGAAAATCAAGTAGCAGTGGCTACAGCTACCTATCATCATGTACGAACCAAAAGCCAGATTCGTGTAGACCTGCTCCACATACATGTATGGAATATAGTTAGAATATAAGGTTTAGCTTAATAAACAGATTCTTAACAATATGAGTAAAATTAGATTATCCTTTGATCTTTTATTACAAAAGCAACAATGATTTCTACCTTATTTAAATAAATTAAATGAGCAGCATTACTGTAGAATAAATTTTATACCATAATACGTGACTTTATTCAAAGGAATTAAAAATTATTTGAAATATCTGGATCTAATCTGGGCAGCAGCTTAGCACAATGAAAGATGGTTTGGTCATTATTTAGCTTTTCCCCGCTCTGAAAGCTATTTCTGCTGACTGCACCAGAAGGAATCCTGAAACCATGTATTATAAACAATAGAATAGAAATTCACTGAGTCACAGGAGCTGCTGCTTTGTGTTTTAGTTTTGTTTCTTGACAAGAAAGAATAATGTGTGATGATGACATTTTGTAGTGAACAAGACAGATTGTTGCTGCTTCGGAGGAGGAAGGATGTGTGAGTGAAAAGGACAACAGCAAAAGACAAACTGTTTATTATCCAAATGATCTCTGCTGTAGCTTTAAAAGAAAATATTCAGTAAATTTGAAGGTTTATTTTGCGATAACTTTAAACTTTTTAGAAT
Organism: Callopanchax toddi; assembly: GCA_006937965.1. Classification (NCBI taxonomy): domain Eukaryota; kingdom Metazoa; phylum Chordata; class Actinopteri; order Cyprinodontiformes; family Nothobranchiidae; genus Callopanchax; species Callopanchax toddi. Next base: position 308,471 of record SSNR01000421.1, on the reverse strand, counting down.
TTTAGTAATATAGATTTCTTACTTTGATTTTTTTTTTTTTTAGGTTTCAATCAGCACAAAGGTAAACATGGGACAGTCCAGCTTCTAAAGAATAGGCTGGCATTTTATTCTAGTGATGGGAAGGAAAACATCCAGGACCTTGTTGTCATGTTTCTTTTCCTTTTCTGTCTTCACAGATGACTGAAGGTCGTCTGTCCCAGGTTCACCTCCTGGATGGCAGGAAGCTGGAGCTGCTGGTTCAGGTAGTTTGTTTCAGTTCTTTTTCAGGGAAATGCTTTGTGAGTCAGGTTTTTTCACTGAGTCCTCAGTTTATTTTCACGCCGTTACTGATCATTTCTCCTTGTGTTTTACTCTGAACCTTCCAGCCTAAGCTGTTGTCCCGGGAGCTGCTAGATTTGGTGGCCTCACATTTTAACCTGAAGGAGAAAGAATATTTTGGATTGTGCTTCATAGATAACAAGTAAGCACATTTCCTCATAATTAGAAATGTTTTAAATACTTTAGTGAAAAAGGTGGGAAAGATTAAGCCAAGAATAGTGTAAGCATGTGATTTATTATTTCATTCCTGCTCAGTGGCCAAAATAACTGGCTCCAGCTGGATCGTAAAGTCCTCGATCATGACTTCTCCAAGACGTCAGGGCCCCTGGAACTCAAGTTCCTTGTGAGGTAAGTGCTGGTTCTGGAAAAGCTTATGAAATGTGAACTAGTATTGTGATTTATCCATAAAACAGATCATTCCATCTATTGAAATTATGTTTAATACATAAAAAAACTGTGTTGCAGAATGAATTGTGAAACTAGTCCCTTTTAAGATGTATACCATGTCCAACCAGCAGGTGGCAGCAATGGAGCACAGTTAAATTGTTGCTTTTTAAATTCAAAACAATGTTACTGAAGTTTCTGTGGATAGATCTACCTTATACTGAACTTTGGCAACTGCTTTGACATTCTGTTTCTAGTTATTCTTGCTGACCTAAAATGAACTCCTCACAGGTTCTATGTGGAGAAGATCACCCTCTTGAAAGAAAACACAACAGTGGAGCTCTTCTTCTTAAACGCTAAATCTTTAGTGTTTAATGTAAGTGTTTTAAAAGCAATATTTCCTTGTATTATAGTTTATTATCTACAGTATATGTTACTGCAAGCATGGGCGGATGTCTAAATGCTAATATTAATGTAAGTAAGTAAGTAAAATTTTATTTATAGAGCGCCTCTCAAGATAAAAATCACAAAGCATTTAAAATGATAATATGCAACTTTTTCATATTTTTAAATCTTTTCCTTGAGCCAGTATGTGCTAATATGACCCTTTACAGAGTTAATGAAAAGTCACTTAGCCCCATCTGGTGATTAGATCCGGAATACCACGATTGCAAGATCTCCGTCGCCATCACGGTACCCAGGAAGTCACGTGTCTCACGAGGGTTAGTCCAACCCAATGTGGCTAGCTGTTATGCTAGTGCTGGAATGTTTTTAGCTCATGATTCCTGATTTTTTTCAATCTCTCCCTGCTTGAACACAGCTGATTTCATTGAAGGAGTAAATAACCGCTCCTGTAGAAAGCTACGAAGGCTGAGGAGACATTTCAACAGGTAGATATTGGCGTTTAGAAGCTGAAACGATCTGGTAAATTTTTAATGCAGTGATTTAAAATGGACACCAGAGGGTGCCCAAAACAAGCAAAACTGCATATTATCACTTTAACAAGAGAAAACGGTTAAAAAAACAGATTTGAATAAATGAGTAAGGGTTGAATAAACATGACACAAATGAAAACAGACTTAAACAAAGACAGATTTAAACAGAAGAACAAAAGCATGGACTAAGACCTCCATTTCAAGACGGGAGATGGTGGAACCAAGTTTAGCGATGTTTCTGAGATGGTAACAACAGGATTTAACCAGAGATCTGATGTGGTTATCCGGAGTGAAACCTGAGTCAATGGTTACTTCAAGGTTTCTGACAGTAGATTTAACTAATGGACTCAGAGGTCCAAGGATCTAATGACTGGAATTTATTTGACAGAGGTGAAGACAGACATATTATAAGTATTTTCTCATATTATGTTAAAAGTATGTTTTTGTTTTATAAAGCAGGTATGAAATTATTTTCCCTTTTGTTCTCACAACATTTTGCAGACCGAATATGACATCTTAAAATGATCAACAATTACAATTTTAACAATTGCAAAAATATTTTTAAAAATGTCCTAAAATAGTTAAATTAATTTAAGAAAATATTTTTAGCATTTCAAAATAATAAAACAACAACAATAATACATTCTTGATAATAATAAAAAATATTTGACAGAAAATAATTACAGTTTTGCATTATTGTGCATGCATAACATTTTAATTAGTTTTTTTTAAATTTAGGATTTATGTTTTCACAGTGTATCCATGTGTCCAGTGTATCTCGAGATCTCATAATCACAAACTTAAGTTGTAGTATGATGCTGCGTTCGGGTTCTATCGAAAAGTTCAAGTTTTTGCCATTCATACGTATTCTACATTACGTCCGAGCCCTAAAGTCTGACCGTGTTAATATCTCTAACCTGTGAAAAATTCAGGGAGGAAATGAAAAGCAAGTGAACACGTGTGGCTGTAGAAATGAGAAAGCGATGTGTAGCTTTTACGAGTGCACATGAAAGCAGCATGGGATCAAACGTTGCAGGCAGTGGGAGAGCAGACTGGTCTCCATGGGAGACGAAGGCTGTTGAACCTGCTTTAGGACTGTACCACTTTCCTGAAGGGGCTCAACTTCAAACAGGATCTTCAAGTAGTCTCTGCACTCGGCACGGTACGTTTTACTTCGTTCCGTAAGTTCTGTGATAATTTAAGCATAGAAAAGAGACGAGTTAAATTCGTTTTGTCGATAGTTTAAACGCCGCTGTTCGCCGGTGGTAGAGTCGGTAACGGTGGGACCGAGGTACGTTCTCGAAGTGTGGGACGGAAGGGCTTTTCTCTCGAGTCAAGTGTTTCAGAGACAGTCCCAGCGCTCTCTCTATGTTTTTAAATCTCTTGCCTATTTCTACAACAGGAAACTATCGAAGTGGAGAGCGAAAATGTTTTCAAGTTAGCCGCTTTCGCATTGCAGGTAAGAAAGAGTTTGTCGCAGCCCCTCCTGGTTGTACTCACCCCTAAACGTGAATGAGGACGGACGTTTCAGGCCACGGGACATTTGAAAACATTTGTCTCTCATGGGGGTGTTTTAGTCGGTTATAGAAACTCTTATCTTCAGATTCACTTTGACCTCTAAAATCAACGTGCTTGTGTTTACAGACCACCACTTTATCAGTAGATACGAACAAAAATATTTTGTAATGTTAATATTTTATTGTTTAACTGTGGAAAGTTGTATAGATATCTAAGACTTTATGTTTACTAATTGAACTCTTTTTATTATTATTATTTTCTAAGGAGGCCAAAGGAGATTATACCAGGTAAGAATGTACTTTTTATCCTTATTTTGAAGACTTGTTGAAATATGAACCTAATCGATTAGTTATTTGAGAGAGGGTTATGAACAGAGCATATGTTATAAAGAAGCCTTGATTAGTCCTTCAGCAGGGAAACTTCCAGTGCACAGCAGCAATGTGGCAGAAAAAAATAAACATGCAAATGTGTAAATTTAAACAGGAGATGCACACATTTAAAAGCAGCTATTAAAACATTGACAACATAAAATAGGGAACAAGATTATGTATCATGTAATTATGTTATATTCATATATATGTGTGTGTGTCTCATAGTTATTGTAAAAACTTCATCATGGTTGACTATATCAGCACAATATTATAAACATTTCTGCACAAATGGTAGAACCAGCAGCATTGCTGGCTTTACCAGGCAAAGTGCATTATAATTACTAATTTATTATAATTATTTATTAGTAGGAGTTAACCATTTTACTCAGTCACTTATTAAATCTCTCATTTTGTTTGAACACTTTAACTTGATGTAGTGTTTTGAAGTAGGCTACACTTAATAAATTGTTAATAAAATATTAATATTATCAAACACAATATAATGTCTCATAAGTGATGTGTCATCAAAATCGTTTGATCATTAATATCAGATTGACTCTCAAAATAGGTTATTTTGGGTTTTGGTGAATCAACACTTATCAGTAATTTGACACAGAGGCAAAATATAGTTTTATATAAAAATGAATTTATTACTATATTTTCCTAACTTATTTATTTACAAAATAAAACAAAACATTAATAAACATTTGTCAAATGATTAAAGATGTTATAAATGGGTATAGTTTCTGAAAGAAAGTGAGTTGAGTAATTATAAAATTAACCTGGTTGAGTTGATTTTAGTAATTACTGATAATTGATAAATTATGATAAACAATCTGACATCATGTTGATCAAGGCTCACTGTACCAGATCAGCTCCTGAGTGGATCCAGGCTGTCTTGGAAGTCTGTATCGACAAGTTCAGAGGAAGTCTTTTTCCACTACTTGGATGGCGACTACTAGGCTTGGACGATATAGAAAAAAAGCCTATCGATTAAAAAAAAATTCATATTGATCGATAATCGATATTATTGAAAATAATAAAACATGTAGAAAATATATTATAAGTGCAGCCCTGGTTATTTTATGTTATTCCTTAATTAATTAATTTTAATAAACAACACAGAAAATAAAGAACATAAAAATTGAATTCATTTTAAGCTTTTATTCAAACATTTAAATCAAACTGAGGTCTGGTCATCCTGAATAATTAGGTTAATTGATCAGGATGAGTGGACAGCAGAGAGAGAGGGGGAAAACGTGTCATAATTATCAAAAACAATCATTTTGAAATTTTTCTTACTAAATAAAAAAGGTTTGATAAGTTTAGACACAGGAAAAGTGTTGACGGCTCATGAAATGCAGCGGTCAGCGTGAGGCGCAAGCNCCCCCTCCCTCTTTTCCTCCCTCCCGTCTGACACTGAAGCCTGGTGCTGGTTTATTACTGTATTTTGGGACATGATTGATCGACTTTGAGTGATTAATGATCCCGTATTTGAGCCAGGGAAAGCAGTTGGGCCACTCAGAGGATCTACTTTTTATAGTCCTCCAAGGATCTACTTTTTATAGTCCTCCAAGGATCTACTTTTTATAGTCCTCCAAAAAAAAAAAAACTTAACAACTCAGGTCTGGTTCATCCGAATCTTACATGTGTCGATGCGCCCTGGTCCAGGCTTCAAGTCCTTCGAGTCATTTCAGGGTTGTCGCGTTTATCAGAAGCAAGTAATCCCAGGTTGATTTGCTTTGTGCTGCAGGCGGAGAATTTCTCCTCCTAAAACGTGGAGCCGAGACGCAGCTCGTCCTGCCGCTTTGAGCAGCTTGGATGATAAAAGCAGCTGGTTGTGTTACCAGACTTGGTTTTAATCTTTTCTCTGCTAATTTTGCAAATGACCGTTGTTTGGTTTTTGTCAGAAATTTGCGGTTGAACTACTGAAACTATTTTTGGAACAGTTTCCTTCACCGTGAGCTCCTCTGTAAGTTACCTGCTCTGTTTTGGTCTGGGAGGGGAGGGGCTTAGTGACGGAGAAGCCTGGATCTGTGCTTCTGATTGGTTAGGAGTTAGTAATGACTCTAGTGTCACATTACCCGGTTGGATGAAATGAAAAAAGACAGGAAACTTTTTTTATTGAACTTTTTATCGACCCGTTTCTTTTCTATCGAGCCTCCCGTTTATCGATAGATATATATTGATATTGAATTATCGCCCAGGCCTAGCGACTACAATATTAAATAAATAAACAAACACACTGTGACATGTTTATTATTATGATGAAAACCTGATATACCCATCATTAAGATCATTGTGTTTTACAAGTGCAGAGGAGGCTGTACCTTATTTGATAACCCTTAAATGTTAGGAGAGTTTTTTGTATTTGATTTACTTAAGCATGTGTATTTGCTCAAGATGTGAGGCAACAGGTGATGAGGTTTTTAGCAAAGGAAAAAGATAGTCTCATTCAACCAAATAGCCTTTTATTTTAGCACTTCTGTCAAGTCATTGCACACTAACCCTCAATTACAATAGCTAAAGAAATTGAACAAGAATGCCATTAGTAAAAATTATTAAACTAAAAAGTTAACTGAGTTTAAATTAGCTGTACTGTAGCAAGTAGGACAAACTTTTACATGTCCTTCATCACATTGACTTGTTTCCTCATGTGGTACAGATGGAGGGACTGACTAAAAAAGCGTTCACACACCACTTGAATAGAATTTAAAATAGTCATACAACAGCTTTGGTTAGCTTACAAACCTCCAGTGTTCTCTTACTGATGTGTCTTTCTGTCTGGGTAGCTTAGTGCAGTAATTGGATATGATTTTAACAGTAAAAACTATGGCTGTCAAAGTTAGCGCGTTATTAATGCGTTAACGCTAGGGCTGCACGATTATGACCAAAATAATAATCACAATTATTTTGATCAATATTGTAATCACGATTATTAATCACAATCATTCATCCTGTCTGGTAAAATCTGTTTTATTGCACCAGTTATGAACAATGTTGCAACATTTTTCTGTGAAAAATAAAACTTTAGAATGGATTATAAATAATGCAAAAAAAAAACAACTAAAAACTCAAATACTTTTATATTTATAAATAATGCAAACCCCCCTCAAATACTCAAATTTCTGAAGCCTTCATTGCTCACTGTATTGATAGGACACATACAGTGTCTTTGGCCAAATAAAAAGATATTGCGTCTGTTATTTCTGCGCGTCTTTGTGAAGAAAATGGATACTAGCCTAGTATACTAGACCGTGAGCACATAGTATATAGTCTGGTTTACCAGCTACCTCATCTCCAGATGCTGCAGCCTTTTCCATTCCAGACATGACTTGCTCTCATCAGTCCAACTTGCTGCCGCCGTAATGTGTGACTGGCTGCTACAGTGCTGAGTGGCTTGTGCGCGGTTTTTATTTTGGCAGCTTAAGAAAGCTTTAGCCATGTGTTCGCCCCCTGGTGGTTGGCAGACTATTGGTTGAGGCGGTGTGTGATGAAGAGGCAAGTAGAAGAGCTCGCAATTTGAATGGAAATATTGTTGACGATCAGGTTCATTTAATTGTGGCCACCAAAATCTTGATCACGATCAAAATTTGATTAATTGTGCAGCCCTAGTTAACGCAAAGCCCCCTATAACGGCGTTATTTTTTTAACGCGCAGGCTTCTGTAGTTTTGCTTTGCAGACGAATGAACACACAGGTCTACAACGCATGCAGCTGATGCAGAACCCTCCTCCCCGTCAGAGAAACTAGAAAGTTTTCAGTGGAGACGCCACAGTCCTACATCCAGTAAACTTTCAACAGCATCGCCAGTGACGAACTGGCAACCGGGAGATCTCCTGGTCTCCTCGCTGCTAAACCTGACCCGTTCCGTGATTATACAGACGATCAGGATGTTTCTAATAAATAATAAACAATCCATCATGGCTCATCAAGCGTCTGCCCTCCTAAAAGCTGCAAAAACGCAGCAAAACTGAGTCACAAAGACATCCTCTCCTCTCTGTGTGTCAGAGTTTGTCAGGCAGCGCTGCAGACCTGACCTCCCCTTCCTTCCCCCTCGCCGGCCCGCACGCGTGAGAGTGCGTGCATCACAGAGAAGAGCAGAAAAGGACAGACCTTAAAAGAACTAACAACCAATTTCATAAAACCAAAGTTTAAAGTTGTAACAAAGCATATTGCAATGTTAGAATATGGTCAACTATACAAAAGTAAATGATACTGAAATGATATTGAAATCCTTGTTTTATATTAATTTGTTTAACCAGGTAAATTTGAGATTAAGAACATTTGTTGGGCATTCTGAAAAGCATTAGGTTTTTGGGTCTGTTTGAAAAAGTCCAGCTTTAGACATTTTGGGGTTAATTAGGATGATGAAAAGGTCCAAGTGTGATGTGATGAGTAGAACAATTCTATAGGAAAGAAATAATTTGACATTAAGGCTGATTCAACCTTTCAGAGTCAGAATGGATGCTACATCTTATTTCTTGTATCACATCTTAGCAAGTGAAGTAAATTGTAAACAGTCTGTATTTAAATTAAAAGAATATTTGAAATAAGAAAAAATAAATTTAGGTCAGTTGAGAGCATTATAAATTTGCAATTAAGAGAGCATTATAAATAGAGATGCTCCGATCCGATCTTAAGATCGTGATCGGTACAGATATAGAAGAAAATTCTAGATCGGGTATCAGTGACAATGGGCCCAATCCATTCCCGCTCTATAGAGAGAGAGATCTATTCAGTCTATTTCTATGTGCAGTGAGTGACGCCGCGCATGTGGAGTCCCTTAAACTAAGTAAACAAAAAAGAGGCGACGTAAAGCAGCTGACTTTGAGGAAAGAGGTGAAAAGTTTCCACCTAATAGTGTGAAGGTAACAAAATTCACGGAGGATTCTGTATTGTCATGGATGGGCTGTCACGGATGAGGGACCCCAGCTGCTAATTAACTGTCTGGAGCTACACTACGACACGGTGAGCTGAAAAGACGTGTGAGCGATAAGTTTCACAACAGATGTCTGGAGCTCTGACGTTTCCCCCGTGTCGCTTTTAGTGGCTGGATGAGAGCTTAGCACCTCACAGCGCTACGTTAAACGATGTCCGTAGTGTCGGCTGGATGAGAGTTTAAGCTGCTAAAACACTTCGCCGCGTTGTCTGTGGTCAGCTGTGTGGTGAAACCCCATTGAAAATTTCAGAGGTTCAGGCGGCGATTTAAAGTTTGGCTGCGCCTTCTCCATGTTAGCTTAGCCGTAGCAGCTCCCACTCGCCATCAGCTTATCGCCACACAGCGCTACGTTAAACGGTGTCCTGTCGGCTGCATTGAACAAACAGTGCAGCTCGTAATGAACGGGCTGCTGTCACAGCGTGCTGAGTGATGTGGTTGTGCGACAGGTTGTCAGACACTTAAAACCCTGATCTAAGTGAAACAGATTCACAGGTGACAGAGCAGAAACACATTCCTAAACAAAAACCTACCACCGATGCATAAAGCGGCTCTCTGGAGCATTTTTCTATGTATCAAAGTTTTCTAAATGTTTTAAATGATATTTCAGGTCTAAACTATGATCTATGGGTTGAGTTCCACAACATCTGTCATTCTGATGAAGACCCTCCTTCCTCCTAGAGCCCCCTTTCCATTATTTCTTGCCGCCGACATTTTTCAGCCAATGAAATTCAAATTTCTGCATTCTCTCAACATGCACGCGTATCGACCAAACCTGTACCAGTAGGGGGCGCTGTCGTACAGGACGCTCCGTGTGTTTCTCTGCCGTCTCAGCCGTTCACTGAGGACTCACAGCTCATTTCTACTAAAAACCTACCCATTCCCCAGCTAAAGATGAATTTATTTTTATTTTTAAACCTTTCACCTCACAGAATGGCAAGGCTTGACAGGATTATGCGTTTATTTTGGTCAGAAAGTTCATCCAGGGCCGAGTCAAGTTCAGCTTCAGCGTCCAGCAGCAGCTCTCTGCTAACAGAGCTAATATCAGAAGCAGCAGGGACAGAGAGGGCTCATCAGACCCTCGTAGTATTGTTGGAATAAGATTGTGAACTGTGAGTGATTAAACCCTACACTTTGAGCAGTACAGTTCATGTCCGAAGTATATGCGCCGCGTGCACACACTCCTGATGAAATCCTCCAGAGTGCAGCTTTAAGGCTGAGATTGATAAATCTGCTTGATCAATGGTGAAAACAAGCTGGGACTATCTCTGACTGTTTTTATTTTGTGTACTGTAGATCAGTTAACACTATATTGTACTGCATGGGCCACCGTACTTGATGTAAACAACATGGTTGCCATGGTTACCCGTCATGCATCGCGCCAAGCTATTGTTCGCTGTACTGTCTCCGCTCCCCACAGCGTGTTTAATAAACTACAGTTATATTCTGTAAAGCTGGAGTTCTGGTGCGGTTATTTGACATGCTTCTCTAAGCAAGCATCAACATGTACCAAGCTAGAAAGTGAAGATTAGTGAAGTTTCTTTTATAATGGATGTTTAATTTCTGTTTGCACAGTTGCAAAAACTCACTTTAAAGAGCAGATCGATGTTTATTTTTTTATTTCCCATCAGTCAGTGCAGCTTTTGTTTTCCCCTCAGTTTCAGCTCCTTAATTTATTTGACATTGTATTTTAAATTTCTAAATGTGCTGACTGAGACATTTAATAGAGGGTTTGTTTTGTTCCAGTTTATTTTTACATTTGACTAAAGTAGTAAAGCTACTGTTCTCAGTGTCAGGTTCTTTACTTTAAAAGGGTTAGGGAGGGTTAAGGTGTTATACCACTAACTGCACTGACTGAGCAGGTGAAGTTTTATTTTTTCATTGTTTTACAAATCGTGTGAAGCTGTTGGCTTATTTAGGATACCTGTACTGGTGCACAGCTATAAAATAAATGTTTATTCTGTACATTTGCCTATTTTATATGTTTTTTAAAATAGGAAAAAATATGTTGCCCTACAAAAACGGATGATCCCAGTTTTTTTCACATAGTGACAAATATTTCATAGGTACTACAGCGTGGTTTTCCTGTATCGGTATCGGATCAGTATCGACCGATACTAAACCTCTGATATCGGTATCGGATCAGAAGTGAAAAAAAGTGGATTGGTGCATCCCTAATTATAAATTTGCGATTAATTGCGATTTAACTATGCGAGTTAACTACTGTATGGACACTCATGCGATTAATCGCAATTAAAAAAATTAATCGATTGACAGCCCTAGTAAATACATTTTAAATACAGGTATTGCTAACTCAGACATTTTATCCTGGTAACCCTTAGAATCAGTAACTACTTCATATGTACTCATAAACTAGAATCTGCATTTGAATACAAGCTCTGCACTATCTCATATATTTGTTGTGATAATCTACAAGGAAGCAGTGCTTGGTTGGAAAATAAATAATGGATATCTGTTATAGGGCTGTCACGGTAACCGCACAAATGAAATATCGCGATATTAAGAAACCTACCGCGCTGCATGACGGGCCACTGCAATTACCGCACCTGACAATACTGATGATGATGATGAGGTAAAGTGCGCGCTGATCGAGGAGATCGTACACATGGAAGATGGAGGGAGCGGTGCCAGTGCGTCAGCTGCAGCCCAGCCAGAATCCTTGGCGGAGACGGTGCTGCCACCAGCGGCAAAAAAAAACAAAAAACGCTCGGAGACCTGCTGAAGTCACGGACCAGCACATCTTCTGCATCTGTCCCAAAGAGAGTTAGAGCCGAGCTGGAGCTCAATCGCTACCTGAAGGAGGAACCCATCGACCCTAATGAAAATCCCCTGCAGAGGTCGCGCTAGACTTTTTAGTTTTCCGTCATTTGACTGACGGGGTTAAAAAATCCGGTCATAATCTATTTTTATCCGTCACTTATTAATTTTAAAAATGATAATAATTACATTTTCAGTAGCATTATTACTCTAACACCGGGCCCATTTAGCACATAAATCCATAGGATTAGACTCTAAATTAGTCGATCAGCCAGTCGTCATATAGACATTTCTAAAAACTCAGTTCGGAGTCGAGCGCAGCGCAGCAGCAGGTGAGGTGGTCCTCTGTGCGCTCCACGGGACTCTGATTACAGAATATTAACGTTCATTATGAGATCATGAGAGAGGTGAGGGGTTCACATATTTTTCATTGAGATACTCAGGGGAAAACCTGGTGCTGATGTTTAATGCGGACCTCCTCGCGTGAGGGAGTGTTTGAGGTCCAGCTCTATGTGTGCGCTCAGCTCGTGGAGCAGATTTTGCGTGTCAACAAGCCTCCACAGCTTATAAACGCTACTCTGAGAGCACATTACAGCAGGAAGTGTAGTTAATCCATATCTGATCGCGTGCTGAGCACCGGATTGCAAAGGGGCGTTTGAGCGGATCAGGTCTGACACCTGATGCGCTTTGGAGAACCAGTGTTCTTCTGTTGCAGAGCGCAGGACGTCTGGATCACAGGTCTGCGCTCTGCAGCACAGAACCTCAGTCTGGGCTGCAGGTATTAGTTGGTGGAGATGCAGCGCTATTTCTGCATCCTTAGTTCGAATTATTAGTGGGGACAATTCAGTGATTGCCTATGACGGTCTGATGGCGTGCGCGCAAACCTGTCAGAATGACCGTCGCACTTCGGATCTTTCCGTCAGAGTAAAAAAAAATAAACGGTTAAATACCGGAAAATTTCGGTTAACGCGACACCTGATCCCCTGACACGGTGGCGTAACAACCAAGAGCAATTCCCTTTGCTCTCCAGAGTCGCACGCAAGTACATGTGTATTTGCGTAACGAGCGCACCTTCAGAGAGGGTTTTCAGTGTCGCTGGAAATGTTGTCACCCCTCTGAGATTCTGTCTGAAACCGCATCAGGTTAACATGCTGGTTTTCCTTGCGCGTAACAAGGACATGACAGAGCTATAAATCACCGTTATTTGTGTGTGTGAAAGTGAAATGATAGAGCCCACCCGCGCCAGGTTAATCTTATTTTATATACTTGATTTTAACAAAACGGGCGCTTTTTTATTTTTATTTTATTAAAGGAATTTACAAAGAAATGTGCTAAATAAATAAAGTGCTGCAATAAAATCGCACACCGCAATATTGAGCTGCCCTGACTCACCGCAGGGGGAATTCCTCAACCGCGACAGCCCTAATCTGTTAATGTTCAACTTGACTGGCTCAGATATTTTTTATGTTGAACTTTCAGTTAATAATGGCTTTTTCTTTGCTTGTGACATTGAACTCAACACCTACAGGCTACATAGTCCACACTGTATAATTAAAGTAAGAATTTTATCTGTTACAGTCTTGTCTGTTAGGGCAGATGTAAAGAGTTTTTGTGTTAAAGCTACACTCGATAGGTTGTTAAACAAGCTAGGTATCGCTAGCTATTTTACAGAAACACGTCTCAGAGCACTCACCCCTCCTGTTGGGTATAATTCGTAGACCAGCCTTTCTGTGGACATGGGACCATGCATTGCCAAGGTTACAATAGAGACCAAAACTTCAGCCGTAGAAACGTTCCCCCAGCTTTTCCTCTTTTCACCTCCAAACCTTTTTAGTTTTCTGCTAGCTGAAAATGTGTTTTTTGGGGGGGGGGACTCTGGTATTTTTTCCTAAAATGGAAGCGCTAACAGCCGGCTGTTTCTGTCTTCTCTCACTTCCGGGATGTTCTGCTGCAAGTTTCATATTTTCATTTAGTTTCATTCTTATCTAACTCAGTAGGGTCTGTGCAATGGTCATATCGGTACATTTTCCGTACAGTTTGTAAATTCACTATTGCATTTTGTTTTTATATTGATATTCTAATATCAGTTGATTTCTGTACAGCCCTGTAAATTCACATCTATATTTTATCTCATCCTCTTATATTGTCTGTGTCATCATGTGAAATTCGTGTGTCATTTACTTGCTTTTTATTCTTGTGTGTATGCTGCTGTGACAAGTGAATTTCCCCACTGTGGGATCAATGAAGTAATTGTATTATTCTATTCTAAATGTGCCCGAGCGGACAACCACGTTATTGATTTCTTTCAGTTTTTTTTTATCTCCACAATATATTTATAGCTATACTATGTTAGAACGTTGTTAAGAGGCATAAAAAAAAAACAGTTAAAAGCTACATTGTTTACCAACCTGTCGAGTGTAGCTTTAAACACATGGACCCCCATCAGTTCTTTCTGAGATTTTGTGATTGATAAATGTCACATATCCTGGTCTGACAACTGAGCGTTGTGAACATGATTTGGTTGATGTCATTGTGAGATTTAAAGCACCAGAATCTATTCATTAGTGGTTCTTTGTGGGGCTTGTTTTAGGGGTTCAGCCTCGAGATAAGGTACGTTGTTTATTTTGTGAACCAAAGAAGTAAAAGGCATTAGCTGGTGTTAGTAAACACTGCTCGGACTGACAAGAGTGACTGATCAGTTTGAAGCAAACTAACCTGTGTTGTCTCCTTTAAAAGCTTCCCAGTCCATTATGCAAACACAAAGGTTTGTGCACTGTAAGGAATAGTGTGCACGTAGTTTGAATAGTGATACATGATGTGCTGAAAATGCAGTTTGACCTCTTGTCAAACCGCTGCCTTTGTTAATTTTCAAAAAGAAAAACATGACTTGGTACCATTTGTTGATTAAACAGTAGAATTTGTACTGACACACTTTACTTAGTAACTTTTTATTAGCATGTTTTATAACCTTTGTGCAAATATTTTTCTCTTTCTTATTTAAAACTGCCTAACATTTAAAGTCCAGTGAGTCCGCTGTGAACTTCATGTGGGTGTGGGGATGGGCCGTACTTTGTCCAGACTCTGAAAGCACAATAAAGGCCAACATGCCAACAATTCTACTAGGATTAGTGAGCATGGGAGACTGTCCAAATCATGCTGTTGCTATAAGTTGTTAAAAAATGTTTAAATTTTGGTTTCACCTGAAAGCTAATATAGACCCTTTGACGCGTGACATCACACGGCCAAAGTCCCGGCCCCCAGCTTCTGGCTGGGGGGCAAGAAGACGGCACAGCCCCGCTGAGCCCCGTTGTTATTATCCGTCAATTGTCAATAAATTGAGCTAAATAGCGACAAAATAAACTCTATCAGCATGGTTAACACATGCAAGCTGCACAAATAAATGAAAGAAGGACAGTAACGTAACATTTCACTGGTATCCAGCTGATAAAATCACCAAAGTCGGAGATTTCTAGTGGATTAATCACCACATCATGGAGCCAAAGTCTCATCACAGGTAAAAAAATTAAATATCTGCCTCTCATGTTAAGAGACAAACAAGTTATAGCCTTTGTAACCTGGTTAAATTAGTTTATTTTTAAATAATTAGACAAAATGTGTTCCGTAATCGGAGCAGGCAGCCATTAATGTCATTGATTTTGTGTTTACTGAGCTCGTCAGGTAGGTCAAAAGTATAAAAATTATTTATTTATATATTCATAAACTGTCCCTCCTGAGATCAGCCCGTATGTTCGGGAGAGGACGGAGTTCGGAGTCAGCAGCTCCAATGTTGGTTTTGTTTTTTGGCTCACGGAGCTCATCAGAATAAACGGAGAATCTATTAATGGTGTCACGGAAATCCTTCAACATTAACCCGCACAACGCAGAAGAGATCGGATAACTTTTTTATTGCTTAAGCTGAGTGAACTTACACCGGACTTTAGTCCAGACGACCCGGTTCAGCAGCAGGACAGAGGACTCCAGCAGGCTAGCTCCACCACAGCTAGTTAGCTTATTCGAACGGATTTAAGATCTACAGTACTCCTCACATAAAGCTCTCAATAACGTCGCCCCTCCTTACCTGTCTGCTCCCCTAAATCACCATCACCTCTCCCGCTGTCTCAGACAACTGTTTCAAAGCATCGGGAGTTTTTTCCGTAGTCATTCCCACCCTACGGGACACACTCTGGCTCCCTTCAGAAATCCGGAAAAAGTACGATAAGCTCACCTATTTAACCAGCATTTAACCCCCGTTAATTTGTTTAACCTATTTGTCCGATATGTTTTGTTTCCTGCTTCATTTTTTAAAATCTGTAAAACGTCTTGGAGTTGTTAAAAGCGCTTTATTTTGTTAGTTTAAACCTCAGAGATACAGCTCTGGTTAGCTGCCAGAGCTGGGCTTTTGCCCTCCAGCGACTGAGCTTGTCCAAAAGTACCCAGATGAAAACAATAACATTCAATGGGTCTATAGGGACCATGATCTGTTCCAAAAATCTGTAAAAACAGAAAAGGTATTATGTTTAGTAGCATCCATTTCCTTCTTTGGTAAAATAAAAATAAAATGTCAAAGTAACATTGTTTTCTTTCATCTACTTTGACTTGAGCAAACACTGCCCTGTAGTAGTATTTTTCATCCTTGTTAGTGATCGTTATTTTTCCTTCTTTGAGAAGACAGGCCCAGAAAATCCCTGATGAATCATATAATATAAATGTTTCTCCTTATCCCTGTATCAGTCAAAGGTCCTGGAGCTGTAGATTAGCTGTGGAGGAGTCAGGGAGGTCTCCTACAGCCAGCTGCCTTAAGATGGATGAGCCAGACCCTCTGTCCAATTGCAGACAACTTGGCGTCGAGGGGGGACTGACTGTAGTTGTGTTATTGTATTGGTGTTGGCCAGCCCCCGCTGTTCTTCAAATTAATGCACCACCATGTTTCTCATTGTATTTCTGCTGTGCACAAATTCCCTTTGCTAAGTCAGTGTTACATATTGTCTTCCACTGCTTTTCTGATTCACACCTCTTGCAGCTATAATCCACAGCTGAGTGCTACTTGTTGCTGTTCTCCTGGGTTTGATTAGAGAGATTATGAAAAATGTAGGAGCTCACCGAACTGAAAGATGCCTTTAATTATGAGGTACATTTTTCACTGCTATTGTTTTTTCTTCCTACTTTTGCAATTAATTTTGTGTATGTTTATTTACGTAGCAGACGGTTTTGTCCAAAGTGACTAACTAACCTATCAGGCACACTGTGGTCTGGGGAGCGTGGGCTGGAGTACCCAGAGGAAACCCACACATGCGTGGGGAGAACATGCTAACTCCACGCAGAAAGACCACAGCCAGGAATCAAACCTGTGACCTTCTTTCTGCGAGGCAACAGTGCTACTTACTGCACCACAATGCAGCACTTTTAAATGTAAATGACCACAACCTTTCATGTCATTCTTTTACACTAAAGTCATGTTGAGAAATTATGGAATTATAGCCATTTTGGTAAATTTTTGAAAATATTTGAACTCAGTATGTGTTGTGAATAAATCTTTGCTGCTACCACATTAAGTTTTTTGCTCAATGTCTATAAGATTGACTGGGTTAAAGCCATTGTTTCATTGGCTAACATCATCTGTGGTAGTTAGGGATGGGTACCGAATGCGGTACTTTTTAAGCTACCGACCGAATTCCGTGATACCAACCGAGAACCAACTCACGTGATCTCAAAAGGTGCCTCTTTCAGTACCTGTCCGTCATTAATGAGAACTTGTCAGACAGCAATTAAGCCAAGCTGTAGCTGATGCTGCATGCGCGTCACCAGGCGTGTGCGTTTCTCGGACGTGCTACAATTGTGTGTGCGTTGCTGTCGCTGTGTGCATGTTTGTCGGTACCTCCTCCGACTTGGGAGGAGCTGTGCGCCCGCATCTCACCTGTACTGCAGCTGATTGTCTCCCATTGGTGTGCGTAATGTGTCAGAGAGGAGCAGCTGAGTGTGTGTGTGTGCGTGTGTATGCGAGCCCACGTTGGATCATTCGAACCGAGACCGGGATGTGCTGCTGCCGCTCAGAGTAGGCAATCCAGCTGGATCATGGTGGCTGGATCAGCCCGTGGACCAGGTCAGCAGACCACCAGGTCTTGTATAGAAGGAGCTCGGGGGTGAGGGGAGCTAAACTCTGGACTGTGCGTTATTGGCTCATCCACTGAGTCTCCCCGCCCGTTCTTTATTGTGATTTGCCGACAGATATTTTCTCTATGTATTTGTCCACTGTTTTAGATTAGTTTAATAAATTGTTATTTTATTTGGAAACACATCTCTGTCTGCTGCTTCTGTAGAGGAGCCTTTTTTAGGGGACATTAAACCCTCCTGTATTCAGTTCTAAAGGGTCACATAAAGATAGGAGAGGTGAGGAGGGGGAAAGAAAAAATGAGCAGCAGGTAGGGGAGGAAATAATCTGAGAGAGAAGAAATAACATGTTCTCCTCGTCACAGTAATTCCAGAGGACAAAGTGGAGGACAAGGAGCTGGGTTTTAGTTTTTGCATCATTTATAAAACACTCAGCAGTTTGTTAAAGGTTTTTATTAGAGGTGGGCATAGATTAATTTTTTAAAATCTAGATTAATCTATATTAATTTTGAAATTAATCTAGATTAAAATG
This sequence comes from Callopanchax toddi, assembly GCA_006937965.1. Taxonomy (NCBI): domain Eukaryota; kingdom Metazoa; phylum Chordata; class Actinopteri; order Cyprinodontiformes; family Nothobranchiidae; genus Callopanchax; species Callopanchax toddi. The sequence continues at coordinate 290,589 of SSNR01000421.1, read as the reverse complement.
GCTCATTTGAATTCTGCCAAAGGGTTCATAATACCGGTATGTGTGTGCAGGAGGCTGAAGATTTGTGATATTTAGTATTATGAACCCTTTGGCAGAATTCAAATGAGCCATTTTAATCTAGATTAATTTCAAGATTATGGTGAGATTAATCAAGATTTTAAAAATTAATCTATGCCCACCTCTATAAAATACAATCTGTTTTATTGGTATTTATCATGATTTTTTCTACTTATTGTTATATATTGAGAAATAAATATTTTTAATATAAAAAGTGATTAATTATTAAACACTCAAAAAGTATTGAAAACTGGTACCGTTAAGTACCAGTAATTGATTCGTAGGTACCGAGAATTGGTACCGAATCGATTCAGATGTGAAAGGTACTAGGGTTGAGCGATCAGACGAATGTATCGACCATCGGCGATGGGCTCAGCCAATCGCCTCCCGTTTTTCAAGAACGATTTATTCGTCCCACTATAAATTAATTTCTTAATTATTAACAACGTTTGGTTGAAGTCAAAGGACGCAGCCCACGTAAAAATAATAAATAATGCTCTTTTTAAACGTTACACGCAAACTCCTCCCAGCTGCAAGCAGCTGCTTCCTTTTTCTTCCTCCTCCCCCCGAGAGCTGGCGGAGGCGGAGCAGTGGTGTTTACTCACTCCGTAGCAGACAGAGAATGGCAGCAGCTTGTGTTAAGAAAATAAATGTATCTATATAATATCTATGGTGTGGTGGGGAGGAAACAATCAGAGACTGGCTTTGTTCCAGTTAAACCACCCGAATAAATCGCCCATCGTTGATCTTTGGATTGACGATGGACAATTGGAAAAAAGTTAGACGTCGCCCAACCCTAAAAGGTACCCATCCCTAGTGGTAGTCATCTTGACTTTGGCTGACTCCAGGATTAATCAGTTGTTGGCGTTCATCTGATGGAGACTTCCTGAGTTTAGTTTAAAGCTATCAAGTTGTTCACAAGTAGGGGTGCACACAATTTTTCCATCAAGGTACTCAAGGGAGAACCTGGCACGGATATCTGGTGTGCACTTCTCCATGACTTTGTGATGGGGGTGATAAGCTGTCGTCTGTGCTATAAGTGTGGGTCGGAGGTCCTGCAAATATGTGTGTCGAAGGTCCTATGAGTGTGTATGTCGAAGGTCCTGTGCATGTGTGTCTACAAGTTTTAGAGGCCATGTGAGCACTCATTTACTGCGCTGCAATGGGATGTAAAGCTTGTCAGCTGCACCATCGAGACCGCAAAAGCGCCGGTCCGCAAAGGCATGTTCGGGCAGAGGGTTCTGGTATGACTGCATGATATCTGGTGTGCATGCGCACTGGCGAACCAGTTATGTGCACCCCTGTTCATGAGATACTTTGCTAACAGACAAACAGGGCTGACTTCAGTAGTTAATGAAAAAGTTGCACAATGTGCAGACGTGCCAAATTGTAGCTCAATATTTTATAGAATTGACTGAACCATTTTTGTGTTTTTTAACTTCTATTAGCTGTGGTCACTATCTTGAATTAGATTGACTTCAAAAGTTATGGCATTTTCACTCCTGTATTTTGGTTCATCAGGTGCGAGTCAGTTCATCATTTTGTTGATTTGTAGCTTTTTCCTGTTCAGTTTTTTTTTTCACACAGGGAAACTGCAAACGAAACAAAATATGTCACTAACCCTACTTGCGGGCTAGCGGTACAGCACGCTCATGTCAACAAGCTTTCACAGACGCATGAGAGCTCCTATGCAGCACTCAGCAACAGGAAGTGAAGCTTGTCTGTGTGTTATTGCAGGCTGCACATTCAGTACTGCAGCAGAACTAGTTCACAACGGAGCGTTCAGCCAGAGGGATCTGGTGTTCTTGTATGCTATCTGGTGCTCATATGTACTAGTGAAGTGTTTCTCAACCGCTGTTCCGCGGCACATTAGTGTGCCGTGAGAGATCGTCAGGTGTGCCGCGGGAAATTATTCAAATTCACCTGTTGGTTTAAAAAATATTTTTTGAAAACTAATTATTATCTGCTAATAATATTCCATTATCGCGCGTCTGTGCCAGCCATCACCAAATGGCAGACTCCGGTTCTGTTTGGAGTCAGACCGCGCAGCAAATCCAAGACTTGGACCTGGTCCAGGGTGTGCGCTTTGGGGAGACGCGCGGCGCGCTGTGAGACACTACCGCGGCCTGCTCGGCACCGGGACGCCTCCTCCCCCAAACTGGACCACATCAAGTCTGTGGTTTGGCGAGGAGGAGGGGGAGACGCACGGCGCGCTGATACGCCACCGCGGCCTGCTCGGCACCGGCACACCACGACCTGAACCTGGTCTGTGGTTCGACTTGGTTTGGCGAGGAGGAGGGGGAGACAAGCGGTCGCGGACCCGCTGCCAACGGTCAGGAGAACAAGTCCTGGACTGGTTCTGTTTCCTGGTGGAGCAGCAGCAGTCCCGACATTTTGGTTTTTTTTTTTGACCAGTCCATAAAACCAGATCAGCGGGCCCACGGACACTGGGTTGGGTCGTCATCATGTCACTTTGTTCCTGCGTGACGCACATTTGGCAAAAAGGAAAAAAAAAGTCGGAGTAAACCCCCTCAGCATCACTGGTTTTTTAACGGTCTGAGAGGCTCACTGGGTTTTGTCTCCAGTGTCTCCTCTCTTTGGCTGAAGGTCCCGTTATTCTGATCACCTGTCAGACCGCTGAGGAGCAGCTGCTCGCGCATGTCGTCATAATGAGAGCGCACGTAACAGCTGTGTTTCTCAGCATAACTGATGACTTAAAATTTAACAAATCAAACAATATCAACACTAAAAACACATTGATCTGTCAATGACTTTATCAGGTTGTCCTTTATTACTAATGTTTAAATATGCCCAAAAGTTTTACTACTAAAAACATGATGACAGAGCATGATGTTACATGGATAATGAAATAAGGCAGATTTAATCCATTACAGATAAACTGGATGTTACAATCACTTTTTGACAGGTGAAAAAAATCAGTTTGAAGTTATTTGATGTGGTAAAAAAGAGATATGATGCTTTAATCAGGTCACCTGTAAACTAAATCTAATCCTTTACTGTCAGGAGATGAGAAAGTGTCTACAGTAAAACTATTAAAACAGAGTGAGCCTTAGAAAACAGCTGCAGTCCTGACAGATTCATGTGTTTTAGTGTTAAAAATGTTTGATTGGACCAAATTCATCTGATAACTTTATGCTGCTTTTATACTGCTCCTCAAACAATGAGGATGGGTCAAATGCAGAGATGAATTTCCCCAAGGGGATCAATAAAGGATAAATTATTATTATTATTATTATTATTATTATTATTATCAACCATCAATGAGCTCAGATGGTTCTGACAGCAGCAACCCCTCCCCCCGGTGTGCCTTGTGATTTTCTTCAATGAAAAAATGTGCCTTGGCCCAAAAAAGGTTGAAAAACACTGTACTAGTGTACCAGTTCTGTGCGCACCCCTGGTTATACAGGGTATTTCCTGCGTTCAAATTTACGTGGTGGCCACCTCCAGCTAATTTAGTGCCGCCCCAGCCTGATTTCACTCTGCCCCCAGCTATATGAATGTTATTTTAACTGCAGTTGCAGCGTTGCACCACTACAGGGGCGCTGTATCAGCAGCGGTGCACCGGAAAGCACTAAAACAGCTGCAGAAAAAGAAGATCAAAAATAGCTTTTTCCGCTAGTTGGTGCTATCTAGGGCTGGGCACAGAAACACGGTACTAGTCTGGTACCGACCGAAAGCCGTCTGTAGGTACCGAAAAAATACGGTACCAACTTTGGTACTTTTACTATGAAATCCCCTGTAAATGACCCGCTTCATTTGGCCACCGGCGTTGCTGCATGGGTGGAGATACAAGTGAGATGCGGAAAAACAGAGAGAGCCCCTCCCCTCCCGTTCAAAATAGTTAGCATAGCGAGTTTTGGGTTAAAAATTCCGAAAAACTAAAGTTTGGCTGCATTTTGAAAAGGTAAACGGGAACAGAGCAAAATGCAACATACATGTATGCTATGAGATTTGTGCCACGAAAAACAGGAATTCCAGCAATTAGTCGAAGCCACGCATTGCATATGGAATTAACTTGCTGATGCAGCACCGTATTCAGTCCAACTCCGAGCTTTATCTGAACCATGTGTTTCCCTGACTTTTTCTTTATTTCTGACTGAGTAATTGTGCATGTGGTCATGCCCTGTCCTTTAACAGTAACATTTAAACACATAATGAAAATTTGGTCTGGGCCAGGGATCAAACCCCCAGACCCTTTTGCTCTGAAGTCAGTGTCAATAACCACTAGACTACAGTATCTGATAGGAAACTACTGAAGTTATATAATGGTTATAACTTTTCTTTTTCAGCTTTTCATGGTTGACACGTTGAGAGGAAGACTGAGTTACATTTATATTTCTAACAGTTTAAACATCATCAGCTCTCTGCCTTTAAAGTCAGGTTCTAAGTGCCTCATTACTTTGAGCACCAGCTCAGCACTGCCTACCCAGCATGCAACCCCCGCGTGCACACACACCCCGGCCCACGAAAACTCCTGGAAAAATTAATGTGGCCCTCACAGGTTTTTAGTTGATGACCCCTGCTCTACTGTATCCGGAGGTGTGTGAGGGAAGAGACAGTGACAACAGAAAGTTCCAGAGGTGAGCAATAAATACCGGTATTAATAGTAAATGCATAAATATGCCACAAAACGATGGTTTATACATTTTTTTTTAAACATTTAATACTTATTATTACTTTTTATTTTATCTCAGAATTATACATATAGGTACCAAAAAAAGTACTGGTATCAAAAAGTAGGTATTAAAATAAAGTCAACTTCCACCTTATATCTTTCTTAAAGAAACTAAAGGCACCAGACTTCACTAACTAAACTAAGACAAATTACTAGATGTAAAATATGAAATGACCATAAAACTAAAATTTAAAGTGGAAAAATGAACAAGTTTTTGGTGACTTTATTGCAGATTTATCATATTTTAAGTATCTGTTCATGGTATCTGTTAACTTTAACCGATACATGTACATTAGACCGTATCAGGGCCGATACCAGTATCTGTGCATCCCTATTAGAACGCTTAACAAAAAAATATTTTGCCTTTAAAAAAAGTGAGGCAGTTGAATGCACAGAGTATGCATGTGCTGGCGCATGGTCAGGATGGTACCACCTCTGCCTCAATTTGAGTGAGGAAAAACCCTGTTATAGATGTATGTGCAGTGAAATTTTCAAGTGTTAATCAAGATATTTTGCCAACAAACATTCAGAAACATCATCCGCCTTTCAGCGATGGACAATAATAAAACAAATAAAAATAAAACATGTGTTTTTTCCACTATCTGAGTGAAATTTTAAACGATCCCGAGTGTCAGCCACATTCAAAATTACCCAGACATGAAACAGCATTATACACAGTAATCATCCATGGTTCTATTTACAGGTGTGGTCTGTAATTAGTGGTTTATTCACAGCTCTATCATTGTGCACCCTTCGAAGTCCTCAAGTCCCAGCCCTGTGGAGTATCTGACAAATGAGTATTATCTCTCCCACACTGGGCAGACAGCTGAACCGTGTGTAGGAATCGCCCTCATGCTGCAGGAAGATAACAGACATAGTAATGAATTCCAGACTGCTGACACGGCAAAGCGGCTGCAGAGCAGATCACCCCAACAACACCAGGACCCCACTCCCCATAAAATATACGCCTTCAAACAGACAGCCAAGTGCTGTGGCAGCAAAACTCAGTCAACCAAGGAGAGGCAGCTGCAGGGAAGAGTGCCCTTGCAGCAGCTCACTTTTGATTTTGTTTAGTAAGCTGGTTCACTTAACTGAATCATTACTGTTAAGTCCAACCACATCAGAAGGTGTTAAATTATATTATTTTTCTATCAGAAGAGTGAAATGGATGATTACAAAGCCAAATTGGGGTCAAATGGCTCTTAACTTATTCTAGCCAATCATTTGATAGTTTTATTTGGTTAAATAGTTGTTGGCCTAGCTAAGGCTGTTCTAATTGCTTTTTATTACCATATTTTCCGGACTATAAGTCGCACTTTTTTCCCATAGTTTGGCTGATCCTGCGCCTTATATACCGAAGTATATAATTTCACGTTTGTCACTTTCACACCTAAAACCGCTAGATGGCGCTCTAGGCCTGTGTCAGCCGCCATGGTTGGTTGTAATATTACCGCAATGCCGGACTTGTGAATGAAAATCACGCCTTGGCGCAACAGAGGGAGGTGTTGCTAATAATGTAGCAAAGGTGAGCTGACCCCCGACTGGAAAAAGTATTTAAAAATCAGGTAAACACCGGAAAGCTGTTACACATACTCAGCGGAGATGCAAACTGGAGCGACACTGAGATCCGGGTGCTTCTGGCGTTATGAGCAGAAGCAGAAGATGCCTGTCTGTTTAGTAAGGGAACTTCCGTCTCACGTCTCTGTAACCCTGCATGTCGAAAGCGCAACGACCGCCCCATACCTCACTTATACCGCCAGTGAGTAATCTTTTGTGAAAAGCACATGATTGCGCAACATTACCGGCATGGTCTGAACCCTTATGAACGATCAAAGGCTCCCAGATACCGGCTCAGCTTCGCGGTAAATTGCCGGCATTGTTTTATGAAAGCAGCTAATAATGTGAAATACCAGTTCTTGGTCTCGGATTTTGTAAAATAAAATTTCCTCCAAAAATGCGACCAGTGCATTTTTGGGCTGGTGCGACTTATACTCCGGAGCAACTTATAGTCTGGAAAATACGGTATATATAGTCTGACCTACCAGTAAGAGTTCTGTCTACAGGGCTACATGCTTTTTTGTTAAGGCAAGACAGTGTCCAGGACATTTTAGCTCAGGCTAAGTGCTTTGAAGAGCTTTTGTTTAGTTTTTCAGACCGGTTATATCAGAGCCAAGTTCATTTACAAAGTTCCAACACAGTCTAGAAAAGTATGGAACTTTGTTTTAGTACTTTGCAGGTCCTGATGAGAAAACAAAAATGACATTTTTTCTAGAAAAATTTTCAGTGGCTGCTACAAACTAATTATTCCATTGATTAATCAATGATAAACAATTGTTTATCTACCAAAAATGTTTTTGTAAGTCAATTTTGGATTTAAGGTTTGCCACAAAACAAAATGTTAAAGTATAAAGTTTTGGTATAAAATGCCAAATACAGTGCGTCAAAAATAAATAAAATTGGTCTCTTATTAAAGCTGCACTGGTTAATTTGGTTAACAATGTAGCTTTTAACAGTTTTTTTTCATGCCTCTTAACGCTCTAACATAGTATAGCTATAAATATATTGTGGCTATTAAAAAACCCCCGAAAGAAATCAATAAAGTGGTTGTCCACAATTCTCTAAAAACTTCAGCTAATCCTATCGTTTGGACCGAAAGATAGGATTGGACAATCCAGCTGTCTATCTTGCTGAAGTGCCGCACTTCCGCACTGCTTGGATGTGTCATTAATCCACCCGGCCGCATTTTGCAGCAGAACATCCTAGAAGTGAGAGAAGGACAGAAACGGCCGTCTGTTACTGCTTCAATTTAAGAAAAAAATACCGTAGTCCAAAAAAGAAAAACACCTTTTCAGCTAGCAGAAACCTAAAAACATTTGGAGGTAGAAAGAGGAAAAACCTGGAGGAACGTTTCAACAGCTGGAGTTTTGGTCTCTATTGTAACTGTGGAAATGTATGGTCCCATGTCCGCGGGAAGGCTGGTCTATGGATTACACCCAATGGGAGGGGTGAGTGGTCTGAGACGTGTTTCTGTAAAATAGCTAGCGATACCTAGCTTGTTTACCAACTTGCTGAGTGCAGCTTTAATTTCATTTAAACTAAAAAGTCTGAATATTGTTGTTAATGTGAAACATGTCCACATGTTCTGATCTTCTGTTAGACATGAGATTGACCTGAAATTATCCAAAGGTGGGGGCTCAGGTCTGCCAGGCATTTGTTTGATTTAAACGTTATTCATTTAGCTATTATCTAAATACCCTTCTATATCCCAACCATGTTGACGCACCCCAATCCCCCTAGGGATGGGTACCTTTCACATTTGAGCCAATTCCCTGTACCTAAGAATCAATACCAGTTCTTAATGGTACCAAATTTTGATACTTTTGAGTATTTAATAATTAATTAAATTGCTTTTTTAACGGAATATATTTATTTCTCAATATATAACAAATGTAACAAATATCACAATAAATAACATACAACTGTTTGTATTTTATCATCAGATATGTTCAGTTATGTTGTACAAAATTATTTAATATGAAAACTTTTAACCAACTGCTTAGTGTTTTCTAAATGATGCCATAATACTATTTTTTGCTTTTAAGTTAATCCCCAACACAATAAAACGATGCTCGGAGGAGTTCACATAATTGACAGAAAAAACACTCGGAGTTCATCCAAATACTATCCCACAGCTCCACACAATAACAATAGGAAATGTTTATTTACACATCTTTATTGTGTGGGGAAAAAACACTGTAATTGTGTAAGCATTACCATTACATTTTTCCGCCTGTGCACCCCTAGCGGGCACCACACTTCAGGAATCCCAGATCGATACAACTAAATAAGCTTGGGAATGGGAAGTAAAACTGATGTGATAGTTTTCCATAAAACTTGCACAATAATGAGCAGGCCCAGTGTTAATCAGTTCAACATGGGCCCAGAGTCTGGTCTTGAAGTTTCTCAGACAACTAGACAGCTGTCCTACAGCTTTAGCAGCCCGTCTCAGATACTCCTGCATTGAGCTTGTGCTGTGGTAGTAAGCCAAAGAAACCTTGCAGACCAAACAAACCATCTTTTATTTCCAGTTAGCTTGAAGTACTCCTGTACTTTAAACTTCTTAAGTCTTTGAAAACTTTCGAAACTTAGAGGCGAGCTCAGCTTTATCTGTGATGATAGTTTTAAAAATAACTGAGCAGAGCTAACAACGACTGGAGCCAAACTTGTCTGATATTCTGCAAACCAGTGGTGTGGAGGAGAACAGTTGTTATTTCACTTGAATTGTTTTTAAAATTATGCTAAATTTAAAAAACAATGTGTTGACTAAACAAATTGACACCTTGGTGGCTAGTTGTAGCAGTCCTAAATTTTCCTTTTTGTATTTTCTGAAGATAATCCAAATGACCTGAAAATAATTTATTAAACATGCAAATTTCTTGTCACATAAAGATTTATTTTAGTAATTTTTGGGTTCATATACTCTTTTAAAGACTTGTAGTTTTGTCAGTTTTTGATCCCTCTGTTTTGATTTTTTGTGAAGCCAGCCCACAGTTCCCTTCAAACTCACATGACTTTATGGCACAATGGGTGGTCATGGCTAAGGTGGAAGAACAGCTTACTAAGTAATGACAGTGTTTTTTGGCTCCATCTGTGGCCTCTCCATATGTTGAGATGTCTTTAAACAAACTCTAAGCTGCTCCCAACAATCTGTGGTTTTTCAAGGTGGTCTAAGCAGATTGAATTATGGGTCAGAATGAGCACTAGGCTCATTAAAATTAAAAACAGGTAGTAACCCTGTGTTTAACAAAAAACAGTAAAAAATCATGTAAATTATATTAACTCATAGTTTTATTAACAAAGATCTAGACAGTAGGGCTGCACAATTACAGTGGGGCAAAAAAGTATTTGGTCAGCCACCGATTGTGCAAGTTCTCCCACTTAAAATGATGGCAGAGGACAGTAATTTTCATCATAGGTACACTTCAACTGTGAGAGACAGAATGTGAAAAAAAATCCATGAATTCACATGGTAGGATTTTTAAAGAATTTATTTGTAAATTAGGGTGGAAAATAAGTATTTGGTCACTTCAAACAAGGAAAATCTCTGGCTCTCACAGATCTGTAACGTCTTCTTTAAGAAGCTTTTCTGTCCTCCACTCGTTACCTGTATTAATGGCACCTGTTTGAACTCATTATCTGTATAAAAGACACCTGTCCACAGCCTCAAACAGTCAGACTCCAAACTCCACTATGGCCAAGACCAAAGAGCTTTCGAAGGACACCAGGAAAAGAATTGTAGACCTGCACCAGACTGGGAAGAGTGAATCTACAATAGGCAAGCAGCTTGGTGTGAAAAAATCAACTGTGGGAGCAATTATCAGAAAATGGAAGACATACAAGACCACTGATAATCTCCCTCAATCTGGGGCTCCACGCAATATCTCATCCCGTGGGGTCAAAATGATCATGAGAGCGGTGAGCAAAAATCCCAGAACCACACGGGGGGACCTGGTGAATGACCTGCAGAGAGCTGGGACCAAAGTAACAAAGGTCACCATCAGTAACACACTACAACGGCAGGGAATCAAATCCTGCAGTGCCAGACGTGTTCCGCTGCTGAAGCCAGTGCATGTCCAGGCCCGTCTGAAGTTTGCCAGAGAGCACATGGATGATACAGCAGAGGATTGGGAGAATGTCATGTGGTCAGATGAAACCAAAGTAGAACTTTTTGGTCTAAACTCAACTCGTCGTGTTTGGAGGAAGAAGAATACTGAGTTGCATCCCAAGAACACCATACCTACTGTGAAGCATGGGGGGGGAACATCATGCTTTGGGGCTGTTTTTCTGCTAAGGGGACAGGACGACTGATCCGTGTTAAGGAAAGAATGAATGGGGCCATGTATCGTGAGATTTTGAGCCAAAACCTCCTTCCATCAGTGAGAGCTTTGAAGATGAAACGTGGCTGGGTCTTCCAACATGACAGTGATCCCAAACACACTGCCCGGGCAACAAAGGAGTGGCTCCGTAAGAAGCATTTGAAAGTCCTGGAGTGGCCTAGCCAGTCTCCAGACCTCAACCCCATAGAAAATCTGTGGAGGGAGTTGAAAGTCCGTGTTGCTCGGCGACAGCCCCAAAACATCACTGCTCTCGAGAAGATCTGCATGGACAGGGCTGTACAGTGTGACATATATGTCACACGTGCGATTAAAAAAACAGTCTGTGCTACAAACTATTTTTAGACGTAGCACTTGTGCGATCAGGGTTTCCTCTACATGTAATTGATCGTGGCACACCGCCACACCGTCAGAATTAACTTAATATATATATATATTTTAAAAACAATGTCAGGTGGCCTCAGCGGGTCTCCAACCTAGCACTAGAACGCAGGCGCGGCGCCAGTGTAGAGCATCTTGCCTGGCAGCGCAACGCGCTGCATCCGCTGGCTCGGGCACGTCCTTCATCTCCGTTTTGGTCATCCGACCAGAGCCATTCTGCATTTTGACCCGAGGGCCGCAGCCTGGAGACGACCACGACCTAAACCCCGGCCGCACCCGATGGTTCCATGTCGTTACGGGCGACCTCCCAACAATCCGGAGTTGCCGTCATGCCGTGGCGCAGCTGGCACAAGATCGCCAGTACTGGAAACACCTAGGCTCAACGCACTGGTGCGGGACGACACCCGACCCTTCGCAGGAGCCGTGATGATGACTTTGAAACAATGTAAAGCATATTAAATATATATATAGCCTATATTTGCGCACTTGTATGGATTAAAGTTCTGCGTCGAGTCGACTGGCGAGTCTAGCGACGGAGTTCCATCAGTTCTAGCTGTTCGGAAAAAAAAAACTCTTTGTGACTCTGAAAGTGTCCCTGTGCTTCAGACACACATTAAACCAGAGGAACTGATAAATCTGAATGGGTCACACTGATGTTTGTTAACGAGTCCACGGTCCGAGTCAGGGGGAGACGAGGCTTCACACCGGAGTCTGACCCCGCTGAACGCAGCTCAGCCCCAGGGGCGTATCTAGAACTTTTTTCTTGGGGGGTCCAGGCAGGGGCAAAGAAGGGTGGCACAGTAAAAGGTCATTATATTTAAATGCTCTGCAGTCTTGGACTGCAATGGACAGCAGACCTAAGTTTTAATAACATTTATTTACTGAAGTAAAATCTGTTTAGCAAGAACTATGCAGCAGATTCAAAATCAGGAGACAAATGCACATTTTAAAACATCACAGTCTCACTGTACACCATAAAAACTGTCTGCCTGTGAATTTGCTTTCAACATCGAAATTAATAATAATAATAATAATAAATTTAACTTATATAGCACTTTATGTTTCACAATCTCAAAGTGATACAGAGCAGAAGCTTAAAATAGATGAGTCAAAGTTAATAAAATAAGTAATATAAAGTAGAATTATAACAGTTTCTGCATTTTATTAATAAATCAAAGATTATAACAGCTGAAAATATCTGTTTTTGTGGTTTTGTGCACACATTTCTCAGCTCACACTCGCACTTTGAAAAAAATCTACACTAATTTGAATGAATAAATGTTCTTCTTGAAATTGCATTGACATATAAACATGTTTGAAGATATTTCTTGTTATTGTGTTTTCAAAATAAGCACTTTCTCAGTGTGTTAAAACGATGGGTACTAATTTTGGCTTTAGAGATTGTAGCTGAATTTTTATGCTGGTGCTACAACTTTTTGTTCTGTGCTACAAAACCTGCATCCTTTGTAGCACCAGTGCTATGAGCTAAAAAAGTTAACGTACAGCCCTGATGGAGGAATGGGCCAAAATACCAGCTACTGTGTGTGCAAACCTGGTAAAGACCTATAGTAATCGTTTGACCTCTGTTATTGCCAACAAAGGTTATGTTACAAAGTATTGAGTTGAATTTTTGTTATTGACCAAATACTTATTTTCCACCCTAATTTACAAATAAATTCTTTAAAAATCCTACCATTTGAATTCATGGATTTTTTTTTCACATTCTGTCTCTCACAGTTGAAGTGTACCTATGATGAAAATTACTGACCTCTGCCATCATTTTAAGTGGGAGAACTTGCACAATCGGTGGCTGACCAAATACTTTTTTGCCCCACTGTATGTGTAAAAAATGGTGATTTAAATTCATACTTGTGCAATCTCATTCCCAAATGACAACAATTCTTAGAAAAAGAAGATGACAATTGTACCACATTTGATTTGGAACATAATCTGAATGACAACAAGCGCTCCTCTTTTTATGGAATCAGATGAGTCTCATTAAGAATAAACTCACACAACGTTTTCCACAAAAATACAATGCTCATTCAGAAACTCACACGCTGTGGTTCACAAATATAATTTGGAGGAACACTTTTAGTATAAACTAACACATCTTACAAATTGTTTAATGTGCATTTAAAAACTGTTTCTCATTTGTGAAAATCCCTATATTTGTGAGAAAATTCTGTGTGGTGCATTAAAAACTGTTTCTCATTTGTGAAAGTCCCTGCATTTGTGAGAAAACTCTGTGTGGTGCGTTCAAAACTGTGTGGTGCATTCAAAACTGATCCTTATTTGTGAGAATATTCTGTGCGAGTCATTTTGAGACTCTTCTAACGTGGCAGGTCAACAAACGTCCTCATTGGCTAATGAATCTGTCAATCAAATATATGATTCCGCCCGGTCTGTTCCCTTTCAGCCAATCGCATGGCTCGTTAGAACAAACCAGATGGGTCTTATGCGCAGTGCTGTTTACCTAATGGCGGACATGTAGGACCGGCTGGAGTTTACCTTTTAAACGTAAGTATATTAAAATCTGGCGGTTCTAAAATTAAAAGCTTAAAGCTGTTGTGTTGTTAAGCTTTTATCAATGGTTTTTAATATATTTTTATTTTACAAATCATAAGGTAAAAATATAAACGGGCTTGCATGACAGGGCCCATAGATTTTTATGTAGCGCGGCTAAGCTAATGTTTTTTGCGAATGAAGCTGTTTGTTGTGTTTTAGGGACCAAAGAACAGACGTCAACCTTTATAAGGCTATGAACAGTGTTGTTTTCGTCAGCCAGGACAATAACGAAATGAATTCATTAATGTACCTATTTTCAATGATGTAAATGAGACCAAGACGGCCTAACTACGGCTCTTTGATGACTAAAATGGGACGAGACGTCTGGGCGTATTCGTCTGCAAGACGAAATGAGACGAAAACATTAGTGAGTTGAGATGTGAAACAGTATTTGGATAAACTGTGTTTGCTGCGACATGTTAAGCTCGACTCCCGACACAAACACAGCTTTTATTGTGGAGGGTGGACTGTTTACTTTCCGTCCGGCGCGAGCTGGCGGAGCTTAAGAAGCTAGAGCGGCTAGCGCTGAGAGCGGTGTCTCTCCAAATGGATACTTATTGAGAAGAAAACTGCTTGACAGCTTGTGGAAACGCGGCCGATTGATTCCAAATAAGTCCTTATTTAATCAACTAAACGGGGAGTCAATTTGATCTGTTTGTTTCTTTTGTTTGACATAGATTGCCACCTGAGTTTCCCTGTGAGCTAAAGCTAAGCTGAATAGCTCGTCCTGACTCCTGATTGATGTGATTTTATTCATGAAACAGCCTTGTGTCTTTTTTGTTGTTGTCGCCAAATGTATAGTGTTGATTGAATGCTTTGGTTCTGTAGTTTAGCCTGTTTTTCGTTACTTTTTCAGTCTGCCAAGGCTGTCTATGGGAGTTTTGAGAGTGGTTGTATTTTTAATTTAATTGTAATCTTAGTTTATTTTGATGTGACATATCAGTGGATTTGACTTTATTTTGTTGTTAATTAACTTCATTAGTTGAGCTGATTGTCATGACTTACTTGGTTATTGTCTGAATTGTAACATTAATTATCTGACTCTGTTAGTTATAGATGTATTTATATGGTCATGGTGTCAGAATATTAAGTTAAGTTTTTGATCTTGTTTAGGTCAGGTTGTTTTTGATTTAAGAAATGAACTCTCCTGGAACAGGGCATATCCACATATGCCCTGTTCCAGGAGAAACATAAAGCTTATGTTGTGACCATATTGTGTTTGTTTTTATTGTTATTTGTATTTGATTATATTTTATACTATTATACATATCGTATATTAATATATTTCTCATATCACGTTTACACATTCAGTGTTTAGTGTGCAGCACAGAATGGGAGTTCACAGGTTTTAAACTAAATAAACAGCATGCAGGGATGTTTGGACAGACGGCAACTTATTGACATAAATTAATTTGTTAAAGGATTAATATGTTTTTTTAAATGAAACTGACTAAAACATCTTTAGTTTCCGGTGACTAAAACTGCACTAAAACTACATTTTAATCCAAAAGACTAAGACCAAAACTCAGATGGCTGCCAAAAACAACACTGATCATTTCTGTGTTTGCAGAGTAAATTTAATGGATTTTCAACTTAAATGTGAAACAGTTTTCTGCTGAGTGCCTATACACCATGATTCCTCATTAATTATGGTTTGCATTTTGAGGAACTGGCATTGGCTGAATTCTCCTGGAACTCTGGTGACTCCTCAGACCAGACAGAATATGTGACTCTTGGTAAGTAATGTGGTAGGAGATGATGTTCATGTTTTGTCTTCAACTGCAGTAATGATTTTATATGATCTGATCTTAGCCTTTATAAGGATTACTCTGTTTTGTGCTCTTTACTGTAGATCTGTCTGTCGTGCAGATGCCGTATTTGTCTTAAGCAGTCTAAGCAGCAACACAAATGATTCAGAATGTACAGGGAGTCAGACTTTGGACAGTAACCATGCAAAACAGGTAATCATAACTTGTAGTACGTACATGCATAAAGTTTTTGAGTGATTCCTTGAAAACCAATGCAAACAATAATGCGCATTATTATTAATATAAAAATGTACTGTTTAAATTGTAACTTCCCCCCTCATAATAGCTGTTTTTCCTTTTTTATTTTAGATTGTGGAGCAAATTCTGACCTCAAAGCCAGCAGGACTGTCTACTATTCAAGTATTCAACTATTTATAACGTGATGTTTTTATGTTTCAGTTATGGCAAAGCCTTGAGGATCATCTGATGGACACTGAAGGAAGCCCTCAGCCGTATCTTCTTGCCACAGGGACTTCAAAAGCGGAGGTTTTCACCTTTTATGTTGTCTTGGACAAAAAGCTTGTACCATGTCAGTCATATACATCCTTGGGGGCTTTTGATGAGCTTTTTAAGTTTCATTTTGTCTTCAGTGTGAAGTATGATGATTCTCTGTCCAGCCTGTACACATTTCTGCAGACAACCGTGTACAATATTGACATAGGTACAACTGAAGAAACTCCCAAAATCAAAGAGCTAAGAGCAAAGCTGTTGAACAAGCAGTAAACTAGTTCATACAGCCAAAATGTTTAGTTGTTTTCTCTGCACTTCATCCTTGAGTACAGTTTCACTTTTGTTCAGGCACCTAAAACTAATTCATGGAATGCATCCAGGGAAAAGTCTACGACTAAAATGTGGTCAGACAGGATGTTGTTTGCAGTTCTGTAGTTATTGCGGGTTTAGGAGACATCTCATTAAGATGCATGCTTTAACTGATTATAAACTTGTGCCTCAAGGAACCTCTTTCAACTATGATGCAGAAGAAAACAAAAATTCTCATTCCATAAATGACTTTGCTTCAACTTCATCTGTGTGCTAAAATGCTGCAACTGTTGCATCAGTGTCCAGTCACAAGAAAGATATATGTTTAAAATAGCCTCAATCGTTTTGCACAATGAACGTGTTGTTTTTGTTTCGATTGAGCAAGAAAGTTTTTTTCATGACCATTTCCATGCATTTCAAGTGAGGGAACACATACCTAGGAAAATACTGGTCATAGAAAGGAGG
>SSNR01000421.1:259084-273951 GCA_006937965.1 Callopanchax toddi | reverse complement strand
GTTGCAGCTGCAACACGGACCATAAAAAGAGTGACACTCGCCGGCGTCTGACAGTAATGGGGTTTATGCACGGTCACTTCCTGGTTGCGATAGACTCTGCCCCTCCCTTCCGGTTCAACGCTGTTCCCACACAAACTGGACAAAATGGATTTTTTACTCGTTTTCTTCAAGACCTGCCGCGCACGGTGGACGATGTCCACCGGATTTTTGAAAAACACACAGAGACGTCTGTGAGCAAGCGGGTGAAGGACTTTAAGCTGTATATAACCAGCTTTATTCATGAAATTGAAGGTAAGCTAACAGCGTTAGCTCGTAGCTTCCATCATCAAAAAACAGTGAGACAAATCTATATAGCCGTGATCGTGGGCTCCAACTGCTTCCCAACTTTCAACTTTCTCTGGTCTAGCTGTACGTTATCAAACACCAAGTCTTCATTCACCAAAAGAATAGTTGTTCCAGTGAAATAACACACGAACGGCGCCGCGCCTCCTCCATTAGCCTCCTCCACTCGGCTCTTTGACTACTGTGCTGCAAAGTGCCGACTGCAGACATGGTGTGGTTAGAAATGATCACGTTTTCTCTTCTTAAGTTCACAATCCTTCCTTTTTGTAGTTATTTATTCAGTGGAAATGTGTGGAAACGGACTGATGAATTCTATTCAGCTGATGCGGTACACAACGGAACACAGCAGTGTTCAGCTGTCGAGGCTTCCCGTCGCTGATACTTATATGATGGCTTCATTTCTTAGTGCTATAATATATATATATCATACTGTACTATACTATACTATTACTCATTTTGATTATAAACAATATCTTTGGCTGGAAATGCACTCTAACTCTGGAAATCTTCACGTTTCAAATGGAACCGGAAATGGTCCCGTGAGTTAATTTTAAACCGGAAGTTCTACTAAGTACTCTGTGCATAAAGCCCATTGAACGAGGTAAACAGCAAACAAGACGGACTTGTGTGTGTGACCTGTTCGTGTGATGTGCAGCACTGGAAGCGTCTGCAAACTGGCAGGAAGGCAGCCGGTAAGAAAGAGACTGTGATATTAAGAGACTCTGCTGCTGGACTTATTTCTGTTAGCTTTGGCGTTAGCATCAGCTCCGGTGCGTGATGACACCAAACACCTGTGAGCAATCAACTACCGCTGATATCAATGTTTGCTGATATTAAATGTTACTTATGTTGCTTAGTATTTTGTGAGTTTTAGCTGGTGAATATTGACTGGAAACATTGTTAAAGTATAAGTAATTTAAAAATGAAATAGTTTAAATAAAATGTAAAATGTTTAAGAGATTTATGTATTTATACCAATCAAATATTACTATATTTATTGTAATTATATTCTATATTAAGTATGAAACTATTCAAATGAAAAATGCACTTTAAAGTTAAAATTAATCGCTAAGTATTTACTTATTTGTCTAATCTAATCATATAAACACTATTATGATTTGGTGTGTGGTATTTAAATGGTTTTTGTCTTTGTCATATTTGGTTGAGATGGGCAATTTATGTATTTAATTTATGTAAATTTGAATTATTGTTAGTATTGTTATGTATTTTCAGTGTTTACTGTATATTTATATATACTTTTTTGTTTGGATTTAAGGTTTTTACCTGCTAAAGAGACCACCTGTGATCAAAATTAACTTCAAATAAAAATGAAAGATAAAAGGAGATAACAGCCTGGTCCTTGAGTAAATCCAGTTGGGAGAGCTGCGTGGACGCTTTCGTCCCTTTCAAGTGGGGAATCTGCACAAACCAAGGCAGAACTTGACAATTGCGGGTTTAGGAGACATCTCATTAAGATGCATGCTTTAACTGATTATAAACTTGTGCCTCAAGGAACCTCTTTCAACTAAGATGCAGAAGAAAACAACAATTCTCATTCCATAAATGACTTTGCTTCAACTTCATCTGTGTGCTAAAATGCTGCAACTGTTGCATCAGTGTCCAGTCACAAGAATGACATATGTGTATGTAGATATGTATAAAATAGCCTCAATCATTTTTGCACAATGAACGTGTTGTTTTTGTTTCGATTGAGCAAGAAAGTTTTTTTCATGACCAAAATTTCCATGCATTTCAAGTGAGGGAACACATACCTAGGAAAATACTGGTCATAGAAAGGAGGTTAAGATATTTCAAATGTTTTAATGCTCAAATGTCATATGGGTGTGATTCCCAATTTTACATTGTATCAGAAAACTGTATTATCTGACTAACTGAATGACTTCCATGAAAAAAATGTTTACACTTGTTTCTTATGTACTTCAAAAGGAGTAAATGCAATTTATTGATCTGATGTTATGCAGTGTTGTTCTAAACGGATACTGTTATGTTTTTATTTTTCTAATGACTATAACTAATGCAGTATGTATATTGTTTATTGAAACTGCACTTGTGTTATTACAAATGTAAATTTATTCTAAATAAAGCAATCTGTTGTAAACAGTACATTTCACTGCTGTAATTTCTATATAAATGATCTATTTAGTAACTTTTAAAAAGGGTTTAATTAAATCAAATTTAGGTGTTCCTCCTAACACTGGTAATAAGTTAATTTTTAAATCAACTCAATTTTAGTGTTGCATAAACTCTGTATCAGGTTAGAACTTTTAACACATGAGGAGTTACATTTTAACTCAGAACAAGGAGTTCAAGGTCAACTAAAAAAAAGTAATTTTTACTCTGCTCTGGAGTCTGGGTGATGGTCACATATATATACACCAAAATTGAGTTTTTTGACTCTCAGGAAGTTTATTCCAA
Source organism: Callopanchax toddi (assembly GCA_006937965.1). Classification (NCBI taxonomy): domain Eukaryota; kingdom Metazoa; phylum Chordata; class Actinopteri; order Cyprinodontiformes; family Nothobranchiidae; genus Callopanchax; species Callopanchax toddi. Next base: position 271,173 of record SSNR01000421.1, on the reverse strand, counting down.
AAGCCCAAATTTGCTGTGGTTTTGTTTATTCTACAAACTTCTGGAATTACATTTAGCTGCATGATTTCATGGATAATTCCAGCGACTCACCTGTGGTCAATGTACATTAACTTATAATAAATATCAACTACATTCTAATTCAGAATACTATAGAATATTTTAATATTTGATTTTGAAGCCTTGTTTTATGAAGCAGGTAAAATGTTAAACGGTTGTTTAATTCAAAACAAGTTGCATTAGTGTTTACACTGTGCATTTGTATATTCAACTTAAGCCTAATCATAATGCTTTGATCTTAGGAGATAATATATCTTTACAGTAAAAATGTTTTGTTCTCTACTCTTCCTTAACCAGACCACTCCATGTCCTCCAGGATTAACCTGAGAATCTCTTCGTATCTCTAGGTGCTCGTAGTAACGTGACAGCACCCTGCTGATGGACAGTGCAGATGATATGAAGCCAAAGTCCTCTGATGACCAACCTGTATAATGTTCCTCTTATCAGGCACAGGTCATGCATCTCAGCTGCCTGCAGCTCTCCATCATGTCTCTAATCATTCTACAGCAGATTCAGCAACACTGACAGACTTCTTGTTTCTTTAGTCCAGGCAGAGGTCACTCAGTCATCCTGCATCAAGTCTAAACTAGAACTGGACAAATGTTGTTTCCTTCTGTAAATACATTTGATATCTTATTCTTGTCTAACAGTTATTTCATTTTCTCTTCATGCATCCGATCCATCATTTATAATTTTTCAAACTTAGTTGCATGTTCATAAATATATTATACAACTGCAAATAATACAGCTATTAATAAATTGAGTTAACAATTTCTGCTTGTTTTAATAAAGTTATTCATAAAACTAACAACTCATTTGAGACGAATCCCCAAATCACAGCTGACAAAAAAGCAACAAGCACTTTTAGGAAACTTACATTTATTAACATGTGCAGTTAAATATTCTTCATTACATTACAATATATTTCTTCATNGCCGTATCTTCTTGCCACAGGGACTTCAAAAGCGGAGGTTTTCACCTTTTATGTTGTCTTGGACAAAAAGCTTGTACCATGTCAGTCATATACATCCTTGGGGGCTTTTGATGAGCTTTTTAAGTTTCATTTTGTCTTCAGTGTGAAGTATGATGATTCTCTGTCCAGCCTGTACACATTTCTGCAGACAACCGTGTACAATATTGACATAGGTACAACTGAAGAAACTCCCAAAATCAAAGAGCTAAGAGCAAAGCTGTTGAACAAGCAGTAAACTAGTTCATACAGCCAAAATGTTTAGTTGTTTTCTCTGCACTTCATCCTTGAGTACAGTTTCACTTTTGTTCAGGCACCTAAAACTAATTCATGGAATGCATCCAGGGAAAAGTCTACGACTAAAATGTGGTCAGACAGGATGTTGTTTGCAGTTCTGTAGTTATTGCGGGTTTAGGAGACATCTCATTAAGATGCATGCTTTAACTGATTATAAACTTGTGCCTCAAGGAACCTCTTTCAACTATGATGCAGAAGAAAACAAAAATTCTCATTCCATAAATGACTTTGCTTCAACTTCATCTGTGTGCTAAAATGCTGCAACTGTTGCATCAGTGTCCAGTCACAAGAAAGATATATGTATAAAATAGCCTCAATCATTTTGCACAATGAACGTGTTGTTTTTGTTTCGATTGAGCAAGAAAGTTTTTTTCATGACCATTTCCATGCATGAGTGAGGGAACACATACCTAGGAAAATACTGGTCATAGAAAGGAGGTTAAGATATTTCAAATGTTTTAATGCTCAAATGTCATATGGGTGTGATTCCCAATTTTACATTGTATCAGAAAACTGTATTATCTGACTAACTGAATGACTTCCATGAAAAAAATGTTTACACTTGTTTCTTATGTACTTCAAAAGGAGTAAATGCAATTTATTGATCTGATGTTATGCAGTGTTGTTCTAAACGGATACTGTTATGTTTTTATTTTTCTAATGACTATATCTAATGCAGTATGTATATTATTTATTGAAACTGCACTTGTGTTATTACAAATGTAAATTTATTCTAAATAAAGCAATCTGTTGTAAAACAGTACATTTCACTGCTGTAATTTCTATATAAATGATCTATTTAGTAACTTTTAAAAAGGGTTTAATTAAATCAAATTTAGGTGTTCCTCCTAACACTGGTAATAAGTTAATTTTTTTAATCAACTCAATTTTAGTGTTGCATAAACTCTGTATCAGGTTAGAACTTTTAACACATGAGGAGTTACATTTTAACTCAGAACAAGGAGTTCAAGGTCAACAAAAAAAAAAAGAAAATTTTACTCTGCTCTGGAGTCTGGGTGATGGTCACATATATACACCAAAATTGAGTTGTTGTTTTTTTGACTCTCAGGAAGTTTATTCCAAAAGCCCAAATTTGCTGTGGTTTTGTTTATTCTACAAACTTCTGGAATTACATTTAGCTGCATGATTTCATGGATAATTCCAACGACTGACCTGTGGTCAATGTACATTAACTTATAATAAATATCAACTACATTCCAATTAGGGGTGGGAATCTTCATGGTCCTCACGATTCGATTCGATTACGATTCAGAGAGCTGCGATGCGATTATAAAACGATTATTGATAAAAGATGTATTGTTCTTCCCCCTCACCTTCCTGCCATGTTTAATAGTGCCATGAGGTACTATTAAAGCATTTGTAATAACCCGACATGATTTTACTTCCATTATCTTTAATTATTTAATAATAATTTAATTATTAAAACATAGCAGTGTTTAAATGTGTAAATATAAGTTTAAATACAGTCCCTCCAGGAAGGTGTGCGGTTTTTGTGATGGTTTCATCCTAAAATGACTGATTTGCAAAATATTTTTCAAAAGTTGTGGTCAAAGTTGCAGTTTTTATCAAGCATTTTTTGTTTAAGGTTTTATTTTGTTTATATGCACACACTGTATGCGCCGTTTCATCATAATATAAAGACTACAAGATGCTGTAATCACCATGACGACAGAGCTGACTGTCTCAGCATCACTCAGGTGTTACAGCGTGAGCGATTCGTTTTACTTTCACTTTTAGACGTTCACCTCAAAGGTTCACTGGTTCAGCAGGAAGAGGTTCCTCGTGATCGCTCACTGGATACACACATCATGTGGTTGTTCGCATGTTTAAAAAAAACGACATTCAAAGGATTTCACGTTAGTTCACGCTGACGCCCCGGTCCTATTTTCTCACGTAATAGCAAAACCGCCGACTCAGCACAGTTTAGGACACGGATCATTCTTTTTAAACATAGTTTCTCACATTGGCCGAATACGGACTTTAACCAGAACTCACCTCGTCTCTTTCAGCACTCGTACCAGACCCCCCAGCCGCGGACCCTCTGCTCCTCTCTGTTCAGCCAAGCGAATATTTTCGTGTATAATCCATCACATGATGTTTGGTTCAGAACAGCTTCTACCACTCTTGTGTAATCGCTACTTTGGGAAGTTGACTCGCTCGTATTTTAGCCGTAATATATTATAGAATCTGGCCGGTGCGTTTAGCGGCTCGACTCAAAAGCAGGAAGTAAACACAGCTCAAGGCAACGGGGATTGGTCAAAACTTTTTCAAATGGCGGTGATTGGTCAAAAAAGAAGATGACGCACGACAAACGCCAAGATGATTGGTCAGATTTGGGAGAAAGTTGGTGAAATTCCAAGGCCGCAAACATTAATAATAGAATCGAATTTTTATATTTTTCAATCGATTGATAATCGTTCCTGTCTGCATCTTGATGCATCGGAAAAACGAGTTTATCTCCCACCCCTAATTCCAATTCAGAATACTATAGAATATTTTAATATTTGATTTTGAAGCCTCGTTTTATGAAGCAGGTAAAATGTTAAACGGTTGTTTAATTCAAAACAAGTTGCATTAGTGTTTACACTGTGCATTTGTATATTCAACTTAAGCCTAATCATAATGCTTTGATCTTAGGAGATAATATATCTTTACAGTAAAAATGTTTTGTTCTCTACTCTTCCTTAACCAGACCACTCCATGTCCTCCAGGATTAACCTGAGAATCTCTTCGTATCTCTAGGTGCTCGTAGTAATGTGACAGTGGTGGACTGAGCAGCACCCTGCTGATGGACAGTGCAGATGATATGAAGCCAAAGTCCTCTGATGACCAACCTGTATAATGTTCCTCTTATCAGGCACAGGTCATGCATCTCAGCTGCCTGCAGCTCTCCATCATGTCTCTAATCATTCTACAGCAGATTCAGCAACACTGACAGACTTCTTGTTTCTTTAGTCCAGGCAGAGGTCACTCAGTCATCCTGCATCAAGTCTAAACTAGAACTGGACAAATGTTGTTTCCTTCTGTAAATACATTTGATATCTTATTCTTGTCTAACAGTTATTTCATTTTCTCTTCATGCATCCGATCCATCATTTATAATTTTTCAAACTTAGTTGCATGTTCATACAGTAAATATATTATACAACTGCAAATAATACAGCTAATAATAAATTGAGTTAACAATTTCTGCTTGTTTTAATAAAGTTATTCATAAAACTAACAACTCATTTGAGACGAATCCCCAAATCACAGCTGACAAAAAAGCAACAAGCACTTTTAGGAAACTTACATTTATTAGCATGTGCAGTTAAATATTCTTCATTACATTACAATATATTTCTTCATTACTGCTGGCCCAACTTCTCCAGAGCTGTCTGCTGTCCTGATAACACACAGAAAATAAGTGGAGAGAGAACATAACTTTGTTAAGCTTGAATGTTAAACTAGTTTTCACATCAGAACAGAGGAACTCACATTTAAACTGGTTGATCATGGTTCGTCCAAGACACAGTAGCACAAGCGGAGAGGCAATCCTTTTCTCTTCGTAGCCTTATAAAGGTTGACGTCTGTTCTTTGGTCCCTAAAACACAACAAACAGCTTCATTCGCAAAAAACATTAGCTTAGCCGCGCTACATAAAAATCTATGGGCCCTGCCATGTAAGCCCGTTTATATTTTTACCTTATGATTTGTAAAATAAAAATATATTAAAAACCATTGATAAAAGCTTAACAACACAACAGCTTTAAGCTTTTAATTTTAGAACCGCCAGATTTTAATATACTTACGTTTAAAAGGTAAACTCCAGCCGGTCCTACATGTCTGCCATTAGGTAAACAGCACTGCGCATAAGACCCATCCGGTTTGTTCTAAAGAGCCATGCGATTGGCTGAAAGGGAACAGACCGGGCGGAATCATATATTTGATTGACAGATTCATTAGCCAATGAGGACGTTTGTTGACCTGCCACGTTAGAAGAGTCTCAAAATGATTCGCACAGAATATTCTCGCAAATGAGGATCAGTTTTGAATGCACCACACAGTTTTGAACGCACCACACAGAATTTTCTCACAAATGCAGGGACTTTCACAAATGAGAAACAGTTTTTAATGCACCACACAGAATTTTCTCACAAATATAGGGATTTTCACAAATGAGAAACAGTTTTTAAATGCACATTAAACAATTTGTAAGATGTGTTAGTTTATACTACAAGTGTTCCTCCAAATTATATTTGTGAACCACAGCGTGTGAGTTTCTGAGCTCCAAATTATATTTGTGAACCACAGCGTGTGAGTTTCTGAATGAGCATTGTATTTTTGTGGAAAACGTTGCGTGAGTTTATTCTTAATTAGACTCATCTGATTCCATATCTTTTTCCCTCAATGTTCAAAATTGTTAATATTGTTAAAATTATTCAAAGCTTGTGTATGTACGAGAAGCCAAGAGAGGCATTTATTGTTTTTATGTTCAGTGTCAGCTGTGACGAAGTTGATATGCACGTAATAAGTGCAATAAATGTTTATATTGGAAAAAAAATTGTGATCTCAATTCTAAGCAAAAAATTGTGAATTCTCATTTTATCCAAAATTGTTCAGCTCTACAAGACGGCAACAAACTGTTTTTTTTTTTTTTAACAAATGTCTGATTTGTTTTTACTCAAATAATTTCAGAATGTGTACTGAGAGTAACTGTCCCTCTTGTTGATCTTTAGTTGTGTGTAGTGCAGGTGAATTATAACAGTGTTGTTTTTTAATTGTTAATAGTGGTTATATTGCTTCATGATACATGAGAATTGGGGTAAAGTATGTTACAGGCAAGCCAGCAGGAGATGGCTTTAAAACATTTCTCTGTAAGCCCTTTGAAAGGCTCCTGAAGACTTAAAAGCTTTACATGAGCCTTTATAAATTATATCTGGCGAGACATGAGTAAAAGTCAAGTTTAGTTTTGGCAGGCAGCACTTTCTTTGTGCTGTATATAAAAGATAAAAACAATATCCTGACACCGTACCTTTTCTGAAAAGATCTGCAGATATGAGTTATTGTTGCCATGGCTAAAGATAAAAAAGTTGAAACATGTGTTCTCTGCACATTTTTAGACATTGGCTTGAGATTTTTTAACGTAAACATTTACGCTTGTAGTCCTTATGCTGGAATAAAGGTTTTATTTTAAACCTCTGACTGAGGCCTCACATATAGGAAGTCTTTGACTTAGACCATAATGTCTGTCGACAGACCACAATTGGTTAAAAGTGGATCTTTGGTTGTGTGTTACTATTACTCTTCCTGCCACAGAGGATAATGGTGTAATTATGATTAAATAACAAGCCCGTTTGTAAAATTTACATTGGTTATTTTCCAGTTCTGAGACTGCCAGATTAAACTTGAAGTTGCTACCAGTTCTGCCCACCAGAGTACTGCAGGAGCATCCATCTCTTAATCACTGGTAAGAAATCTGCGCTTTGTTGGTTTAAGAAAAACACAAAATTAATTACTGTGTCATAAATATTTCTATCACAGTAAAAACTCAGCAAAATATATAAACACCCTTGTGATTAACAGCGTAATGCTCCATAAATCACTTAGTAAGTTTACTGAAGTACATACAAGTGCTGATTTTATCAGCAAGTCGATCAGAATACTACCATCCAGCCTGTGGCTGCAAACAGCAGCAGCTGCCTCCAAAAGGCTGTGACCCAAAGTAGCAGCTGTCATATTCGAGCCAGCTGCTATCATCATGTGTGGTTAAAAACACAAATGTTCCTGATCATTCCAAACTATCAAGAGTGTGTTTGTTATATAATGTTATCATTTATAGGAAACACAGCTTTTACAAACAGGTGTGTTTACTTGTTATTTGTTGCTGAGAAACTTTACCAGCTCTGCAAGGAGAGCTGCACTCTGCAGCGTTGTAAACAAGCTACGTATCGCTAGCTATTTTACAGAAACACGTCTCAGAGCACTCACCCCTCCCGTCAGGTATAATTCGTAGGCCAGCCTTCCCGTGGACATGGGACCCTGCTTTGACACGGTAACAATGCAGAGTCTAACTCCAGCCGTAGAAATGTTCCCTCAGGTTTTTCCTATTTTCACCTCCAAACGTTAGAAACATGAAACGTTAGTTTCTAGCTGAAAATGTGTTTTTTGGGGGGGGAGGGGGACTCTGGTAATTTTTCCTGCTATTTCTCTGGTATTTTTTCGGTCCAAATGATAGGATTGGCTGAAATTTTTAGAGAACTGTGGGACAACTACAGTACTTTATTGATTTCTTTCGGGTTTTTTAAAATCTCCATAATATATTTATAGCTATACTATGTTAGAACGTTGTTAAGAGGCATAAAAAAAAAACGATAAAAGCTGCATTGTTTACCAAATCAACGAGTGCAGCTTTAAAAAGGACACTTTGGTCATTTTGAAGTGGCTTTCTCTCCTAATAAACAGCGTATTTTCTCCTGCTTCCTATTTAACTGTAGATAAATAACTGATTGAATGCCACTTCAAACTGACTTAAATATGTCTTTAAGTTGTCAAGGCTTTGCATCAACTAGATCTATCTCTAGAGCAGAGCATATTTAGATAACAATTATGAAACTTTGATTCACCTGGACACTGACTTTTGATTATGAACAATTTACACACTTGACTGGACAGATTTTTAACTAGAATCCCACTTCCACAGAACAACTCTCATCCACATTTTGGTACCTTCTTCAATGCAAAATACTTGTGATTTTGTTTTCATATATTTCATTTTAAAAATATAAGTGCTATGAATAAGTATTTCAAGCAAATATACTAATCACATTTGATGATAATTATCCAACTTGTAATTAAACACTCCCCATGTGCAAACGCACACATTGAGCAATGAGCATGCTTTTCACAAGTGTTTATTTTGGCCTTACTGATAAAGTGCTAAATAATGTAGTGCAAATGATTAAGCACAACAAAATATTTCTTACCTCAAATAAAAAGCACTGAGCTGAACTAAGCCAATATTTCATTATGATTATTTTATCATGTTGATATTAATGAGATCTTAGAAACTGCTTTACAGTGTGTGATTATTGTCTGATTCATTTATTTGCTTAAATAGTGACCATGTTTATACAGTATAGTTATAATTGAGCTGCAGTCCTGCAGCTGAAAAAAGCACCTTGAGACAGAACAGAAGATGTGTTGACTAGGGATGGAAAGATTCACCGATCTGAACCGGTGATTCAATCATGATGTGTAAGATCTAACTTCACCAGTAGATTCAGTGTGCATCGGACACAACTGACGGCTAAACGCGCGATTTATCTTTCCTGTGTGTTTTCCTCATCAGTAAAAAGAATGGTTACTTTGGGTCCCCAGCCTTTTTCATCTCACAAGCTACTTTTATATTGAGCAGCTCCACGCGGGTTGCGGGGTGCGCCCGGCTCGCTAGAGCTGCAGGTGCTGCAAACACTGTGTGTGTCCGCCACTGAGTGGGAGCTCATTCATGTCATGTTTAATGGAGGTTTCGTGGCACAACTACTGTCCTTGTATCTCATTCCCCGGAGGGGCGCTGGGGACAACTGCAAGTGGTGCAACTGTCCAGTGATCTAACAGTAATGACTCCACGTTTAACCAGTTGATCATTTCATAGTTTATCTGCAATGTCTCGTTTTTTTGAAGCGCATTGAACGCACCATCAGTAAACCTACGGGAGCCAGGTGGTGCGCAGCCGCAGTTAGAAAACCTCATGCGGGGTTGCGCGATTGGGACCATGAAACAGAACAGCTCTTTATTTAAAACATTGTCAGAGTGCATAACAGTATGAACCAATTCTATTGGTGAAGCTAATTAGCGATACACACTTAAGTGTCGCAACAAAAAGAGTCCCCAAACATTCGCATGCAGCTTCGGTCTGCAAAGCCGTATTTGGGCAGACGGATCAGGTCCGCAAATGACATCCGGGTTGTGCATGCGTACTAGTTATGTGCACACCTGCAGTGTATAGGGCTGTGTACCGAAACTCTATACTTAAATTTCTGATTGGTTAACTTAAGATAACTAAACTTCTGTAGGGAGGGGAACTCTACACTAGGGTGGGTTGAAAAAAATGAAAGTTTGAAATTGAAAAACCCCTAGTGATCAAAAGTTGCCTTTTGGGTCCTGTAGTAAGCATGCAAAATTTTTTTGAAATTCCATAATATCTTCTGCCTCCCAAACGCCCTCAAAATGTTAGAAAAATTGAATTTTTTGGTTAAGTTGCACATGCCACTGCATAAAATGCTAATTTGAAATTGAAAACCCCCTAGTGAGCAAAAGTTACCTTTTGGGTCCTGTAGTAAGCATGCAAAAGATTTTCTAAATTCCATAATATCTTCTGCCTCCCCAAGGCCCCCCAAATTTTCAAAAAAAAAAGATTTTTTTAGGATAAATTACACATGCCACTGCATAAAAAGCAAGTTTGAAAATGAAAAGCCCTAGTGCGCAAACGTTACCATAATTGGTAAACTAACAATTGAAACCTGTCTGTGTGATCAATTTACATATAATGGCTTGCTGGAAAAAGGCTAACAGCACCAGGCAATCTGTGAGGTGTCCCATCTTTGGGTCGCCCTCAGAACTGTCTTATAGAACATTATATTATAGAATTTCAAAAATATTTTACATGCTTACTACAGGAGAGATCGGCATGTCTCTCTCCGGGGAGGAAATCTGATGAGCTGTGGGGCTGAACCCACTCAGGCAAGACAGTGTCTCTTAGATCTTAGCTCAGTGGCCAGGCTTTGACTAAATTTGACATGTCAACTGAATTAGTTTTGAGGAACTTAGTTATCTTAAGTTAACCAATCAGAAATTGAATAGTGTCTTAGATGACTACTGAGGATTGAGGGAGTGTCTTAACAAGATAACATAGCTCCAGTCTTAAAATTATTGTAAAGTGTTTAATTTAATAAAAGAGGTTAAAGTAAATACTTGTCATTTTAAACCCAAAAGATTAAACACAGAACATTTCATTTCATTATTTCTGTAAAGGAAATAAATTAATAGAATATAACCTTTGATTCATTAAGGATGGAGAAATAAACCCAGAAAAAGATTTAACATAACACTGCATGAATCGTCCTGTAAACAAAATGATTACAGTTTGAATATCAGTCTGTGGTTTTAAGGAAAAAGACATCTTTTATGATTGTTTTATTATTAACATGGTCTGAAATTAACAGTCGCCACTCGCCAAATGCGACCAAATTGCTCCACTTGGTGAGTAAAATTTGGAGCGTCATCCGCCACATGGCGAGTACATTTTTGCACCAAACTAGTTCTGTTTATCAGATGGATTTCTGTGACGTCCTGCCTGCATGCGACGTACGCAAAATGCGAAAGTCGCACCCGGCATTTCTGCCTATCTATTCACTGTTTATCAAGGCAGCAGCAGTTAGCTTTGTGTTAAAGCTAGCAGCGATATGTGGCGGTTTAGAACTGGAGTCAGCCAGTTTTCAAAAAGAAAAGTAATGAATGGAACTGGAAGAAAACCCACCAGGACCAGTGGCAACCAGAAGATTTAATGAAAAGTGGCGTACTGGAGGTAGCGGTGGAGATAATGTTGACACTGGCTACAGGGCACAACAGGTGTTGTGCGAAAGTCTCTTCCCCTGAATTTTTCTGTTCCCCTATGTCGAACCGCGAGCTTCGCAGCACTTCTAAAAGATTTCTACAACACGTAGTCATGTCAAAGTTGATACTTTATTTAGTTCCCAGTAAATAAATTAATACAAATTTAAAATTGACATTTTTTAATTCTTTTTTTTTGTTTGTTTTAAACACTGACAGAATTGCTGAGCGTTTTATCCGCTCCCTACACAGGTGAACATAGTATTTCTGGGGAGCAGATTTTAGCACAACACCGGAATCTGCGCAGATAAGCTGCTCCGTTTTCCTCCAGTACGCTAAAAGACCTGTAACAACTCATTGGTCCTAGGAAATAAGACGATGAAGGGACTCCAAAAAATGAGGCTATAAGACTGTCAGAAGCAGGAGGCTAGATTTCATGGACAGAGAAAACAAGGAGTCTGACTAGATTTCATTAAGAGAGTTCATTAAAAACATTTCTAAAAAAATTAAATAAAAAATCTGAAATTACTAAAAAGTAGTTTTTATTTATGATTATTTAATTAAGTTGTCATTCCTTTCTGTTTGGATCCAACATAATATTATATTATAGAATAACGTGCTTTGGGTAGATCTAAATCATTTAGAATTTTGGCCGGTAAAAAATATGTTTGGCCGGTAGATTTTATCATCTACCGGCCAACTTGGCCGATAACTCAAAAATTTAATTTCGAACCCTGATTATTAAGCTAGTGTCCAGTGGAATGGCAGCTGACCCTTCAGCTGATTGTAGGCACCATGTCCTTTATCTGTGGAAGCTCTTGAAAAGTTTTGAGTTATGGAATGGAGAGAGTTAACACATGGATGACAGCGTCAATATGACCCAGATTACCAATCAGGAAAGTGAAGAAGTTTGTGTGGAATGAAAGGGGTCAAAGGTCAGCGACCCTTGATGATCCGTGGCGATACATTTGGTACCGACCGAAAACCTTCAATAGTAGTACTGGAAAAAACATTTTTCGGTACTAAATTTCGGTACTTTTACAATAAAATGTCCCTTTAAATGAGCCGCTCCAGCCCCGCTCTGATCTGCGTGCGCACACAGGCTGTGGCACAGCCCCTCTCCTCTCCTCTCCTCTCCTCTCCTCTCCTCTCCT
>SSNR01000421.1:229949-240061 GCA_006937965.1 Callopanchax toddi | reverse complement strand
TGGCCCAGGCGGGTTCCAACACACCTGTCAGGCCCAGATCGACCGAGAGGGATCTCCGCTTTCTCGTCGACCTCCATCTGCCGGAAACGATCCAGGAACAAGGTCCAGTAATCCTCCATGAACTGGTAAAGCAGGCTACTTGATAAAGCTAACCCTATAACACTAGGTCGCTCATCCAAGTAACCTCTACACCTTATCCCTGATAACTAAACCCTTAAGCTAACTCCTTAGTCTTAATATCACACGAGACTCAAGTTCTAAACTCAGAAGATCAATTTAATAACATCTATCACTTAGTGAATGCTATCAACTTGCTACCTCAAATGCTAATCTGTTTACAAATGTTCGTCAGCTTTTATAATAAATATTGAATATATTTATTCCTGACTCAGCTTCCATTCGTCAAATAACAGGTACATAACTACTCACTGCGATTAATAGAACCTAGGATTACCTGCTTTTATCACAAACAGCGTTCAAACCCAGGTTTCCGGAGCACACAGACTCCCGTTTAATTCCTCGGTGGCCGTACGTGAATTAGCAGAAGGTGAGTAATAAACATAGCGTTTATATACACTATATGTGGCAAAACGACCACTTATTACCACTACAAATGTAACGTATGCACGTTAACGCTGAAGCTTTTGATTGGTCCAGACATTCGTTTGTAGTCCTTCACTGGAGTAAGAACTACAACTTCGTTTGAATGAATCTTTAGATTTATTTACATCAGAACTAACGAAATATACAGAAGAATCCTACATTTATACAAACAGTCAGGCCTGCTAAATATATAAATACACTTAAAACATTCACATATGAGAACTGTTGTGCTTTTTTGGCACAGTCAGATGTTGATTTGATGTAGTTTCAAAACAAAGACAACATCGTGTTTTTATTAACAAACTACAGATATAAAGAAAACATTTAGGCGGTAAGAATCATGTGTTTAATAACAAACCTGCTAAACTCTTTCCAAAACATGCGTGAAAGAACAGTATCGATAGGGGTTTACAGCGTATTTTGTCCAAGTGGCTTTGCCGTAGTGTGACATCGTAGGAGAAGGACCCCGAGCCGATCTGGCAGCCCGAGCAGATGTGGTACCTACACCGACTGGGCCATCAGAACGGCAGAATAAAAGATCAGACCCAAACACCGTGTTTGATCACCGTAAGCCTTCAGCACTGTTTTCACCTGCTGAAAGGCAGCAGTGTCGGCGCTGCAATTGACCTCCTCAGTCAGCACGCAGAACATAATGTGCTGTATTTTGTAAAAAGCATGTAAAATTGCATTTCAAAAATCTGCAAGGCCACAAGATGTATTTATTTTATTTAGGAGCATTTACTTAATTAGAGACCATAGGTGCTGTTGTCAGCATGGATGTGAGGGTTTTCCTCCACTGATTATTCAGTTCATCCTGTGCCCCATCCTGGCACCTCCAGAGTAACACTAGTTTCTGGTCGACCTGAATCCGTGTACTCTTTGTTAGCAAAAAGGGCATGGGCATCGCAACCATTTTGTCAGAAGGGGATGTGTCCCCCTTACTTTGTAAAATCAGGCATTTGGATCCCCCACCCCCCCACATTTACTGAGTCCATCTTGCACTCTTTCGGTTGTTCTCAAAGAAATCCATTTGACTTGATTCATTAGAAATTACTCAGACCGCTGAAATCCACTCCATGTTTTCCTGGTTATACCCCTGCACCCTGACACGCTGCTCCTCTCCTTCTGGACCCGACCTCGCGCTGCAGCTGCAAGCAACCGAAACCGAAGTGTTATCTGGAGGGGCCAGGGTTAGGAAGCACAGGAATAAGAACTGAATGACCAGAGGAGGTAAAGCCTCCACAGATAATCACCTATGGCCTTTAATAAAAAGGTAAATGCGCCTAAATCAAGTCAAGTATTCATTCCAGATCTCACGAAAAAAGTACAGGAAGCACAATACAATATACCAAAATATCAGAGACAGAACAATAATGACAGGAAAACAATGGAAGACAAATCTATATATATACAAGTAAAAAGTTAAATTGTAACAAATAAAATAATGAGTGTAATGCACTGCTCTTTATAAAAGAAAAAGACTGTACCAGTAAATAACATTTAACACTTAAACACAACCGTTGATTATTTTACAAAAAAAGAGCACTGAAGATCAAGTAATGTAGAGATCCGTGTATTTATCCTGATCAAATCTGTTGTTCTTAGTAAAAATTTACGTTCCAGATAAACACAATAGCTACACTTGATTTCTTACTAAGAGAAACTCACTTTAAATACCTCTAATTCAACTGTTACCAGTAAAATGTTATATTTTAAATGGATCAAATGAAAACACAACCCCAGCTGTCAGTAATTTTATTTAAACACCGAACAGACATTAAACTAGAACAATTTTCATTTCAGATTGGTAGAACTTTAGTCTTCTTAAGAAAAATCAGGTTCTTGATATTTGTTTTCAAAAAATTGATGTCAATTATGTATTTAATAAGCTGTTCAGCCTGAAATAGTCCATTTAAAGTGACATCATGACTAGTAACAGTTGCATACTTTATGAAGTTCATTATGTCTTCCTTTTCTTTATTTTTTCAGACATGTAAAGGTGTAGGCAAGTTCTTGTTTACCTTCTTTTTACGTTGACATGTTTCGACCATCGACTGCAGTCTTCATCAGAAGTGTCACCGGTGTTATAGCGTCTTTATCAGCTGTTCTCCCAGTGGGCGTCACTGGCCCAGCAGACCTGACAGTTCTAGGCAATTTGTAAACAGCCCAGCCATTTTCCTGATCCTGCAGGCGGATATTCGCCTCCGGTGATACTCCTTTAGCATTAGCTTAGCGTAAAACACTGTAAGCGAATGGTGCCTAATAGCATGCTATAGGTACAAATAGTTTTTGCCCACTTATCTAACTCTTATGGCAATAGACAAAAAATAACTAAATAGATAAAAAATAACAAAAAAGGTAGACTTTTTAGTTTTCCGTCATTTGACTGACAAGGTTAAAAAAATCCGGTCATAATTTATTTTTATCAGTCACTTGCCGTATTTGCTCGCATATTAAGACGAGGTTTTTTTCATTAAAAAATTGTCTTACGTTCGCGCCCCAGCAGGGGGCACATGCTTTATGTTCAAACGACAGAAGCGGCGCCTGCAGGAAGCAGCTCTTAGACCGCGAGCGGTCCCAGTGGTCCAGTCCAGCTCAAAGTTACAGGTCCACTGAGGATAAAAACACCTGATGGCAAAGTCCAGCTCCAGCTTCTGGCGTTTTCAGACTAGTTTGGGTTTTTGGTTCGGTCCGGTTCTGTTTAGTACGTATGGAGCCGACACCTTCTGTCGGACCAGTGGACCCGCGGCGGCTGCAGTGTTTTCAGCGTGAGCTCTGTACAGGTTAGCGCGTTGCTCGGTTCACACACGCATTCTTCCTCAAGCCTGAAAAACACCTGAGAATCCAGAACTACTTGTGTCCACACACAAGATCGGTTTCTGAACCTGCACGCACGCACGCACGCACGCACGCACACACACACACACACACACACACACACACACAGTCTCAGTGAGAGAGAGAAGGAGAGTGGGAGGGAGGTCCCACACAGCCAGAGTGAGGAAGAGAGAGCTTCTTTTTTCTCTTTATTTTCCCCCAATTGACTGAAATATGTTGTCACATAGAACTTTAATTCCTGTCTGATTAATAAGCAAATATTAAAGCAGTCTATAATTAAGGTATCATATAAATTATTTGCTCAAATTTGAATTAAAAATAGTTTCTTTATAAAGTGAATTTATTCTTTTTTCTGAAGATCAGTCTTGAAAAATGGGGGTCGTCTTATAATCAGGGTCGTCCTATATTCGGGCAAATACGGTATTAATTTTACACTTATTACATTTTCAGTAGCATTATTACTCTAGCACTGGGCCCATTTAGCACATAAATCCATAGGATTAGGCTCTAAATTAGTCAATAGCCAGTCATCATATAGAAATTTCTAAAAACTCCATTTGGAGTCAAGCGCAGCGCAGCAGCAGGTGAGGTGATCCTCTGTGCGCTCCGCGGGACTCTGATTACCATATAATATTAACGTTCATTATGAGATCATGAGAAATGAGGGGTTCACATATTTTTCATTGAGATACTCAGGGGCAAACCTGGCGCTGATGTTTAATGCGGACCTCCTCGTGGGTTAGTGGGTGTTTGGAGTCCAGTTCTATGTGTGCGCTCGCGGAGCAGATATTGCGTGTCAACAAGCCTCCACAGCCTAAGAGCACTACTCCGAGAGCGCATTACAACAGAAAGTGTAGTTAATCTGCATCTGATCACGCGCTGAGCACTGGATTGCAAAGGGGCGTTTGAGTGGATCACCAGTGTTCTTCTGTTGCAGAGCGCAGGACGTCTGGATCACAGGTCTGCGCACAGCACAGATCCAGTCTGCTGGGCTGCAGTTATTGGTGGAGATGCAGCACTATTTCTGCATCCTTGGTTGGAATTATTAGTGGGGACAATTCAGTGCAGGTGCGCAAACCTGTCAGAATGACCGACGCCCTTCAGATCTTTCCGTCAGAGTTTTTAAAAAACGGTTAAATACCGGAAATTTCTGGTTAACGCGACCCCTGCGGTGGAGTATCCCTTTAACATAGTCCTGCTCTTTTTTGATATCCTTATGTAAACAATCTGCTCAGCCATTTAAACTATTTAGATTTATTATTATTTATTTGTTGTTGTTTTTTTTCCTTCTTCCGCCTCTCACCAGGGCAGCAGCACTTTATCTCCGCTCCTTCTGTATCTGCTTTTTGTCTTGTGTGAACTGTCTTCAGAATCCTACTCACTCCTTCCAAGCTTGGATTTAAACACTACACTCGATATGGATCTGGTTTCATGGGCTTTGAGCGCAATTGATTCTATTTAGCAACTACGCTATAATCTGGCACATTTACAGTCTGTACATCAGTACTTGATTTTTCATCAATTTGCACTGTCCCGAATAAATAAAAAAATATATAATAGTAAAAAAAAAATTTTATTAATTAAATAAAATTTATACCACCTTCAAAAAGGAGACAGGAGCTCCAGCGTGCCCTCAGTCGACATACGCAGCGGGTTATGTGATGAACGCTTGGAAAAAGTGGGACATTGTGTGCCTCTCTCTGTTGTCGATCGAGGATGCAGAGGATCTGTGCATTTTTTGGATTTATGATGACCTGTTTCTTGCTGATCAGGACTGGCATCTACATGGGTCATCACTCTCAAAAGAAAAAAGCAGAAGAAGTGGCTGTAGCGATTGGAAAGCTGACAGTCCTTCAGGAAAATCAGGCACGCATCATGAACTCCATTTCCCCTGTGCTAAATGAGCTGTTGCGCACTCAAGGCATGCATAACAAACTCATTAAAGGTGTGGTTTTCTGGGTTATTTTATAGTTTTGCATTGTTCTCTAGTGTAATTCAATGCTATCTATGTAATTTTTATAAAGAAAGAAGCCTTGATGCTTATAATATAAGCTTTAGAAGTTTGCTATTCTACAGCAGAATTTGAAACAGCTGGATTCTCATTAGATATGCACAGCCCTCGCTTCTGATTGGCTGTAGGTATTTGATACTGAAACTTGACAGCTCGGCTTTATGTGGATAAAGTTACGGTTGAAGGACAAATTAGAAGAACCGCTTCCTCAGCGTTTGACAATGAATGATTCAGAAGGGTAATACTCACAATTGAACTTACATTTTCTCCTGAAAGCTCAGCAGCAGCCTCTAGCAAACAGCCGTTCGCTCCCCGCATGCGGGCCGGTCACCTCACATGCTCGCCGCTGCCCTCACCTCACGCAGACACACACTGCTCTCAGTACTTTGTGTCTTAACCAAAATAACTCAGAATAAGTTCTAAATTTGCCAAGATTAGCCAAAATATATTACTAAGTTAGCCAAAAGGTTTGGCTCTAGAAAAGTGTTTCACTTCAGCCAAACCATTTTCAGTCATTGTTTTTGTTTAAGTTTTAAGTATTGAAGTTGAATTTTTTTGTGCAAAGACATTTGTGTATTGACTGAAATAAACTTATCATCATCATCATCAAAATAGCTGCACCTACAGAATTTATTAACTTCCATGAAGAAAAAAAAAAAATAAATAAAGACAGCTCTGGGGTTTGAACTCAGAACCTCCGGATTTGCAGACAGTGTTACAAAGGTGCTCCACCACACACCAGTTATGTTACATGCTTTGTTTTTATTTATATAAACATAAGGTATCAGTTCTGTTTCATGAGGTTTGATCTCTGCAAATGACACACGCCCGTCTGCATTTCGCCATGTTGAATTATGAAGAAAAAAAAAAAAGCTAGCAGCTGGGAAGACCGAAAGGCATCTCAGCGAATACACGTTGTGACGTCAAACCGCGCACAAATGCAGGTCCGCATTTCACAGGTCATAAATTACAAATTCTGTTTTTTCTTAATAACCAGGGAACAGAGAGTTTTCATGTTTGGCCTACATGACAGGCTCAGGCTATTAGAAACTATGAAGACCTGGAAAAAAATGGATTCTGAATAAATCACCCCTTTAAGGGGATGAAAAGCATCCTAGAGAGAATGGTACCTGTATAATTCATAACCATGATTCGAAATTTTGGAATAATGAAATGGACTGGAAGGTAGCAGACACAATCAGCCTGAATACTGCTGCCTGAAGAATGCCAAAACGGGATAAGATGCCCTTGGATTTCCCAAACACGCTGGAAGAACTGTGTAGGAGGCTGCTACCCCCTCTGCACTCTGTCCTGGATTCCTTGACTTCTCTCTCCCCCCGGCTGAAGCGATGATGCAGATGATGATGTCGCGCAGATGCTGCCGCGCTGACTCTCGAGTGACGCAGGAGGTTAACCCCACCATCCGACTCACCAGAATGTTCTCTCTCTCTTTCCACCCATGTAACTGTAGGCAGGGTTTGTTTGGGTTTTTTTCCACCATTAGCAGCTGCCCCCCATTGGGACAGCTGAGAACTGTCGGTTTTTATCTTCCCCTTTTCTTTCCCTCTTAATAAAACATATTTCTCTCTGTTATGCACATGTCATCTGCAAGGTAGGCGCTTTTAAAGGGCAGCCCAGGTTTTCTGTAACCTAGTCAAATTCCTGATTGGCATGCCTTTCTGGCCAGTAAAGCTATTCTGATTCTGATTCTGATTAGAAGCAGTACCTCACATCTAGAGATTTATCAGAGCTTTATTAATTATAGGCTGTCAGATCTCTTGTGTGAGTAACCACAGTCACATGAAGCAGTAATCTCCACAAAGGTGATCAGGTGTTTTACAGACCTGTTACTTCCATGATGGCCTTTTCTCCTAATGGGCTGACCAGTGACTGGACTCTTGCAAATTACATTTACTCATTAGCTCTGTGAAGACACTGAAAGGTGCTGACAGCAGCTGAATGTCTCTCTTCTGTCCACTCTGCTGTTGCTGCTTGTCTCTCTTCTTGTTTATTTGAGGCAGTTTACTCTTAAGCAAGTATATCAGTTCAACATTCTAATTAAAATTACAGTAGTACAGAGCATGAATGAGCACATACAGCTGTCTCTATCATCATGCCTGTTGGGATGCAGTGGTTTGTCCCTGGGCTATTAAAAAATGATTACAGTTTGGAGTATATGGGAGGCATTTGCATGGATGGCAGATGAAAGTTATCAGCGGGCCAGGCTGCATTTTCTTCATGAGCAGGCAGACTGTGTGTCACAGAAAGAGCCCTCTCACTCAGTCCTTCAGCAGCAAGAATGTGTTACACTTGATAGATTATTCATTAAATATTTCATCCTTTCATTCACAGTGAGGACAGAGTGATTGAATGCTACAGGAAACTGAAGGGACTGACCAGAGGACAAGCCATCGTACAGTAAGTTATCAAAACTAAAATTTAACATGTGAAAGGAGATTCTCTCCTTAGGATCTGCATCAGGTCTTTACCTGTACGTGTGTGTGTGTGTGTGTGTGTGTGTGTGTGTGTGTGTGTGTGTGTGTGTGTGTGTGCACTGTGGTGGCTGTTATAAGAGGTGGTTGTCACGCTGTCATTAGTGTGTCGTTAATTAGAAAAGGCGCTCCTGTAGTAGGCAGCCTGCCAGCCATGTGAGGATGTAAATCGTCCACTGTGTTTTCCCCACAGTCTGGTGATGTGTGCCCTTGAACAGATCGATAGACTTCCTCCCCCTCTGTCACAACCCCGAAACAAATCGATCAGCCTGTCAGTGGAAATGACTGTGGTTTGATTGACTACAGACATCGGGTGACAGTGATGAAGCCTGAGTAGCTGAATTTGTGTTGACCTGTTCCTCTTTCAATGAAGGTATCTGGCCCTGGTGAAAACCCTGCCCACATATGGAGTCCATTATTACCCTGTGAAGGTAACAGCAGTGCTCTGACTCAAAACACTAGCTTAACTTTTTAACAGCTGTATGTCAAAACCATTTATTTTGTGAATTGAGCTTGATTCATCTTTTTAAAATCATTTCAGCTCTTGTGCGTACAACATAGGGAAAGAGCTGATCAGATTTTTGCTATCAGATATAAAAAGGATTTTTCAGCCATTTGTGTGTTTCTATATAAAAGTTTAAAACAAACTCTTACTGTTTTTTGGAAGCTTCCTTGGTGGCAACTCTCTAAAGAAATAACTTTTTTAAATTTATTTATTTATTTATTTTACCCCGTGTCCTGTCCGGCTGTGGAGCAAACAGAATAATGTCTGAGTGCCAAAAACAAGCCCAACAGTGTTGCTGTTTCAGGTGAGAGGTTACAGCCACTGCTATAAAACTCCTCCTGATTTTTGTTTAAATATAACCCCCAAAATCTTTGTTAGAATATTTTTATGGTTGATTGGACATGGAGCCTGAAAGTGAAGGGAAGGGTACAGAAAGAGGGATGGGGGAGAAAGTAAACAGAAAAAGAAGAGAACAAGAGACGTGAAGAATCCACTTCTAGACCTGCAAAATGAAGCACAAACAAAACAAGCAAACAAAACAGGGAGAAAAGATACAACAGCAACAAACAGCTTATGAATATACAACAGTTGTGATATTCTTCAAATATATACGTATACACCAGTTCAAGAGAGTTCAGTGTCAACCACAGCCCCAGTCAATGTGTCTGAAAACACCTGAGTCCATTTTTATGTGAACACCTTGTGATCACCTGTGTGTATATATGTGCGCTTGTTTATGTAAGGTTTCTCTATTGAAACATTCAATAATAAGTTCTAGGAGCCACGGACCCGCCCCCAAGGCCCACGGAGGACGCGGAGGAGGTCCAGGCCCCAGACGTCCAGAGGCCACCCAGGGCACAGACACCCCAGGGAGATCGCCGTCAGGGCAACCGCTAAACTCTCCCCCAGAAGGCGCAGCGGCTCACCCCACGTGGGCCCCCCGGCAGTCGCCGCGCTAGAGCCCCTGGGGGGTCGCAGCTAGGAGCTCACAGGCACCGCCTGCAGCCGGCCATCCAGGGTAGATCTAGCCAGATCCAGAGACCCGAGACCCAGGAGCAAACCAGCCCCAGCAGAGGCTCGACCACCCCCGAGGTCCCAGATCCCACCAGGCAGCCACAGGAAGAAGAGCAGGCAGACGCCCCCAGTACCCAGCCCCAGACCCCGAGACACCCCAATACGCCAGCGGAGAAAGGCACCACCCAATGCTGAGGCGCAGCCAGGGAGGATAGTCTCTGCCGAGGAGGGTCTAGCATGTTGCAGAAAGGGGGGGGGGCAAACCTGACAGAAAAACAGTCACACAGAGACACAATCACTCTCCCTCCCTCATGCGTGCACACACACATTCCTGCAAACATATCAAGACACACAATAGACGCTGTACACCCACTCTCGCTCCCCATGCACACTCTATGTTCCAGGACCAGGGACCAGCGCCCTAAGGGTGAAGCCGGCCCTGAGATCCAGAAGATGGTCCCTCCCTTACTGAAGTGGGGATAAGCAGACCACCGCGCACCCCGCCGCAGCCGAGTAGCCCCCCACCGCAGACCCTGACCAGACGGCCCGCTCCACTCCAGGCCCCAGGCAGCGAGCAGAGAACAGGGGTGGAGGAAGACCCAAAGTCTCCCCCCACCACATTGGAGCAGGCGGGGGGAGACCCCAAGTC
>SSNR01000421.1:127443-225515 GCA_006937965.1 Callopanchax toddi | reverse complement strand
TGGATTTTAGAAACACACTATTCCAATAAATAGCTCACTTACCCATTGTTGAAGAATTAAAAGATAATCCCACAAAACACGACAGTAGTTTTGATCTGACAGATACGCTTAATACTTCCTGATCTACGGCTGCATGGTGGCGCAGCTGGTTAGCACTGTTGCCTCGCAGCAAGGAGGTCGTGGGTTCGCGTCCCGGCTCTGCGGCCTCTCTGCGTGGAGTTTGCATGTTCTCCCCATGCATGCGTGGGTTTCCTCCGGGTGCTCCGGTTTCCTCCCACAGTCCAAAGACATGACTGTCAGGCTAATTGGGCTGGTAAATTGTCCTTAGGTGTGAGTGGGTGTGTGGTCGTTTGTCTCTGTGTGGCCCTGCGATGGACTGGCGACCTGTCCAGGGTGTCCCCCGCCTCTCGCCCCTTGACCGCTGGAGATAGGCACCAGCTGCCCCGCGACCCTCTGTGGAGGAATAAGCGGCTACAGAAAATGGATGGATGGACTTCCTGATCTCAGTTCCCGCAAGATATTGTGACTATCAAGTGATTTTGCGAGCTGCGTTCAACGGCGCTTCGCTCCCAGGTGGACTAGTAAACTCGCCTCAGACGCGGCGCTACCACGGAGCAACGCTCATGTACTGTGTGGGACCCAGGCTTGAGGAATTCCTCCATGAGGAAAAAGAAAATTAGAAGGAATCGTGGGAATCACCAAACAAAACGGAATTCAGTTAAAGGAAATAACCTGTACTTTCTGAGTTATTTTGGCCGCTGCAGCCACCACACCTGTTCAGCTGAGCTCCCCTCAGAGAAAACCGAAGGTAAAAACAGACCGCTTTGGCGAAAATTCTCACTGAAATGCGAATTTCCTCTAAGTTTAGTTCAAAGCTCAGGACAGAACAATACCTAAAAGACCTTTTATAAATCTGGAAAACAACTTTTCTCTAAGTTTAGTCAGCAGATGATGGGCTGGCAGCGTAAGAAATAACTGTAATGAGGTGAGTCAGAACGCCCCGTGTGTCTCTGCTCTGTGATGTAGGGCTGCATGATTAATCTTTAAAAAATCGCGATCTCAATTCATACTTGTATGCGATCTCATTTCCAAATGACAAGGATTCAAAAAAAAAAAGACGACAACGGATGTACCGCATTTGTTCCAGGACGTAACCTGCATGAAAACGAGCGCTCCGTCTTTCTCCCTCAAATGGAAAAGTTTAAAATTGTTATCAGGGTTTCCCCCAGTGCTTCATAAGGGATTATGATTCTCATTTTGTCCAGAATCGTGCAGCCCTATGTGATGGATGAAAAAGTCAAAATGAACAGAAGTCCTGTTTAACAGGCAGGTGTCACAAGTTTTTATCTTTAGGCAGCTTTTATGTTTCTTTATGAGACATTTTTATGCTGAGTTTAGTTCTAAAGAAATGTATTTTAAAAAATACTTTTTAAAAAGTGAGATACACTAAATTATTTGGTTTGCACATATCTTGTTCTTTAAAAATATATAATAAATACTTTTAATACCTTAAAAAGCACCCAATGATCAGCTGAACCACAGAACTTTGTTTTATTTAAGTTAAAAAACAGTCATTAGATTTAGAATCCTGTGGCTTTGATTTGTTGAATTATTTGTCATCAACTTTATAATTACTCACTTTTTAGGTTCATAACTGTGGTTAGAACAAAATTGTGGAGTTTAGAAAAATTAAAACTGATTTTGGGGGGAAAGGGGAAAAAAGGAATTTGAGAAAAAATGGGGGGAAAAATGAATTTGTGAGAAAAGTCAAGTAAGAACCAGAGCAGAGACTTGTTTAACAGTATTGTCATTGATGAAACCTTCTCTGCAACTGATGGTTAAATAAGTGAATGGATTATTCAAACGAGTACACCAGTGCCTTTTAATGCACTATAGCTCAAAATAACATTTGTTTTTGGAGGTTATTTAAAATATTGTATCATGATATAGTCCAAAAATATCGGGATATTAGATTTTCCTCATATCGTGCAGCCCTAGAAAAAGCCATCTAAGAAAGGGAAGAGATGAATTTACAATCTTTCTCTGACCTAGCCGTTGGCTCATCAGTCCTGAAGGTTTTATTCCTCTGAACTGAGACTGTTCAGGAAGTTATCCACAACATTTTTAACTGTTATACACAAACACTTTAAAATGGCTGAAATATTCATTTAAATCAGTGAGCCTAAATTGATCCCACAGCAGTGTTAAAATATCTGAGTCAAGCTCAGACTTTTTGATTTTTTTCATCTCTAATGCTGTGATTTTTATTTTTTATTTTTTTAATGTGATCTTACTGAGGGTCACAGCAATAAAGTTGTTTCTAATGGTTGGTGATGGGACTTTTGTGTTTTCATGCAGGACAAGCAAGGTCTACCGTGGTGGCTGGGAGTCAGCTATAAAGGCATTAGCCAGTACGATTTGCAGGATACGCTGAAACCTAGAAAGGTAGACTTTTTTTTACAGCTGTTGTTTTATAATCCTAATTTTAATTTGAAAAGTCATGAATTTGATATCATATTTCTTAAGATGCACTTTTCTCAGAGACTTTCTTGTCTCAAAATAAAGTCCTTCTGTGACTAACTGTAGGGTGTGGGCTTTATAAATAAACTTGGCATGGTTTTCTTATACATGATCAGTAGGGCTGGGGGAAAACGATTATTTTTTAAACGATTATTCGGGCGATTATTTTATCCAATAGTCGACTATTCTAATGGATAATTAGATGATTATTCTAACGATTATTTTTCTGTGGCACAATTAATAAAAACCATAAAATTTCAAATAGATACCCCCCCCCCCCCCCCCCCCCCCCCAACAAAAAAACAAAATGTAATAAATTACTTAAATGTACAACAGTTTTCCAAAGCCAAACATCTTCTGCTTAAAACAAAATCAAAGCAGTGTTCTACAACATGGAAGAGCTGTCAGTATTTACTCTTTTACAGGACAATAACTCTAGTTTAAAGGTTTGGAAAAAAATATTAAGTTGTAGTACTAAACAAAACACTGTGAGTTGCACAGTATGGACATTCCTGAGTGTTTAACACAAAATAAAATGACTGTTTCTAAGGAAGAGCTGCAGTTTGACATAAATCTCTCTTGTTTTAAAGATTTAAAAACTGCAGTGGAAACAACAAACACTGTGCAGTTCACAGCATACATTCCTGAGTGTGTTAAACACTTTCATAGTCCCAAAATGAAACTGAACTGCTATTCTGTTAGTGTGTGCAATATAGCACAGACCACTGTGTTTCTCCCTCATCACCACACTTTACTCCTCCTCTGTATTATACTCTGAATCGCTGTAGAACAGGAGGAGTCAGTTACATTTATATTTGGCTAAAGAAACTACTTTAGGAGGTTATTAGTATTTAATGTGAGTCTCTGAAAACAACTGAAGTTAAAGGAAGACTAACTTCTGATAAAGACATTGACAGATAAATGTGTGTTTTTAGTGTTAACATTGTTTATTGGCCAATTTTTAAGCCACAGCTGTTGACAGTTATACTGAAAAACACAGCTAGATGAGCGGCGCTGCTCCCGTGGCGACAGGCGCGAGCACCGCTGACCAGACGGTCGCCTCCTCCGACCCGAACCAAGAAGAACCCCAAAGACACCTACTTCCGTAAACACATATTCACTCAGTTTGCAAACCATGCTTAATGTCCTTGCGCTGTTCACCGGAGCTGCGCCGTTCAGCAGAGGGTTACAGCTGCTCTTTGTCATAAAAGTAGTCCCGAGTTAAAAATAGTACATGTAATTCCTTCATGTTTTATTTTTCCTTGCAGTCGATATGTTTCCTGAGGTCACTAGGCCGAATTATTATCACTATTTAGTGAGTTTTATGGATGTTTTTTCTGGCAATGCTATCTGGTACCATTCACTTACAGTGTTTGATGCTAAGCTAAAGCAACATGAAAACCTATGGGACCCGCCATGCAAGCTCGTTTATATTTTTATCTTATGATTTTTTTAAATAAAAATATATTACAAATAGGGGTGTAACGAGATCTTGTGGTACGAGATCTCACGATATTAAAACATCATGATATTTCTCGTTGAGATAAGTTTGATCTCGCGAGCCCTCATGACCGGATTATGTAATTATTTGCATTTGGGCACGCGAGTGAAAATGTTGCTCTTAAAGCGACAGTGAAACTTACTATCAGCTGATGAGGCTGCCGTTCGCGAATATCCCTTTTCTAGGTGATATCTTTGCTTGTCCTGCCTTCCTCGCCTGTGTTTGGCTGCAAAGCGTTACAGTTGGGTTAGGGTTAGGTTAGGGTTAGGGTTGGGTGAGCTTGCTTGAAATCCCCACAGCCAATCGGAGTAGAGCGCTTGCAGCCAATTACAAGCGAGGAAGGCGGGACAAGCGAAGATATCAACTAGAAAAGGGATAATCGCCTGCTGTTCATTTCATTGTAAATGCAGCGCTCAGAAAATCAGCTGCCCAGGTAGAGAAACGCTGCCTGGAACATGGAAATAGTGAAAGAACAGCTGGGAGCATGGTGTGTGTCTCAGAGCAGAAAGACGTGGATTCCTACCCTATTACACCTACTGCCCGAATTAAAGGACAGACAGACACGAGAAGGAGAGAGGAGAGGAGAAAAGGAGACAGAGACAGGTGTGTGCATCTGAAAACAATCTATATGAAACACTGTATTATCACTGTTAAACAGAGTTTTATTATATAAAAAGAAAAGCTTTTCTTAAATTTGCATTTATTTTCTATTAATGACCAAATCCTTTAAAGGGGTGGTTTTCTGGGTTATTTTATAGTTTTGCATTGTTCTCTAGTGTAATTCAATGCTATCTGTGTCATTTTTATAAAGAAAGAAGCTTTGATGCTTATAATATAAGCTTTAGAAGTTTCCCATCTGACACCTGAATTTGAAACAGCAGGATTCTCATTAGTATTCATGATATGCACAGCACTCGCTTCTGATTGGATGACCAAAATGTCAATACTCCGCCCCCCGAAATGTCCCGAGATACTTTGGAAAGTAAAAGAGTGAAAAAGTTAAAACCCAGGTGACAAACAGTAACTTCTAGTCTTTACTGAAGATTAGCTTTGAGGGAGCCTGCTTCCTGCTAAAACTCATTTCCTCAGCTTTCCTCCTCTTGTTCTCCTCTTGCTGTGTGTGTCACCCGCGCTCCCCTCCGACAAGGGGGGGGTGTCGCGCAGCGTGGTGCTGACCGTGGCTTAAACACACACACACACACACACACAGAGGGAGGGGAAAAAAAACAGAGAGAGAGAGGGACCGGCGGCAGCCAGCCAGCCAGGTATATCGCCGAGTTGGCAACACTGCGTCTGCGTTCCGCCATGTTGAATTTTCAACAAAAACAAAAGCAGCTGGGTGGACCGAAAGGCGTTACCATCTCAGCGAATACACGTTGTGACGTCAAACCGTGCACAAATGCAGATCCGCATTTTAAAGTTTCATTTCTTACAGATTCTGTTTTTTTTTAATAACCAGGGAACAGAGAGTTTTCATGTTTGGCCGACATGACAGGCTCAGGGGGACCTATTAGAAACTATGAAAACCTGAAAAAAATGGATTCTGACAAAACCACCCCTTTAAGGATTTAGTGAAATTTAACTGAACTGATTCTATTTTTCAACAAGAAGAGAGAAAAGAAAACAGAGAGAAAACAGACAGAATAACAGCATTAGAGAGCTGAGAGAAGTAAAGGACTGAAAGATCACTGAGAGACACATGGACTAGTTACTATATTAAATGAATACTTGCTCTTGTTTTTAGGTGTAGGTTTAAAGCCGCACTCTGGAGGATTTCATCTGGAGAGCAGTTTTTGAATCTAACGTCCAAAGGCTCCTCCTCAAAACATCTCGACACGCGCGTTCGGTCGCGTGTGCGCGCGTGCACGCGGCGCATATACTTCGGACATGAACTGTACCGCTCAATGTGTAGGGTTTAATCACTCACAGTTCACAATCTTATTCCAGCAATACTACGAGGGTCTGATGAGCCCTCTCTGTCCCTGCTGCTTCTGATATTAGCTCTGTTAGCAGAGAGCTGCTGCTGGACTCTGAAGCTGAACTTGACTCGGCCCTGGATGAACTTTCTGACCAAAATAAACGCATAATCCTGTCAAGCCTTGCCATTCTGTGAGGTGAAAGGTTTAAAAATTAAAATAAATCCATCTTTAGCTGGGGAATGGGTAGGTTTTTAGTAGAAATGAGCTGTGAGTCCTCAGTGAATGGCTGATACGGCAGAGAAACACACGGAGCGTCCTGTACGACAGCGCCCCCTACTGGTACAGGTTTGGTCAATGCGCGTGCATGTTGAGAAAATGCAGAAATTTGAATTTCATTGGCTTAAAAATGTCGGCGGCAAGAAATAATGGAAAGGGGTCTCTAGGAGGAAGGAGGGTATTCATCAGAATGACATGTTGTGGAACTCAACCCATAGATCATAGTTTAGACCTGAAATATCATTTAAAACATTTAGAAAACTTTGATACATAGAAAAATGCTCCAGAGAGCCGCTTTAATATCATGGCTAAACAGTTCAAACCTCTCCTCTTCAGCTGAAATCAAAATGTTTTCTTTGGTGAGACAGAAGAGGAGGAGAGAGACAGGAAAAAATATTTTTCAGCAATGGTTTGATCTTTCAAAAATTCTTGAAAATGTGATTAAAATCTCATCTTACACCCCTACTGATAAGATTCAAGAAATCAGAAAAAGAAAGACATCAGTTGAGTTTGTGGAAAAACTTCTAAAAATCTGGAATAAAAGCGTTTTTTGTTGCTTAAATTTGATCTTTGAAGTTTTCTTGAAACTATTATTAAATATCGTCTCGTCTCGTGAACTCAATATCTCATCTCGCAAATTCAAGTCTCTTCTTGTCTCGTCTCGTCTCGTGAGTTTTGGGTCTCGTTACACCCCTAATTACAAACCATTGACAAAAGCCTAACAACACACCCGCTTTAAGCTTTTAATTTTTGAACCACCAGATTTTAATACAGGGTATCTGCAGGTCCTTAAAAAGCCTTAAAAGGTCATAAATTTGCTTTTCTAAAATTAAGGCCTTAAATATCATTAAAAATGATAAATAATCCTTAAATTCAGTGTCCAAAGGTCTTAAATTTCTAGGGCCCCTATGATTTCTGGGTTACAAAGATCTGAAACTCTGCAGCACACCAGACCACAAGGGTCTAGAAGGGTCTAGGTCACTTAAAGCTGTTATTATCTTGTTAATTCAGTAAAACAAAGCTTATTTTTATTTTGTAAAAGCTATCTCGTTCATTCAGAAAAAAGGAGCTCTTTTATTATTTTCAGGTGAATGCAATACATTTCCGTAAGATATAATGCATATCAATTATCTTGATGTTTGTTATATTTCTGCACTTTCAGTTCCAATCAAGGTTTAGTCAGAACTATTTGTAAGGTGGTCACATCCCCTTTCCCATTCCGTGAATGCAAGGTCTTAAATTTGGTCAAATTGGCCTTAAAACGGGTCTTAAAAAGTCTTAAATTTGACTTCCTTGAACCTGCAGATACCCTGTAATAAACTTACGTTTAAAAAGGTAAACTTCAGCCGCTCGCCCGTTTCATCTGCCATTGTCGGAAGAAAAAATTTCTCCCATTCTGCCCACAATGAATCATGGGATAGCCTAGTAAGTAAGTAAAAAAGTAAGTAAGTAAAGTTTATTTATATAGCACCTTTCTCAGACAAAAATCAAAGTGCTTCACAAAAAACAGAATCAAACATGATTAATAGACAAAGAACCAAAAACATCAAGATAAACTAAAAAACTATAGAAACGATAAAGGACAGATTAAAATTTCCTAGACAAAATAAAAGACCATAAAACAAGTAAACTCAACAAAACAAATAAAAAATATCATTACAAATAGAAATGTTTAAACACCAATAAAAGAACATAAAAGATTTAGTTAAAAGCAGTTTTAAATAATTGGGTCTTCAACTGCTTTTTAAATGTCAGTAAGGATACATCAGACCCATCCTTCAAATTCGGGTAAAGGAAGGACGCATTTGTGGGCTGCATATGAAGAGTCTACAAATTTGGACAGCCTTGTCGACATCAGCGGTCTTCAAATGCAGCCTCCGAAGGATGCAGCCCCTGATTTTGGACACACCCCATGTCTCACATAAAGTAGCTAAACCAAAACACATTCTCTGTTGTTTTTGTTCATGTCATACCAAGGTGATACTGTCACCATCCACAATTTTATTCCAGCCAAAACACCCTACTATCCTCTAAGAGAATAAAATGTGAAAAGAGAACTGTCTTTATCCTTAATTAATAAAGATGGGTCTAGTACCCTCCTGTTGTCGGCTTTCCCAACACTAAATTGTGTGTCATGTTGTGGAAATGTTCAGTGTTTACCAACCAGTCAGATCTGGTATGTGACGTGCTATTTGTAGGGTGGGGCAGATCTGCTGCACAAGCAAGTGAGTCAAGACCTCTGACACACGTTCTTTTTTTTTTTTTTTTGTTTAACTCACAAATCAAACATCCATAAAAGACTTTATATTTTCCCGGGGGTCCTTAGGTTGTGGGTGTGAGCTGGATGTGAACAGCCTGATCCCATCTGAAACCACAAGCATTTCTGGCAAACTTCCACGCTTCTGTGATTAGATGTCTGGCAAAAACAAGAGCAATGTAAATAGAGACGACAGCAGATTTTGTTTGCTGTTGTGCTTTTGTATTATCTGTTCAGAGAAAATGCTGATATTTTTGTAGGAATAGTGATGATGAGTCACTGAAGGATCTCACTTGTGACTGGAGTTTTGAGGTGTGTCACATAACTAGCATATTTTATAAGTACCTTCACAAGCACACCATGAGTTTCAGCTATTTACTGGCACACAGGAGAGGAGTTTCTCTAATCTCTAATAGGATGATCCTGTAACGTGTATTAGGTCACTCAAAGACGCTTTTACAGAGTTGCATTATTCATTCACACAGTCATTCTCACCGGTGCACACTTTTAGTGTAGTGTTTTAAAAATCAGCAAAAGTAGAGGTGGCAGGGTGAGGGCAAAACACACCAGCAGCGTTTGCTTCATTATTGTCAGCTATGATCCCTGCATGCTCTGTGTTTTAGTGTTTAGCGGTATCTTTCCATATAATTCTTTTTCCAATCATTAACACTCCTGATAATCCTGTCCTGTTTGGACATCCAGCTCCTGTAGCAGCTCTTCTCTGCTTCCTTTCTGTTTTCTTCATTTGATTAAATCAAGTAGAAAATTAAGTTTACTCATTAGTTGTTGTATAAATATTGTAACAAAAAATATATATACTTTTTCCCTAAAAAGGCCTAAACCATTATATTGCACATAGGGCTGGGACTTTAACGCATTAATTATGATTAATAAATTATGAAAGAAATAATGCATTAAAAAAAGAACGCATTTAACGCAACTTGTATTTGAAGCAAGGCGAAGCACTTGTCAGCATGATTTCCTGCTGCCCAGATGCACAAATCAGACCCTTGACGTAGCCCGTGTCAAGATCCTCCTTCAGAGGATCCAGCCTTTCCGATCTATTTCGGATCTCATCAGTTCACACACTTACCTGTCGACTCGGTCGCGGTAAAACTCAGCCCTCCACTCCGTCCAGTCACCACGAAAACCGAAAGGGATTGGCGGTGAAACTGGATGGTCTATAGCAGGGATCGTCAACTGGCGGCCCGCAGGCCAAATCCGGCCCGCGACCCACGTGTGTCCGGCCCGCCACGTGTTTCCCGACTGTTTATTTATCTGAACCATGTGTTTCCCTGACTTAAATCGGCCCACAACCACGTGTCTACCAACGTTCTGTTTATTTACCTGAACCAGGTGTTTCCCTGAGTTTGTGTTTATTTCTGACTGAGTAATAGGCTTTATGCACAGAGTACTTAGTAGAACTTCCGGCTTAAAATTAACTCGCGGGACCATTTCCGGTTCCATTTGAAACGTGAAGATTTCCAGAGTTAGAGTGCATTTCCAGCTAAAGATATTGTTTATAATCAAAACGAGTAATAGTATAGTATAGTACAGTATGATATATATATTATAGCACTAAGAAATGAAGCCATCATATAAGTATCAGCGGATGGGAAGCCTCGACAGCTGAACACTGCTGTGTTCCGTTGTGTACCGCATCAGCTGAATATAATTCATCAGTCAGTTTCCACACATTTCCACTGAATAAATAACTACAAAAAGGAAGGATTGTGAACTTAAGAAGAGAAAACGTGATCATTTCTAACCACACCGTGTCTGCAGTCGACACTTTGCAGCACAGTAGTCAAAGAGCCGAGTGGAGGAGGCTAAAGGAGGAGGCGCGGCGCCGTTCCCGTTTTATTTCACTGGAACAACTATTCTTTTGGTGAATGAAGACTTGGTGTTTGATAACGTACAGCTAGACCAGAGAAAGTTCAAAGTTGGGAAGCAGTTGGAGCCCACGATCACGGCTATATAGATTTGTCTCACTGTTTTTTGATGATGGAAGCTACGAGCTAACGCTGTTAGCTTACCTTCAATTTCATCAATAAAGCTGGTTATATACAGCTTAAAGTCCTTCACCCACTTGCTCACAGACGTCTCTGTGTGTTTTTCAAAAATCCGGTGGACATCTTTCTCTTGAAGGTCTTGAAGAAAACGGGTAAAAAAATCAATTTTGTCCAGTTTGTGTGGGAACAGCGTTGAACCGGAAGGGAGGGGCAGCGTCTATCGCAACCAGGAAGTGACCGTGCATAAACCCTATTGTGCATGTAGTCATGCCCTATTCTTTATCAGTAACATTTAAACACATAATGAAAATTTGGTCAGGGATCAAACCCCAGACCCCTTTGCTCTGAAGTCAGTGTCACTAACCACTAGACTACAGTGTCTGATAGGAAATTATTGAAGTTATAATGGTTATAACCTTTCTTTTTCAGCCTTTCCAGGTTAACACATTGAGAAGAAGACTGAGTTACATTTATATTTCAGACAGTTTAAACATCATCAGCTCTCTGCCTTTAAAATCAGGTTTTATGTGTCTTGTTACTTTAAGCACCAGCAACCCCCGCGCGCGCGTGCGTCCCCCCCCCGGCCCGTGAATACTCTTGGGAAAATGAATGTGGCCCTCAAAGGTTTTTAGTTGATGACCCCTGGTCTATAGCCTTTATATGTTTAATCCTGCTCCTTCTCGCCGTACACTGAGCTAATACTAAAGGAGTATCGCCAGAAGCGACTATCCGCCTGCCGGATCAGGAAAATGGCTGGGCTGTTTACAAATTGTTTTTGCCCACTTATCTAACTCTGAGGAATATGGCAATAGACAAAAAATAACTTCCCGGTGGAGTATCCTTTTAAAGTCACTTTATTTTTTGCTGTTGATATTTTTATTGCACAGATCCATAGCATGTTGTTCTGTGTATTTGTACATTTGAAACTGAGAGCTACTAACAATATCCTTATGTGTATACATAATGACAGTAAAGAATTCTTATGTCTTAATCTCAAAAGCAGTTCCCACATTAGATGTGTGGCATTTAAAGTCTGAGTAACTGGAAGCAGATCTGATGATAAATGTCCACAAACAGGGGGAAAAAATCTTATTTCCTAGTAAATACCTACAGCCTGCTCATCTGGTCTGACTAGAAAAGGTCGAGGAAGGGAGGGAAAGAGAAAGCTGAAGCACCATGAGGGGTCTGTGATGTCAGAGGAGGAGGAGGCGTGGCCACCTCAGCTGAAACTCTTGCAACACCTATCTTACTCCTGAGAACAGACAAGAGAGCGTATTGTTCAAGGAAGCTCTAGCCCTGTGGGAAAGTCACAGTCAAAGGATTCAATATAGACCAAGAGAATTCCACAGGGATCTGATAAGGACTGAATCCTCCGTACGGTGAGACCTGTTGCTGTGTACACAGCTTATGTCCAGCTGATATCATTAGTTACAGGTTTTAATGTTTTTGTGAATTTCTGGGTGGATTTACTTGCTGTGATGTGTGCACAGTTACTCTGTAGTTGGATTGTTGTTGAGTGTACATTTTGTAGTATAGACTTAATATAATTTGCTTATTTTTGTCATTGATAGTGACACCTTTAAGTGTTTACTCTGTAGTTGTCAGGTAAAATTGTGTGGGATTTTAAAGATAAATTTTCTAAAATGTGGAGCAGATCTGCTGCCAAGTATCTCCTGATCTGTTTAGCTAGCACAGCATGAGTGGAGCAGATGTTTCATTCTGACAGAGAAGATTTGCCTCTTTTCTCCTCTTCAGGCAGTGGAATGAAACGAGACTCTAGCTTTCTGCCTGGCACTGTTTTGCTACCTGCTGTTGCTCCTGTTGTAGCTTAGCCTAGTATACTAGACCGTCAGTTCTGCTCTGCAGAAATTTGGTCTAGCCATTGGAACCTCTGCAGCCCACTGATTGGTCCGGTCAGTCTCGTACCGGGCCAATCACAACGCCTAAACGGGTTGGAGGGTGGGATTAGCCGATGACGTCAGCGCTCCAGCTGAATTTAAACAACATGGCAGCAGCTCGGGAACCGCATTCGTTTGAAACATCTTTATTATCAACTTTGGACGATTTAGATTTGGACTTTTCTCTAAGACATGAACAGATAGAAGCACTAAAGTCTTTTATTTTGAAAGAAGATTTATTGGCCGCTTTGCCGACGGGACATGGTAAAAGTTTAATCTACCAGCTGGTTCCGGTTGTTGCTAAATGGCTCTAGCGCTATCCAATAGCATGTGAAGATGGTTTGATTGACAACCGTTGGTCCCGCCCCTATTAATGAGTAATTTCAGTGGACCGTGGATATATTATAGTCTGGTTTACCAGGCTAGTTGTAGCTTGCTCTAACACCTGATTAGAACTGAATCCAATTTATGGTTTCTCCTGTTATAACGTGTGCTCTGTAAACACTCTACAGTGGCCGAAGACAAAACAGTTTGCTTTAATACTTACTGGATTGCTTTGTTGTTTTTCAGGGAGTTTATTACCCATCATGTGAGAGGACTTTTAGTTTGTTCAGCAGGCTTTATGTATCGAATGACTTTTATGTTTATGTTCTGCAAACCCAGTTTTCAGTCTGGCTTGTGTACTTAGTTGTGTGTATTGTTTCTGCTTGCCCCACTCCCTTTCTCAGTAACCATCTCTATCTCTTTCACAGTTGTTTCAGTGGAAGCAGTTGGAGAATTTGTACTTCCGAGAGAAGAAATTTGCAGTGGAATTAAACGACCCACACAGGTCAGCAGACCGACCTCTTGACTTATCTGAACTGATCTCAGTAGGTTCCTTACTTGTATGTTAAAGTGTTCCTATTTCGGTTGCTGCCCTTGCTGCAGATGTTCTGACACTGTGAAGGGCATCAGCAGCCTAACCCATTTAGAGCTCTGTGTTAACAGCTCGAACCTGTCTGTTAAATGACTGCTTCCTGCTGTTCTAAACCACCATATTCAGGGACCTTACCAGTACTTGAAGTCACTGAAAATGCTTGAATTTTCATGCTTTTGAAAGTGGTTGAATCTGTAATGAAGTGGTTGAAAATGTGTGAAAGTCATTAAAGCTGCACTCTGCAGCATTGTAAACAAGCTACGTATAGCTAACTATTTTACAGAAACACGTCTCAGAGCACTCACCCCTCCCGTCAGGTATATTCCGTAGGCCAGCCTTCTCCCAGACATGGGACCGTACATTTCCACGGCTACAGTAGAGACCAGAACTCCAGGCGTAGAAACATTCCCCCAGTTTTTCCTCCTTTCACCTTCAAACATTTTTAGTTTTCTGCTAGCTGAAAAGGTGGTGGTGGTGGGGGGGGGGGGGCCCTCTGGCATTTTTTTCCTAAAATCAGTCCCTCCAGGATTTCACGGCAATTTTTTGTGATTGTTGCGGACTAAAAAGTCTGATTTCATGACAGCTTTTGTGAAAAGTTGCAACAAAAGTTGCAATATTTTCTTTTGCGTTTTTGTTTAATTTAGTCAATAATCAGTTGAAATTTGTTTTTAAAAATTCATTAAACATGTCAAATTATGAAATTCTAACATTTTTATTAGGGGCTTGATCACGTTAATTTGAGGGGATCGTAAATCGACCATATTCCCATCCGATCCTCGATCTTGGTTATAGGCTTTTAAATCAGCTTTTTTCTCCTGTTCCCGGGAGGTGCAGACTCCCTCCCTCCCTTCCGCGCGCTACATCACGTCCGTGCTGCACATCAGGGTTTACCCCAGTGCTTTATAAGCCTGGCGGCCCGCCAGACTTTCATCGGACCCCCGCCAGGCTAAACCTCAGAGAAGTTGTACCCGAGATGAAAGCTAACAGCTGCTAGCGCGGCTGCTAACGCTTTAAACTACAACAAAGTGAGCTGGTGCAGCTCTCTACTCGTCTTTCTCTATAGTTGCATTCGTATGACAGAAAAAGCAAAAACGGAGTTCACTGATCTGAGAGCGGACAGCGTCGCCAGTGGCGGTAGCTTCAGCGTGCACCGGACACAACTGACGGCTAAATGCAGAACGTATCTTTCCAGCGTGTCTCTCATTAGAGGGGCGCGGGGGAGAACTGTCCCGTGGCCGTGATCTAACAGCAATGACTCCGCGTTTAATCGGTAGATTATCCCATAGTTTATCTGCTATGTCCTCGTTTTTACAAGGCGCATTAAATGCACCATAAGTAAAATCTACGTGAGCCGAGTAGTCAAGTGGCACGCAGCTGCAATTAGAAAACCTATAAGGTGAAGAGATGAGCAGCAGAATCTGGATGATTTCTGCTTTGTTAGTCAGTATAGAGACACTATGTTGAAGTTATTTACACAATGCACAGAGTTAATGCTGAAAGTGTTTATTAGAGTAGATTTAACAAGTGTTTTAGTAAATTTACAGACTGAAAGTTCTATTAATTAAAGGAGGACCTGAGAAAAGGGCTTTGTTAATGGTTCACATCTCTTGTTTTATTTTTAAGAGGCACCTTTTTTATTGGCTTTATTAATTAATTGATTATATTTTATATATATATATATATATATATATATATATATATATATATATATATATATATATATATATATATATATATATATATATATATATATATATATATAATTGGATCCGTATATAATTTTTATATGAGAGGACACTACCTCATGTTTTGTGAGTATTCATTCAATTTACTCAATAAAAATGGAAACAAAGTAATTGGCTTCTAGTTATGAAAAATACGTGATCTGCAAAAAAAGTCGAGATCGGCAGGAAAGGTTGTCTAAAGATCGGTGATCGGCCAGAAAACTGCAATCGGTGCACCCCTAATTTTTATTGTAATAAGTGCACTGGAAGAACATTTGACCATCCAGCAGAACATTCAAGTTTTGACTTATTGCTTGAACAAAAAAAGAACAGCTCCAGGTTTAAAGAAATTTGGAGTACAAAAAAGTGTTTCTTGTCTGAGTATTATAAATCAAAAAAATGTTTCATGGTACCTACATTTGTTTACATTCATTTGAATACAAAAATAAATAAAATCCTGCAGACAAAATAATTTAAAGTGCACAAATCAGGTGCAAAAGGCACTCATAAAGGCATGCTTATAAATTGTTTTAGTTTGATAATATAAATTTTCCCTTCTTTTTAAATTTTTCTATAGTATGTACCATTGGCTTTATACAATATGTGTGCATCTTATTATAACATTTTAATTAGTGGTGGGGACTCGATTAAAAACACTAATCGAATTTTAGACTTTGTATTTATTTAATTGCAATTAATTGCATTTTAAACTAGAAAATTTGCCCTAAAAAGCCTTTTTTTTATTTAAAATGATTTTATTGTGGGAAAGAATCAAATAAAAAACCTAAACTTTAATATTTTAAACTAAAGCTCCTTTAATTTATAAAAGAATGCATTTAAATTACATTTCGGTTCAAAACAGTAGAAAAACCATAAAATATCCCTGACCAGACCCTAAAGTACAATACTATGTTATTTTATTTATTCATTTTAAGTACATTTTCAGAAGGGTATTGTTTTAAAATAATAATAATAATCAAAGATTTCCATCATGTGGAAACACAGATGAGTGAATAGTTTTTAGCAGTGCTGTGTTCAAACTGACCCACGGTCTTGAAACTTTTGCTTCGTTTTCAATGACGGATCCGGGTTGGGTCTCCATCCGAACCGGACCGTACAGCGAGGAAGGGGCTGGAATAAATCTAAAGGCTGGAGACCATTCAATTTCACAGCAGATTACTTTCCGTTTTTGAAGGAGCGGTGGCCCGAGTTTACAGAGACCACCTGGATCCGCTGCAGCCTCTGAATTTACACACAGGCAGCGTCAGGTCTGATTTGTGCGTCACAGGAAATCATGCTGACAAGTGTTTCGTCATGCTTCAAATGCAAGCTGCGATAAAATTTTTAATGCGTTTTATTTTCTAATTTATAAATGAAAATTAATACGTTAAAGATATATTTCACCCTCTGGAGTAAACAAGAAGTGTACGTGATGACGTACTTTAAAAACAACCCAAGAAAATGCATCGTGATTGGTCAAATTTGCGTTAAAGTTGCACTGATTGGATAAAATTGCAAGACGTGTAAAACTTGCAAGGATTGGCCAAATTTGTGTTGATAGTTGCGATCGCAAAATCCTGGAGCGACTGTAAAATGGAAGCACTAACTTTTGTTTTGTTGTAGTGGCTGTTTTGTTTGGCTGTCCTTCTCTCACTTCCGGGATGTTCTGCTGCAAAATGCACCCGGGCAGATTAATGGCGGATCCAAGCAGTGAGGAAGTGTAGCAGACAGACAGCCGGATTGTTGCTGAAGTTTTTAGAGAACTGCTTTATTGATTTCTTTCGGGGTTTTTTTTAATCTCCACAATATAGGGCTGGGCAATAGACCGGTGTTTTTTTTTTTTGGTTATGATATGAATTTTTCATATACCGCTATACCGGTCCCAGAAGTTGGCAGTGGGGACACCTTTCACCGCGACACACAACACCGCAGCGTGAGTGAAACTTTCAATAGTATCTGGCTGCGGCCGCTTTGGAGCTCCACACTAACCGGAAACACGTGACCTCCACACTAACCGTACCGGAATTGGTTAGGGTTAGGTTAGGGGGAGGGTTGTTGACCTTGCTTGAAATCCCCACAGCCAATCTAGAAAAAGGATATTCGACTCTCTTCTGGCTACTGTGGAGGTCACGTGTATCCGGTTACTGTGGAGCTCCACAGCGGCCGCAGCTAGACCCTTCTCGAAACTTTTGAACCAAGAATGGTGACTACTAGCGAGAGCTGTCATGGCGACTTACAAATTACGAACCCAGAGGAACTTATTCCAAAAAGAGGAGGCACACGCACGTCTGTTGTTTCGGGGTTTTTCAGGTTTAAAAAGTCGAACGTGACTGAGCAACGCTGTTAGCCGCTAGTAGGCGGAGCTAGCCGGCGGTGCTAACCAGCAGCTTGCTTCACGTACCCTTCACCTCCGCAGCTAAAACGGCTAGTAGCAGTCAGTTAGATGTCCATTAAACATGTGTTCGCTAAAGGGACCGCTGATGAAAAAATGCCAGCGGTGGGTCAGATAACAACGCAAAAACATTTCACGGTAGGTTATTTATATCGTAATGTATCTTAAAGGCTATTTAAAAAAAAATTCCGTCAAATACCGTTAAACCGATCTAATTTCAAGAAAAACCGTGATAAAAGTTTTTTTGCCATACCGCCCAGCCCTACTTAAAATTATATCAGTTTGACGGTATTTTTTTACACAGCTGTTACTACCCATAATATTCTTTAATTATAAAATAATTACTGCACTAGATCGGCTTTTAATAGTCCATTTTACTTTCATATGCAGAATTTCATAGTTTTTTCATGTCCAGTCACAGGCAGGTAAATACACAACCCCTTCAAAGTATGTTTGTCAAAAGAGAGAAGTAATTAAGATATAAATAACCTACCGTGAAACATTTTTGAATTGGTTATGCGACCCACCGCTGGCTTTTTTTTCCATCAGCGGCCCCTTTAGCGAACACATCTTTAATGGACGTCTAACTGACTGCTACTAGCCGTTTTAGCTGCGGAGGTGAAGGGTACAGATCTAAGCTTGAGACACTCCTGATAATTAATATTCCCAGACATGTTTTCGGCTAAGATGGTGAAGCTGCTGGTTAGCCCAGCCGGCTTGCTCCGCCTACTAGTGGCTAAGTCACGTTCGACTTTTTAAACCTGAAAAATCCCGAAACAACAGACATGCGCCTGTCTCCTCTTTTTGGAATAAGTTCCTCTGGGTTCGTAATTTGTAAGTCACCATGACATCTCCCGATAGTCACCATTCTTGGTTCAAAAGTACTCACTGGGGTGTTGTGTGTTGCGGTGAAATGTGTCCCCACTGCCAACATCCGGCCGGGACGCTGTGTGGTCTATTCACCGGTATAGCTGTATATGAAAAATTCATATCATAACCAAAAAAACACCGGTATCCGGTATGAACCGGTATACCGCCCAGCCCTACCACTATATATTTATAGCTATACTATGTTAGAATGTTGTTTAGAGGCATTACAAAATGTTAAAAGCTACATTGTTTACCAAATCAACGAGTAAAGCAAGATAACATTTATAGGGTCCATTGGAATACATTTGAATATTTATTCAGAGTTTGATCTCATTTTTCTTGATTTAATTCCTCAGAATTTCACATTTTTGTGTCCCCAAAATTATTTATTATGAAAAAGGAAAAATATAATTTAGGTGTTAAAACCAGTTCTGAAAAAAGACAAAAATTAATTTCATGGGGCAGAAAAGTTAAATAATAATTTTGAGCACATATGAACTGTTCATTTTTGTGCAAATTGTCACTGATATAAGGTGCTGGAAAACCTTGAAAATGCTTGAAATTGATTTTGATGAAGGTGTAAAAGCCCTGCATATATTCTATGGTTGTCAGAGGACTTCCTCTCCTCACACAGGTTTTAATGTGAAACATTCAGCAGCTGAACACAGACTCTTTGAAGTAATACTCATCTCCTCCTCAATTATACACACTTGGATTCAGTTCTAACCCTTCTGTTTTGGTCTGTTTTCATCCACAGAAGAACAGTGACCAAGAGAACATTTGGACAGGCTGGTCTGGTTATTCACTCCTGGTATGCTAGTCACTCTCTGATTAAAACCATCTGGGCAATGGCCATCAGTCAGCACCAGTTCTACCTGGACATGAAACAAAGCAAAGTGAGTCCTTCTGTTTTCCTCTTGATTCACATTGATTTGAGCATAGTTTCTGTCAAATCAGCTCTTGTTGAAGTAGCAGCCACATCATTCACCTTACGACACATTTAGAACTGTTGCATGGTCTCTGATGACTTGCACAGGTGAGCCACTGTGGCCAGCATTAGAAAATGAAGTGGATATGATTAAGGTTTTAGTTTGGTTGTTCTTGGTAAAGACAAGGAAGTCGTGCCCTAATAAGGACATTGCCTGATTAGGTGTGTGTTTGTGAAACAGGTTGTGCGCAGCAACAAGGAAATAATAAACTCACTTGTAGTTTGTTGAGTAATGAGCTGCTAGGATGTCTGACATAAGCTGACAACGTCAAATCTGCTTTAAACTTACAGTCTGTAGGTTTAACTTTTCTGTGATGATCTGTCAGGATCTCAGCAGAGGTTTGTCTCCCTTTAACAGTTTTCAAAGACTCACCCTGTTTTAATTTTATTATCCCCATTACAGCATGCAGGGCTCTGCATCATGTTTCTGGTTAGTAAAACTACTTATGGGGGTGTTTAAACATTTCTCTGAAAACAACTAAAGTTAAAAGAAGACTAACTTCTGATAAAGTCATTGACAGATAAATGTGAGTTTTTAGTGTTAACATTATTTATTGGCCTAATTTTAAGCCACAGCTTTTGTCAGTTATACTGAGAAACACAGTTGAGTGACGCGCGCTCACGTGGTGAACAATCATTATGACGACGATAGATGTGAGCACAGCTGTGTTACTCACCGGTCGGTCAGGTGATCAGAAACCGGTTCCTTCATCCTTCAGCCAAACCAGCTCACCAGGAAACGCTCATAGAGAGTCAGTCCATGCCAGGCTGACACAGAGAGCAGCTGGTTTTCAGCGTGAACTCTACCAAGGACCACATTTCTCCACTGGTTCGGCGCCCGACCGCGCCCCTCCAAGCTGAACCAAGCTCCATTTGAACCAGGTCCAGTAAGGGGAGGGTGTGTGCCAGGTGCGCAAGCTTATCGCGGGCCTGAGGTTAGGCGCGTTTGAGCGTCTCCACGGACGCGTGCCCTTCTCTTGCCCAGGTCCTGGGTCCCGGATTTGCCCGTGGTCCGGACTGAACCGGACTTGGATTCAGATCTCGACCGAGTTTGCCATTTGGTGATGCCTGCATTAGAATGATATTATTACCTGAGATGTGCTAATTTAACTCAAAGCTTTGTGTTATTTGAACCCCAAAACATGCTAAACTCTTAATCTCCTTTTCAAAGCTACAGATTTAAAGAGCAAATTGAAAGTTTT
The DNA here is from genome assembly GCA_006937965.1 of Callopanchax toddi. Lineage (NCBI taxonomy): Eukaryota > Metazoa > Chordata > Actinopteri > Cyprinodontiformes > Nothobranchiidae > Callopanchax > Callopanchax toddi. The sequence continues at coordinate 205,040 of SSNR01000421.1, read as the reverse complement.
TTTTTTTTTTTTAATTCAGATAAAATTCTGTCCAAAAATACTATTTGAAATGTTTATTGAGGGTATTTTGTTTTACAATACATTTTTAAACCATTTTTCTAGTCAAAAGTGCCCCTTTTTGCAAAGCTTCTAAAAACACTTTTTTTCATATTTGGACCTGTGACGTCACCAGAGGGAGCTCCCAGCTAGGTGGCGCTGCTTACAGTGTTGTCAGATGTAGATAAATAAAGTATTTGTAGGATAATTTTACACTCTGTACGATCAATAATTCCATAAATGTGATCATTTGAGCCCTTTGTTGTGTGGAGTTTGTGTAACAGATGCTTGTTTTAATCATTGTGTAGATTTTTATGTTATATTATGTTTGTGAATGCCAATCGCCAGTCTGTCAGCACAGCGAGACAACAACGGGACGGGTTCCTTACCGGCATGGTGACTTCTGTTTGGCGACGAAAATGGTACCTTCAAAAGGTACTATTTTGTACCTTAACTGGGGGTACAAATTTTTACCCTTGTAGTTTGTACCTTTTACTAGTCAAACATGTACCTTAGGGTACAAATTTGTTCCCCTAAAGCAGGGGTCACTAACAGGCGGACTCTGTCTGGACCCAGCAAATCCAGACCCGGTCCCTGGTCCTTAAGGAGCAGGCGTGTCCGAGGAGACACGCGAGCGCTAATGAGCAGGTTCGTCACTCACTCAGAACCCGCGGAACTCGGCGCGAAGGAACTGGAGGCGAAGCCGAGCGCCAAGCGAGTGGCGCACCGCGGCAACTCCTTTAGTTCGCTAAGCTACCCCTACACCACGGTCGGGCAGCCCCTCCCGCAGCTTCAGAAAGAGATCTACTGCTGCAGAAAGGCACGCCACGCACACTAGTGATGCGCGGGTCAAGGTCCTGCACATTTGAAAACTTCTGACCCGCCCCAAACCGCCCCGCATCGCTGTGTCTATTTTTAGAACCTGCCCCGATCCGTCTCATTGAAAACACGTTATAATGACTGAAAGCCTTTTATTTAGTCAGACGTCTCCAAAATAAAAGTTTTTTTTAACCTTCTCTAAAATGTGCTTATGCAAAGTTTGCAGAGTACATCATTTCTCCGTTTTCTTTTATAAATCCTAAAGTTTGCGGAGAAAGTGACTCCCTTTCCGACCCGTTTTTGTTTTATAAATTTTATATAAAATATAACAAATTATAAACATATATATTTATTTTATAAGTTTTATAAATGAGGCCACAGCGGTCGCAGAGCGAGAACCGGACGTCTCTCAGCGTCATTACAGCTGCAGACGCTCTCACACGCACGCACAGACACACAATAACGGATAATTTAGCTGGAGGGATGTATTTCTTGGCTGATCTGGGAGCGCCTGTGTGCGTCGCACACAACACCCTCACCCACTGCAGAATTCTTCAAATTGGTTAAAGGACTTGGAAAGAGGTTGCGCACTCATGCACTGGGTAGAGATGCTGGAGAGGACGCAACAGGTGCTGGAGAGGAGAAGAAAGGAGGAGAGGAGGAGAAGCTCAGAGCAGGTAGACGAGCAATGATCCAGGCCATTGTCAGTAATCAGTTCATTCTGGTCAAAAACTGCTCAGAGCAGGTAGACGAGCAATGATCCAGGCCATTGTCAGTAATCAGTTCATTCTGGTCAAAAACTGTACCAGAGTGTCAAAATAATGTCGACTTTTCTTCATCTGAACAGCAGGAGAAAAAACCAAACCATTTTTCTCAAAAATTAACTTCAACCACAAACTAATTAATGGGGATCTTGTGCTCAGAGAATATATGTTTAAGTATTTAAATATATATAAATAATTATCTATCCATCCATCTATCTCCAAATAATTATTTATATATAAAAATACACACACACACACATGTGTATGTATATATATATATATATATATATATATATATATATATATATATATATATATATATATATATATATATATACACATATATGTGTGTGGGAGCAGGTTAAGGTGGCGCTGCCCACGGACCAAGGACCAGGTCGCGAATGCTGATCTGGACCTTTGGCATATTTAGTTGAAGACCCCTGCCCTAAAGGGTACAAATATGTATCCTAAGGGGTACATATTTGTACCCCTTAGGATACAACCCTGCAGTTAAAGGTACAAAACTGTACTTTTGAGGGTACCACCCCAGTGACAAAAAAGTACAATTCTTGTCCTTTCATTTCTGACAGAGAAATGCATCAAAAACTACACCATCATCATATCAGTTCTTCTATCCATACATTTATTCTCATATTTGATCCCTACCCTCTGCATTTACTCTGCATTTACCCGGGCTTGGGACCGGCACAAGTAGGAAACTGGTTGATGCCCTGTTGAGGCTGCATTTATCGGTTTATTTTTTGTTTTTTTGTTCTTTTTGTGGGTTTTTTGTTCTTTTTTGTGTTTTTTTTGTTCTTTTTTGTGTTTTTTTGTTATTTTTGTGTTTTTTGTTTTGTTATTTTTGTGTTTTTTGTTTTTCTTTCTTTCTGTGTCATTTTGTTTGTCTTTTTTTTATTTATTTTTATCTTTATTTTGATTTTTTAAATCTTATCTATTTAACCCTTATTTTTGTCTTTTAGATTGTTTTTTACTTTTATTTTTTTTAATCTATCTCATCTGTTGAACCTTTCTATTTTGTCTTTTAGATTATATTTATCTTTTTTTTAATCTATCTTAATTTGCATTGAACCTACCTTTTGTGTTTTATATTACTTTTTATCTTTTTATTTTAATTTTTTTTCATCTTATCTATATATTGAACCTCTCTTTTTTTGTCTTACTTATTTTTTTTATTTTTATCCATATATCCTTTATCCATTTTCTATTGTTTATGGTATTTCTATCTTTTTTGTGTGTATATTTTTTGTTTTTATTTCTTTATGACTTATATAAGCAGGGGTGCACACAATTTTTCATCCCATGTTCTCAAGGGAGAACCTGGCTCTCTTGTCTGGTTCTCACATCGGGGGGGGGGGGTTAGGTTGATGATGAAGATGTGATGAAGAAGCTGTCGCTGTAGGCTGTTTTTTGTGTGTGTTGCAGTAGTAGTGGGCAAAATACTCACGGACTGGATCGGATCATGGATTTCAGTCAAAGATTTGATCATTCTTGGAATCAGCAGAAAGAAAAATAAAAGACAAAAAACTTTGATCTTATTTTGTAGCAACATTTTTCTGCTCAATCCACAGCATTTAACTCAAGATGTCAATCCAATGCTTAAATAAAATGTTTTATCATATAAAAACAAATTAAATGGTGAAAAGACTTCTGATCAACTCTCGGGTCAGACAAAGCTGCTGACTGCCGACAGCTGCAGCAGGTGGGGGGGGGGCGTGACGATCAAGGTGTTCTGATCCTCCTGACTGAACACTGTTAGTATTAACGTGCATTAGCTCGTATAAAAGTCCAAAACAACATGTTATCTTGGACAGAAATCGATGAGTCTGGTTTCTCTATCAGAGAGGAGATCAGCTGACAGATGGGGGTCAGCTGGTCCGCGTGCGCTTCAGAGAACGGATCCGTTAATGATCCGTTAATGATTCTGGTTAACTAAAATGACTGAGTATGAGAGAGAGAACTTGATATGTGATGACAAACTGAACACCTTTCTCAGAGGGGAATTATTTATCAGCAGATTCAGAGCGCGAGCTGTCGAGTCGGGGAGGATTTAGCAAATGCACGAGCGCGGATCCGTGAACCGTGTCCCGAACCATAGAGGGCGATTGGTACAGATCACTGATCCAGGGGCGCTGTAAAGGGGGGGAAGGTTAGGAAGATTCTAAGGGCCCACGACTTTTAGGGGGCCCAAAAAAGTCTCTAAAAAAAAATTTTTTTTAAGTTTAAAAATCACAAGTACCTTACTCCTCTGTATTTTGTTAAAATTAAGACATTAAACAAACAATCCTTTTGTCTTCATAAAATGTATATCAGAGGTCACTACTTTATTTATAAAAAAAATTATTTGAAACCCCCCCTCATATCGGCATGAAATGTACAGTCCGCCCGAGTCACGTTCTTCGGCTGAAGGAAACACGGAGCTGGAGCAGACCAACCTCCCGTCAGAACCTCCGTGTTTGTCCTGTCAGCTCCGGGAAGCTGTCTAACCGTCGGTGTCACTTCTCTCCAGGACCTCGCTAACAACTTTAACACACGTGTATCCATTATCAGAGAGTTAGAGGCGTTTGGTCATAAAGTGAAAGTTCGTCACGGGAGCGCGCGCATGCAGCTCCTAGAGTGCGCAGCTTCAGCTGTTTCTCAGCGCGACTCAATGGTTTCATCTTCAATTTTGGTCAATCAAACACTAAAAAACATATTTATCTGTCAGGACTTCAGCAGAGTTTTGCTTTTCTTTAACCTTACAGCTGTTTTCAGAGACTCATCATGTTGTAAATAGTTTTATGGTTGAAACCTGCTGATATGTTCAGCTGACTGACCCAAATCCTCCATGACTCAAAGTTACTGTCAATAAAGGATTTGTTGTTTTTTATACAGGTGACAAGATTAAAGCATTAATATATTTTTCTCCACATAATTTACCTTAAAAATACTTCATTTTCCACATACCCCCAAATACTAGTTTCACCTAAACATGCTGCAAAGAAGCCAGCATGCTGTGAGTGGATAATGACATTATACAGAACTATTACAAATAAATATAAAATGTTATTTTTGTGGTAAAAACATTTTTCCACACAATGATGATTAGATGAATCAGTAACAACTTACAGTCTGTGTTGATGCTGGGCAGGTTGAAATGTTATTTAGTCTGTTAATGTTACAGAAATTACTGTGAGATTACTATTAGAGCCTTTTTAAAGGAACTAAAGAAAACCTTCCACTAAATACCTTGAAATCAGATGTTTTGATGCTGACTGAATTATGGGATGTCTCATAAGGGTCTGTTTGTTTATGTAGCTTTTAGAACAAAAATCCCAGAGATTTTCAAAAAATTCACCAGAGAGGAAAATGAAACAAAATCTGATCATTTTAATTAACAAACATGATACGATGACCTTGAACACAATAAAAGATCAAACCTAGTGTTGATGATGGAGAACAACAGCTAATATCTCATATATATTTTAAAAAATGTTCTCCCTACACATCAGGGAGGGCGGAGCCCCAGCACCCCCCATGGAGCCGCCACCGGGCCCAACTTGATATTTTTTCATGGGGCCCAAAATCCCTGGCGGCCCCCCTGCACTGATCTATTGNCCCCCCCCCCCCCCCCCCCCCCCGAGCATGTGTGTGTTGCGTGCGTGGGTCGGATGTACTGTGATTGTGTGTGTGTGTTGAAGCGTGCATCAAAGTAGCCGCACGTAAAGGCGCGGTGCCAGGCGTATTGGAGATGCTGTGAGTGTGTGTGTGTCGGAGGTTCTGCTGTGTGTCCACTAGCTTCAGAGCTTCATGTGAGCACTCATTCACTGAGCTGCAACAAGATGTAAAGCTCGTCAGATCAAAGGGTCTCCCATCGGGACCGCGCAGCGCTGGTCCACAAAGGCGCGTTCGGTGGGTTCTGGTACGCATGAATGAAATCCGGTTCTGATGACACCCTCCCTATGCATCTACCAATCAGTAGCTACTTTGAATGAGGACAAATGGAAGAGAGCGCTCACTCTGACCATTTTTCACTGAAATATTTTTTAAATTTGTTATTTCTGTATGCAATCGCGTTTGGGGGGGCAGTCATGGAATTTGGGGGGGCAATGCCCCCCTTGCCCATGCCTACATCCGGGCCCGCCTGAAACACTCTGTTTGTCCAGAGCAGTGTTTTTCAACCGCTGTTCCGCGGCACATTAGTGTGCCGTGAGAGATCGTCAGGTGTGCCGCGGGAAATGATTCAAATTCACCTGTTGGTTTAAAAAATATTTTTTGAAAACTAATAAATTATTATCTGCTAATAATATTCCATTATCGCGCGTCTGTGCCAGCCATCACCAAATGGCAGACTCCGGTTCTGTTTGGAGTCAGACCGCGCAGCAAATCCAAGACTTGGACCTGGTCCAGGCTGTGCGCTCTGGGCAAACGCGCGGCGCGTTGTGAGACGCTACCGCGGCCCGCTCGGCACCGGCACGCCTCCGACCTGAACCTGGTCAGTGGTTCGACTTGGTTTGGCGAGGAGGAGGAGGGGGAGACAAGCGGTCGCGGACCCGCTGCCAACGGTCAGGAGAACCAGTCCTGGACTGGCTCTGTTTCCTGGTCAACAGTCCCGACATTTTTAAATTCATACTTTGATCTGCCCAGTCCATAAAGCCGGATCAGCGGTCCACGGACACTGGGTTGGGTCGTCATCATGTCGCTTTGTTCCTGCGTGACGCACATTTGGCAAAAAAGAAAAAAAAAGTCAGAGTAAACCCCCTCAGTATCACTGGTTTTTTAACGGTCTGAGAGGCTCACTGGGTTTTGTCTCCAGTGTCTCCTCTCTTTGACTGAAGGTCCCATTATTCTAATCATCCGGTCAGACTGGTGAGGAGCAGCTGCTCGCGCATAAAGAGAGCGCACGTCACAGCTGTGTTTCTCAGCATAACTGATGACTTAAAATGTAACAAATCAAACAATATCAACACTAAAACACATTGATCTGTCAGTGACTTTATCAGGTTGTCCTTTATTACTAATGTTTAAATACACCCAGAAGTTTTACTACCAAAAACATGATGACAGAGTCCTGCATGATGTAACATGGAGAATGAAAAAAGGCAGATTTAATCCATTACAGATAAACTGGATGCTACAGTCACTTTTTGACAGGTGAAAAAAATCAGTTTGAAATTATTTGATGTGGTAAAAAAGACAGATGCTTTAATCAGGTCACCTGTAAACTAAATGTAATCCTTTACTGTCAGGAGATGAGAAGGTTTCTACAGTAAAACTATTAAAACAGAGTGAGCCTTAGAAAACAGCTGCAGTCCTGACAGATTCATTTGTTTTAGTGTTAAAAATGTTTGATTGGACCAAATTCATCTGATAACTTTATACTGCTCCTGGAACAATGAGGATGGGTCAAATGCAGAGATGAATTTCCCCAAGGGGATCAATAAAGGATAAATTATTATTATTATTACTATTATTATCAACCGCCAATGAGCTCAGACGGTTCTGACAGCAGCAACTACCCCCCCCCCAGCCCCCCCCCCCCCTGTGCCTTGTGATTTTTTTCAATGAAAAAGTGTGCCTTGGCCCAAAAAAGGTTGAAAAACACTGGTCCAGAGTACAACAGCTTGTCCTTTACTCATACAAACTGTTCTGTCTGTTTTTGTGGAAATGTTTCTTTGACACTGAATCAGTTTGAAAGTAAACCAGTTAAAAGTCTTTTGTGCATAAAGCACAAAACTCCCAACAACTTGTAAATATTAACAACTACATTTCCATGAAACTGACTTAATTTTGTCTCGAAGCAGAATTTGTGCATAAAGTTGTTTTTTATCGTTACAAGTCTGAACAGGTAGAGCTGAGAATACAGGCTGATGTAGCTCCACATTGGACATTTTTATTTCTACTCTGATTTATGCAGGATGATCCAGGAAGCTGCATCCTGCTGGTCTCGTTGTAAGGAATCAATATATCTACAGGAAATACAGTTTTAATCAGAAACAAATCAGTCATTTGTAAATATTTGAGTGATGCTGCACTGTTGTGAAATAATTCTGTTTCACTGTAGTGTTTTTGCTTTCCTTTTTCCTGTGAAGCGCAGTGAGCTGTGATTCTAATGATTTTCCGTTGAGTATTTTTTTGTAACTGAATTATTCAAATCCCTTGAATCCTTTCAGCCCTGGTCATTTTTTCCCTTGTTTTCGTCAGAGTCCTACATGTAAGCAGATAAAACTACAAAGTGTCATTTTTATACGTGACATGTTCATTATAAAAGGCATTTGTAGTTTTATTACAACCATGAGGATAAATGAAAGAACAGTCATTAATGTTAACCTGCTGTTATGTTCTATCGTGAGAGTTTGCGAGAGGGGGGAGTTCTGTAAATGTATATACAGTAAGAGTCTACATGTATTCAGGTGTAAATCCTTGTTACTAGTTGCTAAGTGAGTCTGTGCTGGTGTAACTGCACAGGAGGACTCAGGTTATGTGGACATGTTGAACTGTGCAAAAAGGAGTAGGACCAGATAAGCTTTTGCTTCAACCTACTTCCTTTTCGAACACTTTCATTTTTCATTATTCTTGCACCTTATGAATTACTATTATTATTATTTTTATTATTACTATTTATTTATGTTTTCTTTTCTTTGCATGACATACATATTTGAAATAAATCTTGAAATCTTGAATCTTGAACACATGGGTAACAGTGGTGATATGAGCTTAGTCGTCTTCAGTGATGCTTCACTGCGTAATCTTCCAGATGGAGGTACACAGGGAGGAGTTTTCATTACTCTTATGGGAAAATCTGGGAAATTTTCTCCTTTGTTTTGGCAATCTAAGAAAATCAGACGTGTAGTAAGGAGCACTCTAGCAGGAGAAACTCTTGCCATGTCAGATGGCATTGATGATGCTATGTTTTTGGCTACACTCTATTCTGAGCTTACTACAGGTGAAACTGATCTAAACACCTTACCGATTATCTGTGTCACTGATAATCACTCGCTGTTTGATGCTCTCAAGTCAACAAAACAAGTCACAGAAAAGAGACTCAGGTTAGAAATGAGCAGCATCAAAGAACTCATACAGACTAACAAAATCAAAGAGGTGTGTTGGTTACATGCAGTCACAACTTGCTGACTGTTTGACTAAAAAAGGTGCTTCTTCCCTGGTACTTCTGAAAGCACTAGATGAGGGAGTGTGGATGCAGTGAATCTATTTGCACTAATGCACATTTGTTGAAATGTGCAACATCCCTATGTTAAAGTTTCAATCTACATATGTTTATATAAGATGTTTCAAAAGAAAAATGTTTTTTTTTTATGATGCAACAAAGTTTTTTTGTTTTAAGACAGAGGAAGATTGTTAAACCTGCTGTTATGTTCTATCGCGAGAGTTTGCGAGAGGCGGGAGTTCTGTAAATGTATATAAGAGGAGTGTGGGAAAATAAAGCAGTTTTTTGTCTGAAGATACAAACGTCGTGTTTGTTGGACTTAACAATATCTTTGCACAAGCTGTAAAAATGTGTCACGTTGCCCTGAGGCAACGTGCTGCCTCACACATGCTGTGTGTGCATGTGATGTGTATTTTCTGATCATTGGTTCTGTTAAATATTATGAGGTGTGTGAGGGGCGTTTTGAGTGTATGGCTGAAATCACAGGATAGTTTTCAGCCATTGTCTCAGAGGTAGATGTTGTGTCAGTGTTCATCAGGGAATAGAGAGTACCAGACATACAGAGCTGTATTTGTTAAAATACATAAATACAATACCCACTTCAGTTATTGTTTTACTCAGTTCTGTTTCATCTGATGGTTTCTCTGCAGTCAAACATGACCACCACCAGGAGCTCCGGAGACATCGCCGTGGACCTGACGGAGCTCACCGCCCCACAGATCAGTAAACTCTCAAACATTGAGAGAAAAGATCCTCTTATAATGGCCAGCAATGGAAGCCTCATCTCAGCTGGTAATTTGAGTTCATCAGCATGATGAGGGATGATTCATGATGATAATTTGTAGTTAATCAAGCGTGTGCTCATCCCAGGTTCTGCTGACTCTGAAGTCATGGAGGAGCAGAAGAAAGAAAAGATCGCTGAATTTAAGAAGAAGGAAAAGAACCTTCAGGACAAGCTGACGCAGAAACTTGAAGAACTCAAAAAGCTCTGCATGAGAGAAGCTGTAAGTATCTCTCATGTTTGTTTTTGTTTGCAGAAGTATCTAAGCATGTGTTTTCAAACTGAATGTGGGTTGTTCTCATGTGCAGGAGCTGACTGGTAAACTGCCTAAAGAGTATCCCTTGGTCACAGGTGAGAAAGCCCCTCCAGTACGGCGCCGAGTTGGGACAGCTTTTAAACTGGATGACATGTTCCCTTATGATGAGGTGGGTATCTTGTTTTGCTGTGTTTCTGTTTTCATGCATCTCTGTTAATGATGTAACTCTGCTATTGCACCAGTGTGTTTGTTAATGTCATTTAAATCTGTTGTTTTGAAAAGGAGATTAAGAGTTTAGCATGTGTTTTAGGGTTCAAATTACACAAAGCTTTGAGTTAAACAATGAACCTCTCTGGTTTTGGCTTGTTACCCCTGAAGCTGTTAGTATGAGTTAGCATAAAGAATTATGAGTTTGTTGTTATCTGAAATATAATATGTAGAGATTAAAATCCTTGTGTCTGTTGCCTGGGGGTGGGGATATTTGAACTCTTTGTTCCTCGAAGAAGATCTGTGTGCATCTCCTGAAAAGTCCCCCACTAAATGTTCGTATTTCTCCACAGGACCCACATCTTAGAAATCTGGAGAGCAGGTTTGCCTTGCAGCAGAAGATCGTAGAGGCAGCCATGAAGCTCGCCAATGAGGCAGATCTCAACAAAACTGTGAAGAGGAAAAGGAAGAACAACCTCCAGGATGCTATGAGGAAGCTGCAGCAGATTGAGGAGGAGATAAATGCTTATAGGAAAACCAAAGGGAAGAGGCCCACTCAGAGAGCCTCGCTGATCCTAACAGGTACTGTGTTATGGACTGGTGAAGGTTCTCAGCCATCCACGACATTACAGACCTGGACTCTATATTGTTTGTGAAGACGTTTCACTTCTTGAATGAGAAGCAAAACATCTTCACAACCAACAAAGAAGTCCAGTTTCCAATTATTTTCTGAATCCACAAGGATTATCTGCTGTTGAAGCAGAATTTAACAGATACGTACATTAAATTTCTACTCAGACGACGCTCTCACCTCAGACCTCAGCTCTCTATCTGACAGCCTCCCTCTAGATGATGGTAAGCATGTTTTCTCCCTCATCTCTTTTACTCACTTTGATCAAATTCACTCAGTTCCATTTGCTTCATAGATGATGAGCTCGGTTCTCAAAGGCAGCGGTCCAGATCAGTCCAGTACTCTCCAAGACCACATCACGCAGATACTCTGGATATCTACTGCAACAGAGACAGACGAGCCTCTGCTAATGATCAGCTTGGAGATGAAAGGTAAACAGCTACAACCTAAACTCATGGAACATGTTCTGAATTCCTGCTGCAGTGATAAAGATAGTCTTGTCTCCATCCCTCTAGACAGATATGAAATGCAGGGTTCTTACAGGTGCTTGCGTATTATATTGTGGTACTTTTGAGTTTGTTAAAGTGTTTTAAAACACTTGAAAATGTAACTGAAATTAGTTGTAACTCAAAAATGTGAGACAATGAAAAATATCAGCTGACAAACACATGACATCCTGGAAGTTTTTTACCAGGACTTTTTCCTGCCGTACGCTCCAACCCGAGTCCTCAGGTCCACAGACCAGAATCTCCTAACAGTTCCAAGGACCAGATTTAAAAGTCGAGGTGATCGCTCCTTCCAGTCTGTTGCACCTCGACTTTGGAATGAACTTCCCTTTAGTTTTACGCTGTATAGACAGTCTGGACTCCTTTAAAAAGCAGCTGAAGACCCAATTATTTAAAACTGCTTTTAAATAACTCTTTTATGTTCTCTTGTTGTTGTTTAATGATTTTGATTTGTAATGATATTTTGTTTGTTTTATTGATTTTATTTGTTTTTTATCATGTTTGATTCTGTTTTCTGTGAAGCACTTTGTGATTTTTTCTGTGAAAGGTGCTATATGAATAAATTTTACTTACACTTTACATTACATACAGTATATGAACATTTCTGTTTATCCTAAAGCAAATTTTAACAAAAAAGCACCTATGAAAATGACAACACACTTCCTTTAAGGTTTGTGGTGTTTTGACCTGTTTTATTCATTTTTAAGTCCATATTGTTGAAGTATGTGTAAATAATCATCAGTGTTGGGTGCTGGAAAATTCTGAAAAATCACCTTGAGAGTGTTTGAAACATGCTTGAATTTTACTTTACTGTGTTCATTATGTCTTCTTTTTCAAAATTGTTTATACGTTCTTTTTTTCAGACATGTATGTTTTTGTGTAAGCTTGAATTTTATTTTGGCAAAGGTGTACGAACTCTGGTTGAAAACACACAGCTGTGTGGATAGAATCATATTTACTGTTACTTTAATAGCCCAGAGCATGGAGCTAGTTCAGACCTGCAGAGTAGCTCCAGAGCTACATTCCAGTCTCCCTCCTTCTCCAACAGTCTCTTATCAGCACCTTTAAAATGGGTAGAGAAAACATGTCACTGCCTGTGAATGAACAGACAACAAACCCAAGCTGAGATAAGAAGAAGATAAGATAAGAAGGAGGAAACAGAAAAATAGTTTTGGAAAATTAGAACAGCTGCTGTGTGAATGTGTAGACTGTGATGCAGGTGACATGTTACTCCCAGGTTGTTTTAGTTGCAGTGATGAGGTTGTAGCACAGTGGAAAAGAGTTGCCCTGAAGAGGTGAATTCCCAGAAAACCAACCTCTTATCTGTATTTCAGATTCAATTGCAACCAAGTCCATGAATCACTCCAGTACAGTCACACTGATGCCTTATCGAGCTGCAGCAGTCCGTTTAAACCGGCTTCCAGACAGCCACGTGACGCCCGCAGCATGCCCCCCACCCCCCTCCTCACCCGCAACGCCTACAGTAGCACACAACTCAGGTATGCCCTCAGAAATTATGCTTTAATTCACATTTCTACTCAACAACTGAAGTCTGAACACAGATCATTTGATTTTATCTGTAGGTCCGAGGACACGCCGCAACATTTCCGTCAGCGCAGCGGGAGCCTGGAGTCCCAGTCTCAGACCACGATCGAGACCAAACCGCCCAGCATTCCAACGTTCGTCATCTCCGCCGCTCGACGTAGCAACAGCACCGACGTCCTTGATGATGGCTCCTCCTACACGAGTCAGTCCAGCGTGGAGTACAACGCTCCAGGAAACCACACCCATAGGCCCAGGATTCGTGGTCGCCACAGGAAAGATCTGTATGCCAACACCGGCAGCATGCCCAACCTGGCTCAGCCAGACACCCGGGCGCCCTGCTACGGCTACTCGCACCGAGCCCGACCCACCACCACAGCATATTACGTCACCGGCTATCAGAACTACTTAGAGCCTGATCTTCACGCTAACAGAGTCTATGAGTACGACAATGAGATGGAGGGTCAATATAGCGTCAACCCCTCCTACCACTACACAGCACCTTATCACAGCTACAACATGCACGCTCACTACGGCACAAATGAGATGGGCGGCATTTCACAGAACCGTTACGCCACACTGCGACCTCCCAGAAACCGCCCGGTTCCCCGCAGCAACGAGCAGGTCAGCAAGAACATCCAGAGAGCACTGGTGGCCCAACACTTAAAGGGCTGGTACGAACGCAACACGGCGCATCGACACGGCACCTACGACTATGATTATGAATACGACAGAGCGTCCCAGCAGAACCTGAGCCATCAGATTATGACTGCACCGTATCAACAGAATTACAGAAGTGTTTCCTACTCCTCAGGTTAGACCACCACACCGTCCAATGTCCATCACACTTTCCGCCACCTGATGCTTCTGTTTTTTACCTTGTTTGATTATCTGTATCGTTTTCTCTCCAGTGTCGACAGCCTCTTTGAGCGGGAACTGGCACACCCAGATGAGCGATCGTGGTATGTCAGAATATGACATGCCCATGCATGAGCCACAAGCCTACTCCTACAGCACAGCACCCTACAGCTTCTCCACCCACAGCAAGTGAGTGAAGAAAAACTTGGCCTCAGCTCTCCTGCTGATCCAATAAGCCACTCCCTGATCCACTTTATCCTCAGAGCTGAGGCCTGGTGTTTAATTACTTAGAATTAGGGCTGCTTGATTATGGCAAAAATGATAATCACGATTATTTTGATTGAAATTGAGATCACGATTATTTAGATATGTATTTACCATTGACAACAAAACTATTACTGAACAGTCATTGAACAGTAGCTTTTAAAGAGTGTCAAAAAATAAAAACGTGCAAATACTGATAAATAAGACGGTGCAAATGCTTGCAACTTCAAAAAATTTATAAAATGTAAACATGAATTCAACACCCTACTGTATAATAATTATACATATAATATTCAAATATCAGTCCCTCCAGGATTTCGCGATGTTGCGATAGCAACTATCAACGCAAATTTAGCCAATCCTTGCAAGTTTTGCACGTCTTGCAATTTTATCCAATCAGCGCAACTTTAACGCAAATTTGACCAATCACAACGCATTTTCTTGTTTTTTTTAAAGTACGTCATCACATACACTTCCTGTTTACTCCCAAGGGTGAAAAATGTCTTTAACGTATTAATTTCGATTTATACATTAGAAATAAAACGTGCTAAAATCGCAGCTTGCATTTGAAGCATGGCGGAACACTCATCAGCATGATTTCCTGCAACCCCAATGCGACGCACACACCGGACCTGACGCTGCTGATATCTATGACTGCCTGCCTGTGTGTAAATTCAGAGGCTGCAGCGGATCCAGCTGCCTCGCCTCGCCTTCTTCCGCTTATCCGGGTCCGGGTCGCGGGGGCAGCATCCCAAGTTGGGCAGCCCAGGCCACCTTCTCCCCGGCCAAGTCCACCAGCTCCTCAGCTGGGACATCCAGACGTTCCCAGGCCAAACTGAAGATGTATTTCCTCCAGCTTGTCCTGGGTCGACCTGGGGGCCTCCTGCCAGCAGCACATGCCCAGAACACCTCCCGAGGGAGGCGTCCAGGAGGCATCCTTACCAGATGCCCGAACCACCTCAACTGGCTCCTTTCGATATGGAGGAGCAGCGACTCTACTCCGAGTCTCTCCCGAATGTCCGAGCTCCTCACCCTATCCCTAAGGCTGAACCCGGCCACCCTGCGGAGGAAACTCATTTCAGCCGCTTGTATCCGCGATCTCGTTCTTTCGGTCATTACCCAAAGCTCATGACCATAGGTGAGGATTGGGATGTAGACCGACCGGTAAATCAAGAGCCTTGCTTTCTGGCTCAGCTCCCTCTTCACCACAACTGATCGGTTCAGCGTCCGCCTCACTGCAGACGCTGCCCCAATCCGTCCTGTCGATCTCCCGCTCCCTCCTTCCCTCACTCGTGAACAAGACCCCGAGATACTTGAACTCCTCCACTTGAGGCAGGACCTCTCTCCCAACCCGGAGTTGGCAATCCACCTTTTTCCAGTCAAGAACCATGGCCTCAGATTTGGAGGTGCTGATCCTCATCCCAGCCGCTTCACACTCGGCTGTGAACCTCCCCAGCAAGAGCTGTAGGTCAGAGCTCGATGAAGCTAGGAGGACCACATCATCTGCAAAAAGCAGAGACGAGATTCTCCTGTCACCAAACTCAACCCCCTCCACACCACGGCTGCGCCTAGAAATCCTGTCCATAAAGGTTATGAACAGGACCGGTGACAAAGGGCAGCCCTGGCGGAGTCCAACCCTCACTGAGAACAGGTCCGACTTACTGCCGGCTATGCGGACCAGACTCACACTCCTCTGGTACAGGGACTGAATGGTCCTTAACAAAAGACCATCCACCCCATACTCCTGGAGCGCCCCCCACAGGGTGCCCGGATCCAGGTGGTCTCTGTAAACTCGGGCCACCGCTCCTTCAAAAACGGAAAGTAATCCGCTGTGAAATTGAATGGTCTCCAGCCTTTAGATTTATTCCAGCCCCTTCCTCGCTGTACGGTCCGGTTCGGATGGAGACCCAACCCGGATCCGTCATTGAAAACGAGGCAAAAGTTTCAAGACCGTGGGTCAGTTTGAACACAGCACTGCTAAAAACTATTCACTCATCTGTGTTTCCACATGATGGAAATCTTTGATTATTATTATTATTATTTTAAAACAATACCCTTCTGAAAATGTACTTAAACTGAATAAATAAAATAACATAGTATTAGGGTCTGGTCAGGGATATTTTATGGTTTTTCTACTGTTTTGAACCAAAATGTAATTTAAATGCATTCTTTTATAAATTAAAGGAGCTTTAGTTTATAATATTAAAGTTTAGGTCTTTGATTCTTTCCCACAATAAAATCATTTTAAATAAAAAAAGGCTTTTTAGGGCAAATTTTCTAGTTTAAAATGTAATTGCAATTAAATAAATACAAAGTCTAAAATTTGATTAGTGTTTTTAATCGAGTCCCCACCACTAATTAAAATGTTATAATAAGATGCACACATATTGTATAAAGCCAATGGTACAATACTATAGAAAATTTTAAAAGGAAGGGAAAATTTATATTATCAAACTAAAACAATTTATAAGCATGCCTTTATGAGTGCCTTTTGCACCTGATTTGTGCACTTTAAATTCTTTTGTCTGCAGGATTTTATTTATTTTTGTATTCAAATGAATGGAAACAAATTTAGGTACCATGAAACATTTTTTTGATTTATAATACTCAGACCAGAAACACTTTAGTTTTTGTACTCCACATTCTGTGAACCTGGAGCTGTTCTTTTTTTGTTCAAGCAATAAGTCGAAACCTGAATGTTCTGCTGGATGGTCAAATGTTCTTCCAGTGCACTTATTACAATAAAAATGTTAGAATTTCATCATTTGACATGTTTAATGGATTTTTAAAAACAAATTTCAACTGATTATTGACTAAATTAAATAAAAACGCAAAAGAAAATATTGCAACTTTTGTTGCAACTTTTCACAAAAGCTGTCGTGAAATCAGACTTTTTAGTCCGCAACAATCACAAAAAATTGCCGCAAAATCCTGGAGGGACTGAAATATCAAGGCAAGTTGTACAGCTACGCACTGTTATATCAAGCTGGGGTCTGTAGATTTAGTTTAGCTGCCTGAACAAAAATAAAATGAAACTCTGAAAGTAGAAACTTTTTAAAGAAATAAATATAAACTGAGAGAACTTTGAGAGGGTATTTTCTCTATGCTCTTTCATAGGGGTGGGAATTTAGAACCAGTTCCAACAAACCAATTCCATCGGAATTGTTCACCTCCAACTTTATTAATTCTTCACTTTTTTCTTGTTTCTGGCTTTCTCAAAATTTTTGCGTCACAAACGGGGCCGGTGTTGCGTCCACACCCAAACCTCTACAGTCTTAAAAGACGAACGCGATGACCTCACAACGAACTCCAGGCCCGGGGGTTCAGTCCGGACGCAGTGTCGACTCCTTCTGGACCGAACCTTGTCGTACCCCCTTGCTCGCGCTGTACCAACCGGAGCGGATTGTTGAACAGCTGTTGGAAAAGTGAGCACCACTAGCTGCATGCAGGGCCGGACTGGGCATCTGTGCGATCTGGAGAATCACAGGACGGCCGGTGGGCCGGCGAGCCGGTCGATGCCCACCACTCGCCATGCACATAGTCATCACCTGTTTTTTTTCCCCCACAAATCTGTTTAACACTCCAGTGCTGTAAGTGGGTGCAATGTACCCTCAAATCGGATGCCAGCCGTGAAAGGCAGCAAAAGACACGCCCCTCGTTCAGATGGTGTAATGGCTAAGACGCTCGTCAGTCAACATGAGACATGAGGAACGTGGGTTCAAACCCAACGTTCCCAGCAACGATGATGTTAGAAAGGAATCTTCAGGTTGCTATATTTTTAATGATAACTAGTTAAAACAGCTGAACTTCAACATTTTAGCTGTAAAATGCCACATGCAGTAGCTAATATTAAGAAATATGTTGTGCTTTTACTTTTTAAAATGTTGGTAACCTTACAGGTAATGCTTACAAACTTTGAAGATTTTGAATACAGAAGTTACATTTGTAATGGTGTATTTTCATTTAGAAGTGGTATTATTATTATTATGCAGTAAGATTAGTTATTGCATAAATTAATTAAGCTTATTAAGTAATAAATTCATGTTAAGATATGCGGTTATAACAGCATATTATATAATCTATACATAAGTAAAGTCTAGTGACAATATGCCAGGTGTTATTGTTGTTGTTGTTGAGTTTCCAAGCGCAATAGGGTTTATGCACGGTCACTTCCTGGTTGCGATAGAGGCTGCCGCTCTCTTCCGGTTCAACGCTGTTCCCACACAAACTGGACAAAATGGATTTTTTTACCCGTTTTCTTCAAGACCTGCCGCGCATCACGGTAAACGATGTCCACCGGATTTTTGAAAAACACACAGAGACGTCTGTGAGCAAGCGGGTGAAGGACTTTAAGCTGTATATAACCAGCTTTATTCATGAAATTGAAGGTAAGCTAACAGCGTTAGCTCGTAGCTTCCATCATCAAAAAACAGTGAGACAAATCTATATAGCCGTGATCGTGGGCTCCAACTGCTTCCCAACTTTCAACTTTCTCTGGTCTAGCTGTACGTTATCAAACACCAAGTCTTCATTCACCAAAAGAATAGTTGTTCCAGTGAAATAACACACGAACGGCGCCGCGCCTCCTCCTTTAGCCTCGTCCACTCGGCTCTTTGACTACTGTGCTGCAAAGTGTGGACTGCAGACACGGTGTGGTTAGAAATGATCACGTTTTCTCTTCTTAAGTTCACAATCCTTCCTTTTTGTAGTTATTTATTCAGTGGAAATGTGTGGAAACGGACTGATGAATTCTATTCAGCTGATGCGGTACACAACGGAACACAGCAGTGTTCAGCTGTCGAGGCTTCCCGTCCGCTGATACTTATATGATGGCTTCATTTCTTAGTGCTATAATATATATATCATACTGTACTATACTATACTATTACTCGTTTTGATTATAAACAATATCTTTAGCTGGAAATGCACTCTAACTCTGGAAATCTTCACGTTTCAAATGGAACCGGAAATGGTCCCGCGAGGTAATTTTAAACCGGAAGTTCTACTAAGTACTCTGTGCATAAAGCCCATTGCTTTGGGCCTAGTCAAAGTCCAGGGCCGTTTTTTTAGTCCCAGTCCGTCCCTGGCTGCAGAGGAGCGCTTAATTTGCCACTGGAGTAAACCGCGAGGGAGGAGCTAATAATCGGCTCAGTCAGTTTTAATGATCGTGTAACATCCAGATCGTAATCACCATTAAAATTTGATTAATTGAGCAGCCCTACTTAGGATTGATGGCTGGAGAAAATAGACACTCGTAATTGTTTAAAGTTCAGCCTTCAAACCATTGAATTCCTGTTTCTCTTTATTTATTCCAGTATTTATATTTTATTCTGTATGTTTTTTGTGCTCAAATTACTTCAGTAATTTAAAATATGAAAACGTTCAGCTCGTTCAGGATTTTATAGTTCTGAATTTTTGTAATTCTAACATTATATTTTTTAAATATTTAAGTTTTTGTCCCATTCAAATACATTGAAATTGCTTCAGATCCTTTAAAGATGGTGTGCTTCTTCAGCTAACAGTGTAAAATAAAATATTTCTTCTAACACCTTAGCTAACTTTGTTTCAACGTTTTCAGGAAATTTGAACAGACTTCCATCAGCTGTGAATATATTTTTGGCCCTTCAGCTGAAGCTTTAGCGCTTTAGCTTCCTGTTTTAAAGGGTTTTTTTTTTTGCTTCTTAAGATCCTATTTGAGTTGTTCACTGTGTTAAGTGATTGTCTTTCTGCTTAAAATTCAGTTTTTAAAAGTATTTTTTGCTAACATTGACAGTTCAGTTCAGCTTTAGCTTCAGTTCTTTTTCAGTTTTCAGCCATTTCACTCAGCATTTAAACAGCATTTCTTCAAAAAGGTTTTCCTACTTAGTTTTGTTATATTTTACAGAAAACAATGCTGTGGACTGATACAGAAAATGACATCTTTGTTGATATTCCCACTGAAGTTATACATTAAACTTATTCCACAGGCAGTCTACGACAGTCTGATTCAGCAATAGGATTAAAAGATCTGTGTAGGTCTTAGGTCTTCTACAGAAGCTTAAGAATGATTCTGCTCTTCTTAACTCTCCACCGGGCCCTGCTTTCTTATAGATGTGGCTCATCCCAGCCTTTAAAAGGCCCCTGGCAGAGCCCCGATGGCCAGAGACGCTGTCTTTTTTACCCCGCTAGTTCTTCTTCCTCTGGTTCCTCCTCCACTTCCTCCCTGCCCTCTTCCTCACGCTCTCCCGGCTGTCGAGTCAGGCAGGTGGCCTCCAGCCCTGCACAGCCCCAATTCTCCAGAGGGCACAGGCTCAGTAATGTGCCGTTTGCTAAAGGTAGCTCATAGTAAGTAAACAGCCAGAGCCCAAGCCTGTGTCATTGTGTCCGCAGTGTAATCTTACAGTTCGGCCTGCTGATGTTTTGGGGTGAATTCTGCATTTTTGAGATGTTTAATCCATCGCTGTCATGTGTAAAAAGGAAACTGCATGGCTTATTCAGAATATGTCTGGCCTGCTTCTCCAGTCAGGTGGCATATTTTCATCCAGTGGTCACTTTGACCTGCAGTCTGCTTTAGCTGCTCATCTTCTTGGTACACAGATGCTCCCTGCCTCTATGTTACAACTCACCCATGGCCTTTGCCCCGTCTCATACCCAAAAGCCTCACAAATATTCAGTCATGGAGCTGTAATAGCATGATGTGCCCTTTGAGGCCCTAAAGCCAGTTCCCCACTGAGCTGCAACTGTTGGAGATACTAAACTGTAAGTTTAAAAAACAGTTTATGTCCACATATTTATTCCACCATAATTCTAACATGATGGAGGGCTATTTCTGTGAATTCACTGAGTAGTTGCAGACAACTATTTCACTTTTAATATTTAAATTAGATCATCAAAATACGAGTATTTATTCATATCTGATTATTTTTGTCCTTTTCTTTAGAACTTCTCCTACTGGAGCCTCACATTGTTTTATAGCAGCACATCTCATTTTGCTCATACAGTTAAAACGTTTAAAAGGGATATTTTGAAGTGGCATTACCCACCTGTGACATCACTCAGAATGGGTGGAATCTCTAGAAACAGGAAGTAGTCCTCTGACAGTAGCAATACTCGTGGTTAGTCAGCTCAGGAGAGACACTGCTGCAGATCATTGGCAAATTTTCAGTATTTAAAACAACTCTTGCTTTAAAAAAAGTAACACTGATGCTATAAAAAGCTACATTACCTGTTTGTAAACCTCTACAGTTTTCCATGAGATCATTTATTTAGTTTATTTCAACCAAACAATGTCAGAGTCACTAAGCTACTGTACAAGTAAACGTGCCCTCTTTGCCTCAGCTCACAGTAACGTGTCCCTTCCTGTCTCTGCTGTCCCCCACCCGTCCCCCATTACACACACAGAGAGAGGTCTCAGTGACTTTTCCACAAGAATCTAGTCCCAGCTATCCCAGGTTGCTCTCTTGGTGCAGAATCATTTCCAGATGGGGTTTGTCTGATTCTTCTGATGGGTGTTTGGTTGTGGGACAGCAACTGTGTGACAAAGCGATGGCGTGACCTCTGATCATCTGAAGCTGTGCATGTGTGTATTGCCAGCCTGTGTTAATAATTTAGTGGCTGATAATTTTTGTTTGAAACTGACTTTATAATCAGCATGCCTGAAACACAGGTGGGAATGTGCATTGCTTTTTGTTTCTGTCTTTTTAGCATCTGATGTTGATACAACCACGGTCTAATTTGCCTTAATCTTGTGTGTTGATGACAGATCGCATGCAGATATAACCCACATGGACGCCAACATCAGCAACATGGATGAGCCAGATGAGCGCATTTACTGGCACGAAGACTCTAAACCAGGGACAATCGTTTAGCTGCCTGCCGTCACGCTTTGGGGAGTTTTCACTTTGACAAGCTGTCATTGTGCCTTCGACTACACTTACCTGTTTATGTGTAAACAAAGGACTAAGGACAAAGAATGAAGGAACTTTATAAGGAATTCAGTGTGGTTAACAAATGAAGTGCTCTCTTTTTCAGTTCTCTGATTCCAGACTGGATTTTGGTGTTTGTGGTGAAGGTGCCTGAGCACTGGAACCGAACCGGGCCCTGCTGTGGACTGTGTGCTACAGCCAAAGGGAATTCAAGCTAATCTGTGACAGAGTTGGCCTTTAGGCACAAACAGCACCCGGGGCTGTCTCCGAGAGGAAACCGAGCATCAAAGAACAACATAAATTACTGACTCTACTCTGTTCTATGAACACTGCAACTATAAAGGATTGATAAGGACTTTATGAAGGACTGAACTCAGTAAAATGAATTCAAAAAAGATTTTATTTGAACATTCTGCAGTAACCAGATCCAGTTTCATCAGCATTTCTTCAAACAACCACTCAGTTTCTTGTTTTTTCTCATAAGTATTCAATCTATTCGTCTTGTCAGTTCACAATAATCGAGCCAGATCTCTAATTTGTTGCACCATGTGAGTATTACCACACGTCACCACTTTGATCGTACTGCCACTACTGTTGTTGTTTGTTTGTTAGATGTGGTCATGTGATCCATGCTGAAAATCATGGGCTGTTGCTCGTCTTCTTTTTAGAGAATCAACCTGTAAGTAAATGTTGGCATTGTAAAAACACTGGTTCTATTCTTTTCTCTTTTTTAGAGCATTTTTTATGTTTTTAAAAAACATGTAATATATAGTGAACAATTGTTAAGCTGGTTCTTAGTAATTTGTATAATTACACTTGTTTGGATTAAAAAACATTTGAGTCAGTGGTTTTGTTTGGTGAGATTCATTCATGACAAAAAGATGCTGTTACATAATAAACGGTCTCCTTTATGTTTCACAATAGAACAAACTGGGAAGACAAAACTCCTTGCCTTTTTATCTGAAAACTTTTTGCACATTTTTTAAGTTTTTCAGTAACAGAACAGAACTGGTGCTGGTCCTGATAATAATAAATATGAATGAATGCAGATTTTGATCCTGCAGATCTCTGTTGCTCAGCTGTTTTCTCACAGCTCTGTGGTGTTGTTAGACTGGTTTTGTACGTTCTTAAGCTGAAACCCAACCAAACCAGTATTTAAAGGCCGACACACCCTCTCCACTCTCTAACCTCTGCTGTCACGCATGTGAACGACAAGTTTATGGCACCAAACCCTCCCTGTAGGCATTAGTGTTGGAAGAGTGTTGTACACGTTGTCCATAACCCTCAATATATTATGCCTTTGCCCCCTTTTCCTTCCTTCCTCCCTTTCTTCCTCATAACACACACATTTTCCTACCACTAAGCAGATTCACTTCCTCGGTGTTCAGCTCGTCAGCTTGAGCTCAGGGGAGGTCTCAGACGCTTCACGCTGTCAGAATCACCCGAGGCATCAGAAGAGGGGTTATCCAGCTGTCCCCCCCACCTCCTCATCTCTGCTGCCTCACACCTACTGCAGCCAGACATCAGAGCAGGCTGCTCCTGCTGACACTCCACTACAACAACAAAAGGCCCCTGTGCAATTCCCTTCTCACAGACTGAAGAGAAATGTGGATCAGGGCTTCATAGAACCACAGTGGTTTGGTTTCAGACAGAAATGTCTCCATCGAACAACAAAGCTCTGTCATCAAATGACATGTATTCAATTCATAGGGATGACCTGCTCAGGCTTCAACAGCAGTGGATCTAGATGGTTTAATACAGGAGGCAAAGGTAAATGTCCCACATCTGTATACTGTTTTTCTAAGTCATGGACTACAAATGGCTTTACATTAGTCATTCATACGCTGATAGCAGTAAGCTAATAGCTATAGAAACTAGGTAGTTTGTCTTGCTGAGGATACAATGACTAACGCACAGCAGGGATGGATCTGAAAACCCTCTGGTTTCAAGACCATCACTCTACCTACTGACTACTGTCACTCGAGGTGTGGCATGAGATTCCTAAGGGGGAGGAGCTTATTGCCATAGGAAATGTTTACTTTTAGACTTAATTTCACACATTCAGGGTATTTGTCTATGAAATAAGAAAACTACACAAATCTTGTTTTTTCTACAGGTTCCATAAGAACTCATGACTAACTTATTTTAAACATTTGAACTGAGACAGTTGACTGAATTTTATTTCTAACAATGTTTTATTGACATAATTAACAATATATTTGAGAAAAAACTATTTTAAAAATAATCAAGAGAAGTAAACAGTGTGTAACAGGAGTGTTTACTGACAAGACTGGTGATACGATAATTATCACCTTACAGGGGCAAAGATACATCATCCATCTTCTATCAAAACCACTTCATCCAGTAAGGGTCACAGGGAGCTAGTACCTAGCAGTCACTGGGCGAGAGGCAGGGGACACCTCGGAGAGGCTGCCTGTCCATCACACACAATACAATACAATCATTGTATTATAATACAAGATGATATACAGGTCCTTCTCAAAAAATTAGCATATTGTGATAAAGTTCATTATTTTCTGTAATGTACTGATAAACATTAGACTTTCATATATTTTAGATTCATTACACACAACTGAAGTAGTTCAAGCCTTTTATTGTTTTAATATTGAAGATTTTGGCATACAGCTCATGAAAACCCAAAATTCCTATCTCAAAAAATTAGCATATCATGAAAAGGTCCTCTAAACGAGCTCTGAACCTAATCATCTGAATCAACTAATTAACTCAAAACACCTGCAAAAGATTCCTGAGGCTTTTAAAAACTCCCAGCCAGGTTCATTACTCAAAACCGCAATCCTGGGTAAGACTGCCAACCTGACTGCTGTCCAGAAGGCCATCATTGACACCCTCAAGCAAGAGGGTAAGACACAGAAAGAAATTTCTGAGCGAATAGGCTGTTCCCAGAGTGCTGTATCAAGGCACCTCAGTGGGAAGTCTGTGGGAAGGAAAAAGTGTGGCAGAAAACGCTGCACAATGAGAAGAGGTGACCGGACCCTGAGGAAGATTGTGGAGAAGGACCGATTCCAGACCTTGGGGGGCCTGAGGAAGCAGTGGACTGAGTCTGGAGTAGAAACATCCAGAGCCACCGTGCACAGGCGTGTGCAGGAAATGGGCTACAGGTGCCGCATTCCCCAGGTCAAGACACTTTTGAACCAGAAACAGCAGCAGAAGCGGCGGACCTGGGCTACAGAGAAGCAGCACTGGACTGTTGCTCAGTGGTCCAAAGTACTTTTTTCAGATGAAAGCTAATTTTGCATGTCATTCAGAAATCAAGGTGCCAGAGTCTGGAGGAAGACTGGGGAGAGGGAAATGCCAAACTGCCTGAAGTCCAGAAACTGCCTGAAGTCCAGTGTCAAGTCCCCACCACAGTCACTCAGTGCGTTTACATGCAGATCTAAGTCGAGCTAGATCGGTCTAGGTCGATCTTATGTTAATAAACTGGGAGCCTTTATCCTAGTTTACACGTCTGTTAGAAAACCGAACTCTTAAATAAAGTTCGCTCCACTCCGCTACGATAGGGGGCGACATGCGCCCTTTCCTGTCGGTCTTCTGCCGGTTGTTTTCTTAGCATTTAAAAACTCTTGTTTTGAACGCTTCTATCGGTCACAAATTTGATCGGGCGTCTTCATGTACCCAGTGCTGGCAAGCTGTCCGTTTGTTTTTGCTGCTATCGTCTTTTACCGCTACTGATTTGTTTGTATTCCCACTTCCACGGTGTCGTCACTCTCGGAGGAGGAGCGTCCAGACAGCATTAGCTCGACTAAGCTGTTTACATGGAGGAGGAAGTCGAGCTACGACCGCATTATCTGGGTGCTTTAGCTCGATTAGATCCAGTTCGACTTCAGCCGGACTAACGTGTTTACATGCAGTTTTAAAAACCGACTTGAGTCAATTTAAGGCAATAATTCGGTTTTCTAGACTGCATGTAAACGCACTGAGTGATGGTCTGGGGCGCCATGTCAGCTGCTGGTGTTGGTCCACTGTGTTTTATCAAGGGCAGGGTCAATGCAGCTAGCTATCAGGAGATTTTGGAGCACTTCATGCTTCCATCTGCTGAAAAGCTTTATGGAGATGAAGATTTCATTTTTCAGCACGACCTGGCACCTGCTCACAGTGCCAAAACCACTGGTAAATGGTTTACTGACCATGGTATTACTGTGGTACTCTCCTGACCTGAACCCCAGAGAGAATCTGTGGGATATTGTTAAGAGAAAGTTGAGACGCAAGACCCAACACTCTGGATGAGCTTAAGGCCGCTATCGAAGCATCCTGGGCCTCCATAACACCTCAGCAGTGCCACAGGCTGATCGCCTCCATGCCACGCCGCATTGAAGCAGTCATTTCTGCAAAAGAATTCCTGACCAAGTATTGAGTCTATATATATAACTGAACATCATTATTAGAAGGTTTACTTTTTTTTGTATTAAAAACAATTTTCTTTTATTGGTCGGATGAAATATGCTAATTTTTTGAGATAGGAATTTTGGGTTTTCATGAGCTGTATGCCAAAATCATCAATATTAAAACAATAAAAGGCTCCAGACTAATTCAGTTGTGTGTAATGAATCTAAAATACATGAAAGTCTAATGTTTATCAGTACATTACAGAAAATAATTAACTTTATCACAATATGCAAATCTTTTGAGAAGGACCTGTATTGCAATTTTCCTCAGAATCTAAATGTAAAAAAACTATCACAGCATAAACACTCAAAGCTGTGGTTTGTTTGACATCAGCTCACTGAACCAGAACACTTCTCTACAGAAGCACTGACTCTTTATATGCAGCTGAAAAAAGCCATCACCAAACCAGTGCTAATGTAAGGTAGGGTGACCATATTATGATTTTCAAATAAGAGGACACTTGGTTCAGTTGTGAAACATTTTGATACTGTTTAGTTAAGTAGTTCTAATTCAACTGTTACTAGTCATAATGCCATTTTAAATGGACTATTTCAGGCTAAACAGCTTTATGGATAGGAGGAATTAAATAAGTGACATCATTGAAAACAAATATCAAGAACCTGATTGTTCTTAAGAAGATTGAAGTTCTAACTATCTGAAATGAAAATAGTACTAGTTTAATGTACGTTCAGATATTTATTATAAAATTAATGACAGCTGATTTAATGTTTTCATTTGATCCATTTAAAATAAAACATTTTACTGGTAACAGTTGAATTATATGTATTTAAAGTGAGAGTTTCTCCTAGTAAGAATTCAGTTTTAGCTATTGTGTTTATCTAGAATGTTAATTTTTATTAAGAACAACAGATTTGATCAGAATAAATAACAGGTTTGGGATCTCTGTTTAACTGGTGATCTTTAATGCTGTATTCTGTAAAATAAACTATGGTTGTGTTTAAATGTTACAGTACATGTTGATCCACAAATTAAGTACTTATGTACTTATTTTATTTAGGTGCATTTACTTTTTTTTATTAGAGACCATAGATGTGATTATTTGTGGGGGGTTTACCTCCTCTGGTCATTCAGTTCTTATTATTCCTGCTGTCCCTCCCCAGTCTGGCCCTCGAGAAACTCTCCGGTTCTGGTCTGAGTGAGTCTGCTTCTGCTGGGGTTCAGTTTGCTTTGTCTCTGGTTCAGGTAGGAGGAGGAGAGCTTCAGAGGTGCAGCGCTGACTGGTTACTGCGTGAACTCCTGAGCTGCACTGGACCAAAGCTCACATGCTGTAAAAAAACAAAACCTCTTTTCTTTTTTCACGTGCGTCTGTTGTCTTTATTGACAACCCGCCTGACAATCACTTTGATCGGTTTTGTACCGGAGCAGTGTAACCAGGAAAACATGGAGTGGATTTCAGTGATCTGTGCAATTTCTAATGAATCAAGTGGAGTGGATTTATCTGAAAACGGCCTATTTTTAGTGAAAGCGATAAAACCTGGACATTTTCATTGATCTCTGAAACCCTCCCGGATGCTCCAGACAGAACGTGAAAAGTGGACATGTCTGGTGAAAAGAGGACGTTTGGTCACCATAGGTTCTGTTGTTCTGTAGGAGGGGAGGTGGAAATAACTGCTGCTGACTAGTGGTCTTCAACCACCGCTGTTAATGTTTACATGTCAATGTTAAATATTATGAATCAATGCGATGCTTTTGAACATCGTTACTGTATTGTTATACAATATATCTCTCTCTATATATGAATGAATGGATTTCAATTTGTTACATTATAACAGTCCTGTGATAACAGCACTAAAACTATAAACACAAGAGGACTAAAAACTATAACCTGTTATGGTTTGGTTTACAGATGGACCCTGGAGCGAACACAGACAACTGAGGAAACTGGAGGTAAGTGAAAACAAACGATTTATTAGTGTTGTTGGTGCTGTTGCTGGAGGCGTGGACCTTGGGAGGCCCTAGCGTCCCGGACGGAACCGTACGCCACCTCACTGCAGGGAGAGGAGAGTGAGGACAGGCAGGGAAATACTGAACGAGCGGGTGATGATGAACTGGAAGGGTCTTACTATGAGTGGAGTGAGGAGGAAGTGTTGGAGCTGGTGACCGGCAGGGAGACAGACAGGCAGGCTGGACAGAGAGGATGATGTTGGTTGTAAGAGGGCAGCCAGGGAGACCAGGAGGAGCGGAGATGAGGGAGGAGTGACCGGCTGGAGATCCAGGTGGAATGGCAGGAGGACGGGAACCGGGAGGAAACACACAGGGAAGTGGACACAATGAACTGGCGTCTTCCTGGTGGGACGCTGATCCTTTTATGTTGTGGCGAGAGTGATGTGGTGATGAGCTGAGTGGTTGCAGCTGAGGGTGGTTGCGAGCTGTCCAGCTGGTTAGGGAGGAGGAGGCGTGCCTGCTGGAGCTCAGGATATGACAACAAACACAAGAGGACTAAAACTATAAACACAAGAGGACTAAAACTATAAACACAAGAGGACTAAAACTATAAACACTAAAGGACTAAAACTATAAACACAAGAGGACTAAAACTATAAACACAAGAGGACTAAAACTATAAACACAAGAGGACTAAAACTATAAACACTAAAGGACTAAAACTATAAACACTAAAGGACTAAAACTATAAACACAAGAGGACTAAAACTATAAACACAAGAGGACTAAAACTATAAACACTAAAGGACTAAAACTATAAACACTAAAGGACTAAAACTATAAACACAAGAGGACTAAAACTATAAACACAAGAGGACTAAAACTATAAACACAAGAGGACTAAAACTATAAACACTAAAGGACTAAAACTATAAACACTAAAGGACTAAAACTATAAACACAAGAGGACTAAAACTATAAACACTAAAGGACTAAAACTATAAACACTAAAGGACTAAAACTATAAACACAAGAGGACTAAAACTATAAACACTATCAGCACAACCCATTCCACCTATTTGCCTAGTTTTTTTAAATGGGTGAGAGGTCAGCTTCACTGAGAACAGCAGCTGCTCCAGTCGGAACAAGGGCCTCCACTGTGTCCTCTGAGACATGACTGCACTTGATTCTGTTGCCACCGGTGCTCCAGTGCTCCACACACACTTGCTCAAAAAATTAAAGGAACACACTGAAAACATCCAATTTAAATAGCCAAATAAATCATTAAGGATCTCCATTCTGACATGGAATGGGTCATGTGTTACTGTTAGGAACCAAAGGAGGCCACATTGTTGGATGAAAATGATCAACCAGAGGGCTTCATTTAAAGTCACCAAGAAATTTAAATGGAAAAAACAATGCAGTAAGCTAATCCAAGACTGATTAACTGGAGTCAACCTGATTCTTAGTCAACATTAAAAAACCAAAGTCAGTCAATTTTATATATATTGAACTCAAATGTAGTAGTTTAGGGGAAAGGGGAGTAATTTGTGTCTACATACATCACAGTTCAACAAAGTGGATTTTCTTCTCTGCCTTAGACCCATTTAACCCTGATCTCCTGAACTATGGTCGCCCAGTCCTCCCCATCACAGTCCCAGCTCTACTCACTGTGTGAGATCTTTATTCAAACTTTGCCTTTAACTATGCCTGTCAGCATAATGGCTCATCAACCACAGGACAGTTTTTATTGAAACTACCAGACAGTAATGGTTGGATGTTCGTCTTCAACTGGTTCCCTTTGAAATCAACTCTGGGGTCGAGTAAACATTTTGTGCACTTGAACCTTTTTCAATTGATCTTTTTATTTATTTTGGATTAAAACTACTACTAAGAAAAGTTTTTCCCCCCATAGTTCAATGTTGATTTTGGGAGTTAGAGAGGATTCTTAGTTTATGGTACATCATTTGAGTTTTTTAATATAAATACTTATCAGTGGTTACACTTTTTATTTATTTTGCATAAAAACACATAGTCTATTAAAATGTCTGATACTGAAATGTTCGGATTATTCTGTCAGCCTCATGACTCCTGTTTAAATATAAACCCTAAACCTGTAAGGTTTATTTCTAGACATTCACTCTTCTTGCTCTTTTGTCCATTAATCCTAAAAGGGGGCTTTATGTTCATAATGAATTCCTTTTATCTGCATGTATTTCAAACAGAATCTAATAAATAGAGCAGCAGAATCTCAGCTGACCTAATAAATAATCCAGGTTTGGAGCTTCATGACTGCAGATAAAGACCAGTGTTAAATCTCAGCATTACATCTCCCAATAATTAACATCTGAGGTAAATACATGTGAAAGCAAAGTATTCACCTAATAGGGACAAGCCATGTCAAAATCTAACAAACAAGAGCTCAAGACGACTCCTGATAAACAGTCACGTCAAGTTTTATTCTAAATTCTGATCAGACTCAGGTCAAAGTGTTCCCTCCTGTAAAAGTCAGCTTTTCTGGTTTCTATTCACACGTACACTGAAGCAAAGCGTTACATCAAATGTGAGCAGAAATTCAAAAACCTGAAACAATCCAGTCTTGGCAGTGAAGAGTGCTGAGTCTGCACATTTTCAGTCTTTGTTAAAATGCAACACTTGTGCTGCTTTCACAATTCTACTCGAGTGCAAACTGGCAGCGCTGACAGCTTTCTGAGGCTGATTAAACACAGATTTCATCAACAGCCTGCAGATGTGCTGCACAGGACACATTTTGCATAGAACAAGGGTCTGCAACCTGCGGTTCCGGGGCCACCAGCAGCTCCTCAGCCCAGCTGAAGTGCTCTCTGTAGCTTTGATCATAACATTATGTATATGGATCACAGATAAATACTTTTTTGGCAGTTGAATGAGACTAGTAAGTTACTTCTGATCACTTTAGCATCAGAAGTAGCTAAAATTGCTAGAATTTTCACCAAAAGTATGTTGAAAATACAGTGATCAGTTTTACTTTGGAGTTTTGTTTCCTAATAACTTTGTTTAAGCAGCTTTCAAACATTAAAAGTGGTTTTACTTTAATTTTTATCAGACTTTTTTTGTTAATTTATGGGAAATTATTAAATTCTAAGACTTCAAACTAAGCCACAGTAGAAGCTATACAGGAAGCTATCCTTAAAACAAAGATAAAAACTGAAACTAGATCCTGGCACCTCATGCACTTCACCATCTAATTTATAAATAATCAACATCCTGATGTATTTATTATGGTTGATTGACGTTTTATACCTTGAGGGGAAACTTAATGCTTTATTTATATCTGACTAGACTACCTATTTTACTTTTCTACTAAAATAGAAGAAATGATAGACGTCTGCATAGTTCTGAACAAAAGTGTGTAATATTCTTAGTCCCTTTTTACTCAACACTTGGTGAAAACAGACTCTAAAGGATTAAGTTGACTTTGTGGCTCTTTATGAAAGATTTTACTAAGGAAAAAGTGTAAAAAATTTACAGGTTTCAGACCCCTAACATAGTAGCATAGGATTGACGTGAAGCAGCACTGAGGCCTCATCACTGCAGGGGGAGGGGTGCCCTGACAAGCCCCAAGTGGAGAGTCACAACCCTGAGATAAACCCATAAGAAAGTTTAAAAGACTTAAAGAAAGTCTCAGTGAACTTGTTCGTCAAGAAAAAATAAGTCATGATTGGACAAATAAATGTGTTTCTTCCCGTGTTGAGTCACTCCTTTAGTTTTGTCTCCATAAAGTTCTGGATCTTCAGCAAATAATCCTCTTGTTGTCCCAGAGCCTGGAACAAAATGCCCATAGGTGACCTCTTCATTCCTGCACCCTCAATCTTGTTTTCCAGTTTATTCTTCATGTTGCGGAGGCGAAAAGAAGCATGTGCAAATATCACTGCAATGAAGATGGAAATGCAAATGTTAAAGTTGGAAAAAAATAGGCAAAAACAAAAACTATAAATAGCCTCTCGCCCCTTGACCTCTGGAGATAAGCACCGGCTCCCCCGTGACCCTCTGTGGAGGATGAAGCGGTTAAAGAAAATGGATGGAAAACTATAAATAAAGTCATCACTCTGCAAGGATCAAATAAGGGGTTTGGAACACTTCAACTTTAAAATGGCATAACCAATCATCTCGCATTGCTTTGTGCAACTCTTTGCAAGATGCAACACACGTATGTATGAGACTCACAGGCCAGAGGTAAAATGATCGCATTCATGAATATCATGACGCTCCCCAGCATAGAGAGCAGCAGGTAGCTGGCCACCATGATGGCGATCACAAACGCTGTGGGGTTCTGCCTCTTGAAGTTGTTGATCACACCTCTGTTCTCCCCAACCCAAACCAATCCCACGAAGACCCCCGACACCACGATGATGGCTGTGAACATCCCCAGAGGGTTCAGGAACCTGCAGGGTGACAGCAGAGCAACACTCAGGAAACAAGTCTGTGAGGCCGTACATGTTCTGATCCTCCTGAAGCATCTTTATGGTCCTCAGTGGTCACTGGCTCCATCTAGTGGCTAGATGTTGCATCAACAACAGCATGACACCCCATTTGCACATTATCTTCTGTTCTGCTCTTCAGTCAATACAATTTTCATTGTTTTTTTTAACTATCTAAAAGTAGAATTACACAAAAAAATATCCAATTCCAGAAACACAAGTAAATTACCTTCCACCTGTGCAGGAAGCTCAGTGAAACCAATAATAATTGTTTTCGTTTATGGCGCTGCAGCTGTAGGGAATTTTTGTATGACAGCTGTTGCCACACTGGAAAACAATAACTTCACTTAATCAACCAAGTAAACAAAAATGTGTCAAAGTTCAGCTTTGATGTCTAGGTATTATGAGTCAAGATGGGCTCGGTTTTTCAGTGATAGATTTCCTCTGTAAATCAGAGGAACATCAGTGTGTTTATCTGCTGTAACTGATATATAAAAAACTGATGACTGCTTCAAAATATGTCAGCACACTCAGAGTCTCAGTCTGAACAGGGTGTCTCCATTTGAGCTTAAACTGAAACAAAGAGTTGATTTAACAGAGCCTTTAATAATTGATCTGCAGGTCTGATATGTTACCAGATATTAGGTCCTTCAGACAGGGAGACTTACATCTTCAGTTCCACAGTAAATTTTCTCATCGATTTTTTCTTACCATCTTTATTTCTTTCTTACTTTATTTATCCTCAGGGGAAAATTCACTGGATTTTGGCTCTTGCTAATAACACCTCACACATGTTAAAAACAATACAACAAAAACATTTTCCTGGTTTAAGAATTCTTCACTCCCACCATCAGAGTTGGCATCTTGACTGCATGCTTATAGCTTCTTCTAAAGTAGGTTAAATCCTACCTACCCACAAGGTGAAGCAACATACAAACACGGGACACGTTTCAAAGTTAGACACAACACAAAACATCTGGGATGTGTAACATCTTACCCAACAAGAAGGAAAACAACGACGGCCAATAGTAGATAATTAGTCTGATAATAAAGCAGGTTGCTAATAACTCTGTTGTTCCATCTCGCCGGAACACCGACATCCGGTTTAGCAAACCTTTCCAAACCGGGGAAGAAGTCGTTCCATGCTCTGAGCGGTGTCAGTTCGACTTTAGCCATTTACGTCCAGATGGTACCTCTCTGACAGAACACAGACAACAAACACCAGCTCAATCGGTTAAAAAAGACATACAGCAGAAACTTTAAGATAAAAATCTCGCGAGATAAAGCGCGAATAATAAACCCCGCCTTAAAAATCTGACGAAACCTCACGCGATTGGTCGACGCCCGCACGTTTTTATTTCATAGCTCTTCTTGCGACCGAAGATGACAAGACAAAGTTTTTGGAATGAATCAACGTTGTATGTTTATTAAGCGTTTTAAAAGTTGTATGATTATGCTTGTTGTAGTTTTCGATGTCGCTTTGATGCTGTTTAAACGCTGGTTTTGAACAAATACTGTCCTATGAAACCGCTGCTAACCAGATACATGACATGTTAGCATGCTAGCTAGCACATCGGATTAAATTGGTGGGCACAAACATGTTCACGTGACTGGTTTTGATGTTGTGTGCTTGTTTTGCAGATGTTGAGCAGATTGGTGAGTGTTCGTGTGATTAGTAGAACGATATCTTGGAGGAGTCTGTTTACCATGCGGCTGAAGTCCAACGAGTTCCAGTCTCTCTTTACTGATGGACTGAATGGACTAGCAGGTGAAACACACATTCACACACACACGTGCTAAAATAAGGTGCCATTTCCTACACTTGTAGTACATGTCAGTGTTTGTCAAATAGGAACTAGTAAGTGATCCACACGTTTGAAAGATATGTTGTAGTATTTGATTTGTGGTAACTTTAGTTACTTCAATTTTTCAAAAATCTCCAGATTGAGTCATTCATTAGTTCTCCAGGTTGTGACCAATCCACTATATTTATCAAGCATGTTAACAAAGTGCTGTACAAAAAATAATATCCACAATAAAATATAAGACATGAAATAAAACACTAAAAAGCTTGAAGGTAACAGCTTGGCCAAACACTGTTTGGATCAGCTGTTACTAACCTAACAAGAAATACTAAACCTGTCAGAACTTCCCTCAGAAACCCAGACCTGAGTCACAAACCAGAACCACCAGATCTCTGAGCTCATTTTAACAACCTGTGATGGTTGAGGAAGTTATCAGGATGAAACATTTTAACACGAAAACACATTGATGTGTCATCAGAGGTCTGTCTCCTTTAACTTTACAGCTGTTTTCTAAGGCTCACTCTGTTTTAATAGTTTTACTGTAGAAACCTTCTCATCTCCTGACAGTAAAGGATTACATTTAGTTTACAGGTGACCTGATTAAAGCATCAGTTCTCTTTTTTACCACATCAAATAACTTCAAACTGATTTTTTTTTCACCTGTCAAAAAGTGATTGTAGCATCCAGTTTATCTGTAATGGATTCAATCTGCCTTCAAATGACTTTATTTCTCTACTGTTTATTTCACATTATCCTATAGGGCTGTTTCATCATGTTTTTGTTAAAGGAGTGGTTTTCTGGGTTATTTTATAGTTTTGCATTGTTCTCTAGTGTACTTCAATGCTATCTGTGTAAGTTTTTATAAAGAAAGAAGCTTTGATGCTTATAATATAAGCTTTAGAAGTTTCCCATCTGACACCTGAATTTGAAACAGCAGGATTCTCATTAGTATTCATGATATGCACAGCACTCGCTTCTGATTGGATGACCGAAACGTCAATACTCCGCCCCCTGAAATGTCCGGAGATACTTCAGAAAGTGAAAGCGTGAATGAACGAACAGTAACGAACAGTAGCTACTAGTCTTTACTAAAGATTAGCTTTGAGGGAGCCTGCTTCCTGCTAAAACTCATTTCCTCAGCATTTCCTCCTGTTTTTTCTCCTCTTGCTGTGTGTCTCACCCGCGCTCCCCTCCGACAAGGGGGGGGGGGGGGTGTCGTGCTCTGCTGACCGACTGCACGGCTTAAACACACACACACACACACACATACACACACACACACACACAGAGAGGGAGGGGGGAAAAAAAAACAGGGAGAGAGAGGGACCTGCGCCAGCCAGGTATATCCCCAAGTTGGGAACACTGTCTGCGTGCGTTCCGACATGTTGAATTTTCAACAAAAACAAAAGCTAGCAGCTGGGTGGACCGAAAGGCGTTACCATCTCAGCGAATACATGTTATGACGTCAAACCGGGCACAAATGCAGATGGCTTTTTAAAGTTTCATTTCTTACAGATTCTGTTTTTTTTTAAATAACCAGGGGGCAGAGAGTTTTCATGTTTGGCCGACATGACAGGCTCAGGTGGACCTATTAGAAACTATGAAAACCTGAAAAAAATGGATTCTAACAAAACCACCCCTTTAAATAAAACTACTTTGGGGGGAATTTAAACATTAATATGAGTCTCTGAAAACTAAAGACAAACCTCTGATAAAGTCACTGACAGATCAATGTGTGTTGATATTGTTTGATTTGTTGAATGTTCAGCTGTCAGTTATGCTGAGAAACATGTTTGAGCAGCGCGCGCTGCCACATTCTCTTTATTAACGAGGCACGTGCACCGCTGAGACTGTTGGTCCAAATAGCACGTCGGTTCACCAAAACGCCTGGAACCCAGACAGCCAGTCCAGACCTGGATGATGAGGAGTGTGAGTTCTGCATGAACTCAAGTAGCTGCCACGGGTTCCGAACCTCGTACGGTTCAGTTTAGGAGGAGGGAGCATATGCCGATGTCGGTGCGAGCTTAGCTCCAAAGGGACACTTGCGCAGCAGGTCCAGGTGAAGGAGGCGAGTCTCCCGGGTGCGCCTCCTTTTACTGGACCCGGTCCAGGAACTTCACCTGGACCGGGGGACCTTCACCTGGACCAGGAGGCGCGTGCGGGAGCCTACTTCACCGGTACCGGGTCCTAGATT
Organism: Callopanchax toddi; assembly: GCA_006937965.1. Taxonomy (NCBI): domain Eukaryota; kingdom Metazoa; phylum Chordata; class Actinopteri; order Cyprinodontiformes; family Nothobranchiidae; genus Callopanchax; species Callopanchax toddi. The sequence goes on along the minus strand of SSNR01000421.1, from coordinate 168,518 downwards.
GGCTGCGGGTCCGGACTCTAGAAAGAACTGGATCTGGGTCTGGATCAGGATCGGAGTCCGCCATTTGGTGATAGCTGCTACAGACCCAGGAACCCAATTTAGATTAACGGTGATATTTTTTTTGTTGCGCGATCAGAGTCTGGCGATAACGCCGTCAACGGCCCACCACTAAAAAAGATGGCAAACAACCATAAAATACAACTCAGATGGTATGCTTGTTTTTGCTTTTATTTCCAGAGCTGTTTGAGAAGCAGCAGTATGAGCTGCGGATAGCAGGGGGCGCTGTGCGAGACCTGCTGTCTGGGAAGCGACCGGAGGATGTGGACTTCGCCACCACGGCCACTCCAGAGGAGATGAAGCGTCTGTTCCAAAATGCTGGCATCAGGATGATCAACAATAAAGGAGAGAAGCACGGGACCATCACAGCACGGGTAAGAACCTGAAAAAGGAACTGTTCACACATAAAATTATTTAATGAGCATTTTAAAAGCTGCTCTAACATAGAGGTGGGAATGTCCTCATGATTCGATTATGATTCAGAAGGTTGTGATGCGACTATAAAACAATTATCAATGCATCTTTCTATTCCCTCACCTCCCTCCTTGTAGATAAATAACTGATATAATGTCACTCCAAATGACCAAAACATCCCAGTCTCTTATTAAACAACAGCACAACACCATATATTTTACTCTGAATCATTTAACAGAAGGAGAAACTTTAATTTACCTCCACAGCAGACAGACCGAGGCTTTTCTCCCCCCCCCCCCCTCATGCTGGCTTTTTGAAACTTGATCTCAGCCAAATTTCTTGAAGGATGTTTCAGGTTTTAAAATGAAATGAAAGTGTTGGATTTGACATAACTGCTGCTTCTAGCGTGTAACCTGTCACCATTAGTGGTTAGAAGACACTTTCTGCTCGTAAATATTCACAGGAGAAATCACAAGACGCCATCTTTTCTCTTTTTTTGGTCTGGTCAAAGGAACTGCATACACAGTTGGGATGGGACGATACACTTAAACTCACGATACGATGCACCTCGATATGTCGGAGTCACGAAACGATATTTCACGATACGATATCAAGAAAAAATATGACTGTATAATACCAACTTGTTTATTTTTGTTTCAGTTGCACACAGGGAAACACAAGGCCTAACAGGCCAAACACAAACCAGAGCACTCCCTTAGTGCTGCTCTAACCCTAGGTTAAGTTATCTCAGGTTTGTTTCTGACCACGACTTCTAAACCTCCTACTCTCAACCCAAGGTTTAAAACTGAAGGAGGCTCTTTAATGGGAGACGATGAGTCTTTAAAATAACTGGAAAATTCCAGCTGTTTTCAATTCAAACTGAACATGATCATGTCCAGGATGACAGAGAATCTACTCCAACATGCTGCGGCATTCTGTCATCTGAAACTTCAATTTAGCTGCTGTCAGTAACAATAAAACAGATTTAAAACATTAAAACTCTAAGCAGATTAAATAGTTCAGAAAATGCAAAATAATAATATTAATCTCACAACTTTGTGTGTTGTCAGATTATCATTACTAATATTAGGTTCATTTATTTATCAGCCATTTCAGGTCCTAGAGGGCTGAACCAGCAGCTTCTCATCTGGAGGACTTTAATTATTTTACAGTTTATTTGTTCAGCTTTCTGACGGATGTGTTGATTTCTGCAGTGAGACATGAAAACTCACCTCACTCCTCCAACACCTTTAAATCCACCGTGTTGATGTACAGGTCCTTCTCAAAAAATTAGCATATTGTGATAAAGTTCATTATTTTCTGTAATGTACTGATAAACATTAGACTTTCATATATTTTATGAAAATATGCTAAATATGCTAATAAAAAATATGCTAATTTTTTTACATAGGAATTTTGGGTTTTCAGGGCTGTACGTTAACTTTTTTAGCTCATAGCACTGGTGCTACAAAGGTTGCAGGTTTTGTAGCACAGAACAAAAAGTTGTAGCACCAGCATAAAAATTCAGCTACAATCTCTAAAGCCAAAATTAGTACCCATCGTTTTAACACACTGAGAAAGTGCTTATTGTGAAAACACAATAACAAGAAATATCTTCAAACATGTTTATATGTCAATGTAATTTCAAGAAGAACATTTATTCATTCAAATTAGTGTAGATTTTTTTTCAAAGTGCGAGTGTGAGCTGAGAAATGTGTGCACAAAACCACAAAAACAGATGTTTTCAGCTGCTATAATCTTTGATTTATTAATAAAATGCAGAAACTGTTATAATTCTACTTTATATTACTTATTTTATGAACTTTGACTCATCTATTTTAAGCTTCTGCTCTGTAGCACTTTGAGATTGTGAAACATAAAGTGCTATATAAGTTAAATTTATTATTATTATTATTATTATTATTATTATTATTATTATTATTAATTTCGATGTTGAAAGCAAATTCACAGGCAGACAGTTTTTATGGTGTACAGTGAGACTGTGATGTTTTAAAATGTTCATTTGTCTCCGGATTTTGAATCTGCTGCATAGTTCTTGCTAAACAGATTTTACTTCAGTAAATAAATGTTATTAAAACTTAGGTCTGCTGTCCATTGCAGTCCAAGACTGCAGAGCATTTAAATATAATGACCTTTTACTGTGCCACCCTTCTTTGCCCCTGCCTGGACCCCCCAAGAAAAAAGTTCTAGCTACGCCCCTGGGGCTGAGCTGCGTTCAGCGGGGTCAGACTCCGGTGTGAAGCCTCGTCTCCCCCTGACTCGGACCGTGGACTCGTTAACAGACATCAGTGTGACCCATTCAGATTTATCAGTTCCTCTGGTTTAATGTGTGTCTGAAGCACAGGGACACTTTCAGAGACACAGGGAGTTTTTTTCCGAACAGCTAGAACTGATGGAACTCCGTCGCTAGACTCGCCAGTCGACTCGACGCAGAACTTTAATCCATACAAGTGCGCAAATATGGGCTATATATATTTAATATGCTTTACATTGTTTCATCATCATCATCATGGCTCCTGCGAAGGGTCGGGTGTCGTCCCGCACCAGTGCGTTGAGCCTGGGTGTTTCCAGTACTGGCGATCTTGTGCCAGCTGCGCCACGGCATGACGGCAACTCCGGATTGTTGGGAGGTCGCCCGCAACGACATGGAACCATCGGGTGCGGCCGGGGTTTACGTCGTGGTCGTCTCTAGGCTGCGGCCCTCGGGTCAAAATGCAGAATGGCTCTGGTCGGATGACCAAAACGGAGACGAAGGACATGCCCGAGCCAGCGGATGCAGCGCGTTGCGCTGCCAGGCAAGATGCTCTACACTGGCGCCGCGCCTGCGTTCTAGCGCTAGGTTGGAGACCCGCTGAGGCCACCTGACATTGTTTTTAAAATATATATATATTAAGTTAATTCTGACGGTGTGGCGGTGTGCCACGATCAATTACATGTAGAGGAAACCCTGATCGCACAAGTGCTACGTCTAAAAATAGTTTGTAGCACAGACTGTTTTTTTAATCGCACGTGCGACATATATGTTGCACTGTACAGCCCTGGTTTTCATGAGCTGTATGCCAAAATCATCAATATTAAAACAAGAAAAAGGCTTTAACTACTTCAGTTGTGTGTAATGAATCTAAAATATATCAAGGACAAGGACAAGATGTCATCTTTTCTCTTTTTGGTCTGGTCAAAGGAACCACATACACAGACCCCCTTTTATTGCGCATGCTGAAATTAAAGTAAACAGTTGCAGGTGCACGCAGGCACGCATGTCATGTGACGTTATCACGTAGGCCACCGGACACACCTTTGCTACTCACAATACTCAACAGAAAAAGAATGTAGCAGGAAATCAGAAAGTAGAGGTGTGTTATTAATACCTTTTGCTTCAATCTTTTGCTCATGTTTTTCTGTCAGCACCAGTTCATGACATGAGAGAAATCAAGACCGTAAAACTGAGAGATGAGATGAATAAAATCAGAGTAATCAGTGTTTGGATCGCTGCTGGTGATTTTACATTTGGTTCAGTGTCCCTGTTTGGTTCCAAACAACTTTCCTACCAACTGGTATTTACAGAAAAGTCACCTGCATCATAAAAGTCTATAAGATCAAGTGTGACTCTGAACGTCTTCAAGGAACTTGATTATTTCCCTCAACAAATTAAAGGCAGTAAATGTACGGTATAACGGGATCACATGGAAAATTAAAGGTTTTAGAGCAACTGATGAAAATATAATTCAAGTTTGGAGTTAAAAAAATACTAAAAGAGGCTGAAAAAATGACTATGAGTTTGGATGCATAGGAAAAATACTAGCACCACATCAGTGTCGTCAGGACTGGAGTCCTTTTGGGCAGATGTTTTTTGTCTTTGCTCATGTTTCTGTTGGTCATCCTTCACAGCTTCACAATGAGAACTTTGAGGTGACCACGCTGCGAGTGGATGTTCAGACAGACGGCCGACATGCGGAGGTGAAGTTCACCACTGACTGGCAGAAAGATGCTGAGCGGAGAGATCTCACCATCAACTCCATGTTTTTAGGTGACTTTTCTCTTCTTTACATGAACTGTGTGGAACAGTAATAAGGATATAATCATTGTTATTGATGCTTCTTAGACTGGGGTTTTCAGTACAAATGAAAATAAAATAAATGCCGTTTTATTGGACCTTCTCTGAAGGCCTAGAAGACCCTGAGGGTTCCTCTCTGGTGTCATTGTTGACATTCTGACTCCTTGCAGGGCTTGATGGCACATTATACGACTACTTTAAAGGCTATGAGGACCTGCAGAACCATAAAGTGCGGTTTGTTGGCAGTGCTGAACAGAGGATCCAAGAGGACTACCTGAGAATCCTGAGATACCTGAGGTGGGCTGCCTCACTCACCTGCTTGTTGATTTGAAGGGTTGTTCACTGATCACAGCTCTTGTCGTTTCATTAGGTTTTACGGCCGAGTTTCTTTAAAGCCTGATGATCACAAGCCAGAGACACTGGCTGCTATCAGGGAAAATGGCCGTGGACTGGCAGCTATATCAGGAGAGAGAATCTGGATGGAGCTTAAGAAGATTGTGGTTGGTAACCACGCTGCTCATCTACTGGAGCTGATCTACGATCTGGACCTGGCTCAGTATATAGGTGAGACATGTTTGGGGAGGGGCTTTGATCAGATGTGAAGAAGATGAGTTTTATTACCAAATCACCAAAAGGCAAAATATGTATGGTAATGTTTTTGCTTGTTTGTGTTCATTCATCTGTTAGGGAAACATCTTATTCTTCTATAAAGTAGTATAATGTCACATAAAGTAGGGATATTTGTTTTTTTACCGATATCCGATATTGTCTAACTCTTAATTTCCGATACCCATATAAACCGATACCGATATAAGCGTGGTAGCCCTCATAAAAAAAATAGACAAACACAGTATTTAATGCATGGTGTGCCAAATAAATAAAAATATCTCAAAAACGAAACATCAGATTTGTTATATTTTGACTAGGGATGCTCCGATCACGTTTTTTGCTGCCGATCACAGATACCGATCACATTGATTGATTGACTGTAAATTTCACATTGTAGTGATGATGAGGGCTAATGGCTACTTGATCTGTAGAAAATGAACCATAAATCTCCTTCATTTGGACAAAAACAAGTTTTTACTGACTTTTCAAAGATGAAAACATACAGAAACTTGAAGGAACCATGTAGACATCATCCATCCATATAGAAATATATTATTTATAGATATATATTTCCAATCCTTATAGAAATCTATTATTTTAATCCATATAGAAATATATTATTTTTATCAGATATCTATTACTTTTATTCATAGAAATCTATCATTTTTATATATATTTAAATAATTTAACATATATTCTTGTGCACAAGATCCCCATTAATTAGTTTGTGGTTGAAATAACGTTTTGAGAAAAATAGTTTTTTCTTCTTCTATTCAGACGCAGAAAAGTCGACATTGTTTTTACCCTCTGGTCCATTTTATGCCCAGAAAGAACGAATTCATTACAGATCATTACTAAAGAGTCTACCTGCTCTCAGCTTCTCCTCCCTCTACCTGTCTGATCCACCTGCGCTGTGCGCTGCTCTCCCCTCTCCACATGTGCCATGACGCGCGGCGCGGCTTTATCCTCTCCTCCTGGTGCGTGATCAGCGAGCTCTTTTCCAACTCCGTCATTAATATTTAAATTATTGTCTTTTAATACCAGTTTAAAGAATTATCTCGGTTTGCCGACGCGGGGTGTTGCGCTGCGCAATGTGCTGAAGCAGCAACAGACTCTCTGCAGCTGCAGGAGGAGATGCAGCTGAGCCAGGCAGCAGGACTCACCGCCCGACGTCTCCTCCAGGACTGACCTGGAGTAGAGGCAGGCAGGAAACGGGCAGGACCGAAGTGGTGGTGAACGGAGTCCAGGAGTTGGTGAGGAGGGTGAACGGCAGCCATGCAGTTTTCTAGAGGAAGGACGGCACAAGAGATGAGAACATGTACAGAGAACATGTAGAGAGCAGTATGGGTTAGTAGCAGGCCTGATTTACCACAAAAATAGTGGACCTGTCTGGCCGTCCAGTAGGAGACCCGCCCCTCTTTGGCTCCTCCGTTGATAAAGTACAGCAGGTGGGTTCTGAATGCAGCACCCTGCTGATGAGAAGCCTCCATGAGCTGTCAGGAGAGGAAGTGGACACGACAAAACAGAATGGTTTTTTTTTTTTTTTTGTTTAGCTGCACCCAAAACCTACTCATGCTGCAAAGTTTGACCTGTTAATTTAGAAGTGTATTGATATGTGGAAGAAAAAAATACTGATTTTTTTTTGTTTACCATCACTACGAGCCTGTTGATGTTGTAGCAGTTGCAGCATAGATTCCAGACTCTAGACAGTAAACCATAATAATGTAGATCCTCAGGCCTCGGCTCATACCGTCGATGAAGCCCTGTTGCTTGTCAAGCGTTGGCGGACTGTGATGGTTTGAAGATCTGTGATGTAGGAGTCGTCTTGTGCCACCTGAAAAAAGACAAAACAAAGGCTTTAGTCTGTGACACTAGACACATTTTATAACAATCAGAATATTTACAATGTTTAGAATAATGTTGTACTCCTCCTCATAAATGTTCATTTAAAATTACAAAAAAAAAAAACCCCTAAAACTATACTAAATCCTTTTTTTATTTTCTCTGATCAATGTGACATTCACATATAAATACAACTTTCTACTTACAGATGTGAAGATCCCTCAGTTGGAGCTTGACCTTTCTCCATCATCACCTCCAAATCATCATTCATATTGAAAATAAAAAAACAGAAATATAATTAAGTTCAATAGATCGTTTTTTATATGAATTCACGATATTAGACATTTTTTATTGACCTACATTTTCCAATTTTCATAAAATCTTCACCAAATCCACCACTAACTTTTAACAAACAGGCAAAACCATTTTCTCCTTGGTGGAGGTCTATTCAGGCAACTTCTTACCTTTCAGACGATTCTCGTGAATGCTAAATAGCTGGTACTGGTGTTGGAGCTGTAAACAAGTGGTGTTTCAAAATGGTGTTGATGCTCCAAATATGGACTGATTACTGTTAAAAACAAAGTCAAAATTAAAATTAAAAGTAGCATTCATCACAGGCTAAACAAATAAATAAAACGGAGACACTACAACAGCCATCTCTTATTTTACACATCTACTGTATGTAATTGTAATATGTTGAAATCAAGGTCTGAAAATCTAATAACAATAAAAACAATTAACTGTAACATGAAGATCATACTTTATACAGATTTTTATATTTTCCTGCTCAGACACACATTTTTCTAACTGATGAATGAACTCTTCAGCCATCATTGAGTTCAACACAAGCTACTAATCAACCTTTTTAACAATTCTACAGTTTACAAGCAGGGAAACTTCAAAAAACGGCCTTATTTTGACACTGATCATTAGCTAAATACAGCTACATGATATGTCTGAGAGAGCTAACTTAAAGCTAATTTGGCCTTTTTTTCCCTCAATTTTCCTGCTCAGATCCAACTATTTGTAACTGCTAAATCATCTCCACAACCTTGATAGGGTTCTGAAAGAGCTGCTAATCATTTACTTTAATCTAATATGCAGCTCACAAACGTGTAAACACAGAAAAACGGAATTGCTAACAAATCGCTGCTAACATTTTAGCTGTAGGCTAACAGCTCAAAACAATAGACTGTTACGGTTAAAACACTAAATGATTCAGTAAAACGCCACACTAATCATTAGCCCCAACACACAAAAGCTGAAGTCTCCTTCAACCAAAATGTTTTGTTTGTTTACTGACATTAGCTCCGTTATGGTTGAGTTAGCATTCAAGCTGCAGCTAAATGAGCTAATAATAAATAAACATAATGACCGTACCTGCTGTATTATATCCTTTATTTAAATACAATTCTCCGGTTAAATTTTCTAAAATACAATCTATTAATTAGTATTTACTAGGGGTGGGAATCTTCAGGGTCTTCACAATTCGATTCGATTACGATTCAGAGAGCTGCGATGCGATTATAAAACGATTATTGATGAAAGATGTATTGTTCTTCCCCCTCACCTTCCTGCCATGTGGCTATGAGGTACTATTAAAGCATTTGTAATAACTCGACATGATTTTACTTCCATTATCTTTAATTATTTAATAATAATTTAATTATTAAAACATAGCCGTGTTTAAATGTGTAAATATAAGTTTAAATACAGTCCCTCCAGGAAGTTGTGTGGTTTTTGTGATGGTTTCATCCTAAAATGACTGATTTGCGAAACTTTTTTCAAAAGTTGTGGTCAAAGTTGCAGTTTTTTTCAAGCATTTTTTGTTTAAGGTTTTATTTTGTTTATATGCACACACTGTATGCGCCGTTTCATCATAATACCAAGACTACAAGATGCTGTAATCACCATGACGACAGAGCTGACTGTCTCAGCATCACTCAGGTGTTACAGCGTGAGCGACTTGTTTTACTTTCACTTTTAGACGTTCACCTCAAAGGTTCACTGGTTCAGCAGGAAGAGGTTCCTCGTGATCACTCACTGGATACACACATCACGTGGTTGTTCGCATGTTTAAAAAAAACGACGTTCAAAGGATTTCACGTTAGTTCACGCTGACGCCCCGGTCCTATTTTTTCACGCAAAACCGCCGACTCGGCACAGTTTAGGACACAGATCAGTTCTTTTTAAACATAGTTTCTCACATTGACCGAATACGGACTTTAAACAGAACTCACCTCGTCTCTTTCAGCACTCGTACCAGACCCCCCAGCCGCGGACCCTCTGCTCCTCTCTGTTCAGCCAAGCGAATATTTTCGTATATAATCCATCACATGATGTTTGGTTCAGAACAGCTTCTACCACTCTTGTGTAATCGCTACTTTGGGAAATTGACTCGCTCGTATTTTAGCTGTAATATATTATAGAATCTGGCCGGTGCGTTTAGCGGCTCGACTCAAAAGCAGGAAGTAAACACAGCTCGAGGCAACGGGGATTGGTCAAAACTTTTTCAAATGGCGGTGATTGGTCAAAAAAGAAGGTGACGCACGACAAACGCCAAGATGATTGGTCAGATTTGGGAGAAAGTTGGTGAAATTCCAAGGCCGCAAACATTAATAATAGAATCGAATTTTTATATTTTTCAATCGATTGATAATCGTTCCTGTCTGCATCTTGATGCATCGGAAAAACGAGTTTATCTCCCACCCCTAGTATTTACCTGTCCAAAAGAAACTTTGTAAACTCTTTATCCGTAAAGAGACCGGGAAGTTCCCGAAGCTATCTTTTTTAAAAGCTTCTCCGATGTAAAGTCGACTGGACTGTCTTAAACGTCTAACAGTGAGTTCTGGAGAAGGACTTTTAAAGGTGTGGTTTTCTGGATTATTTTATAGTTTTGCATTGTTCTCTAGTGTAATTCATTGCTATCTATGTAATTTTTATAAAGAAAGAAGCCTTGATGCTTATAATATAAGCTTTAGAAGTTTGCTGTTCTACAGCAGAGTTTGAAACAGTCGGATTCTCATTAGATATGCACAGCCCTCGCTTCTGATTGGCTGTAGGTATTTGATACTGAAACATGGCAGCTCGGCTTTATGTGGATAAAGTTACGGTCGAAGGAAAAATTGGAAGAACCGCTTCCTCAGCGTTTGACAATGAATGATTCAGAAGGGTAATACTCACAATTGAATTTACATTTTCTCCTGAAAGCTCAGCAGCAGCCTCTAGCAAACAGCCGTTCGCTCCCCGCATGCAGGCTGATGTCCACACCGAACTCAGAGTCCGCCTTCTATACCGAGGCACGCACGACACGCAGGCTGACTCTTCCCATGTCCCGTATTAGTCCTTCAGCCAAAAAGTCAGCTGTGTTTTCCATCCTGCTGCTCTCACCTCACGCAGACACACACTGCCCTCAGTACTTTGTCTTAACCAAAATACCTCAGAATAAGTTCTAATTTTGCCAAGATTAGCCAAAATATATTACTAAGTTAGCCAATAGCTGCACCTACAAAATGTATTAACTTCCATGAAGATAAATAAATAAATAAAGACAGCTCTGGGGTTTGAACTCAGAACCTCCGGATTTGCAGACAGTGTTACAAAGCTGCTCCACCACACACCAGTTAGGTTACATGCTTTGTTTTTATTTATATAAACATAAGGTATCAGTTCTGTTTCGTGAGGTTTGATCTCTGCAAATGACACATGCCCGTCTGTGTTTCGCCATGTTGAATTATGAAGAAAAAAAAAAAAAAGCTAGCAGCTGGGCAGACCGAAAGGCATCTCAGCAAATACACGTTGTGACGTCAAACCGCGCACAAATGCAGGTCCGCATTTCACAGGTCATAAATTACAAATTCTGTTTTTTCTTAATACCCAGGGAACAGAGAGTTTTCATGTTTGGCCTACATGACAGGCTCAGGGGGACCTATTAGAAACTATGAAGACCTGAAAAAAATGGATTCTGAATAAACCACCCCTTTAATCCTTTTTTACTTTTTTAGGTGTATAAGGCAGTCAAAAAATCTGTAATTTCAGGTTCTGTCGCTGACTGTCTGCTTAGCTGCACGCGTCACACCACAGTGCATGAACTGGTGACAGGCGCGTTCTCGGGCTCGCGTAAATGATTCATTTGCTGTAGAGGCCAGGGGAGGGACTTAGGAGAACAATAAAATATAACGTATTTGCTTTTTCTCATAGAACAGGGTCAGATAGTCAAATTTAAGCATTTTAAACATAAAAAAATTAAGGACCTCACCTTTTAAAGGCAGAGAGCTGATTATGTTTAAACTGTTTGAAATATAAATGTAACTCAGTCTTCTTCTCAATGTGTCAACCTTGAAAGGCTGAAAAAGAAAAGTTATAACCATTATAACTTCAGTAGTTTCCTATCAGACACTGTAGTCTAGTGGTTGGTGACACTGACTTCAGAGCAAGAGGGTCTGGGTTTGATCCCCGCCCCAGACCAAACTTTCATTGTGTTTAAATGTTGCTGATAAAGGACAGGGCATGACTACATGCACAATAACTCAGTCAGAAATAAACACACACTCAGGGAAACACATGGTTCAGGTAAATAAACAGTCAGGACACATGTGGGCTGTGGGCCAAATAGATGAAATAAATTTTGCTTCAGCCCCTGGCCTAGTGAAGTCTGATTTAGGAGCTATTGATCCGCTGGTATGATCGGCGTGGAGAGGAGAATATCGGAATTTACCGGTCACAATTTTTGGGGCGGCATTAGCTCAGTTGGTAGAGTGGCCGGTCTGGTAACCGGAGGGTCGCCGGTTCGATCCCCAGCTCCGGCTGGGTTAGATTGTCGTTGTGTCCTTGGGCAAGACACTTCATCCAACTTGCCTACTGGTGGTGGTCAGAGGGTCTTGGAAGGGTGCCGGTGCATGGCACTCCTGTCAGAGTGTCCAAGGGCAGCTGAGACTACAACGTAGTTTATCACCACCAGTGTGTGAATGTGAGTGTGAGTGACTGATCGTGTTGTACAGCACTTTGGGGTGTTCTGCACTGTAGAAAGCGCTCTATAAATTAGGGCTGTCACGGTAACCGCACAAATGAAACATCGCAATATTAAGAAACCTACCGCGCTGCATGCTGCAATTACCGCACCTGACAATACTGATGATGATGATGAGGTAAAGTGCGTGCTGATCGAGGAGATCGTACACATGGAAGATGGAGGGAGCGGTGCCAGTGCGTCAGCTGCAGCCCAGCCAGAATCCTTGGCGGAGACGGTGCTGCCACCAGCGGCAAAAAAAAACAAAAAACGCTCGGAGACCTGCTGAAGTCACGGACCAGCACATCTTCTGCATCTGTCCCAAAGAGAGTTAGAGCCGAGCTGGAGCTCAATCGCTACCTTAAGGAGGAACCCATCGACCCTAATGAAAATCCCCTGCAGAGGTCGCGCTAGACTTTTTAGTTTTCCGTCATTTGACTGACGGGGTTAAAAAATCTGGTCATAATCTATTTTTATCCGTCACTTATTAATTTTAAAAACATTTTCAGTAGCATTACTCTAACACTGGGCCCATTTAGCACATAAATCCATAGGATTAGACTCTAAATTAGTCGATCAGTCAGTCATCAGATAGACATTTCTAAAAACTCCGTTCGGAGTCGAGCGCAGCACAGTGAGGTGCAGCTCTGTGCGCTCAGCGGGACTCTGATTACTATACAGTATAATATTAACGTTCATCATGAGAGAGATGAGGGGTTCACATATTTTTCATTGAGATACTCAGGGGAAAACCTGGTGCTGATGTTTAATGCGGACCTCCTCGCGTGAGGGAGTGTTTGGAGTCCAGTTCTATGTGTGCGCTCAGCTCGTGGAGCAGATTTTGCGTGTCAACAAGCCTCCACAGCTTATAAACGCTACTCTGAGAGCACATTACAACAGAAAGTGTAATTAATCCATATCTGATCGCGTGCTGAGCACCGGATTGCAAAGGGGCGTTTGAGCGGATCAGGTCTGACACCTGATGGAGGACCAGTGTTCTTCTGTTGCAGAGCGCAGGACGTCTGGATCACAGGTCTGCGCTCTGCAGCACAGAACCTCAGTCTGGGCTGCAGGTATTGGTTGGTGGAGATGCTGCGCAATTTCTGCATCCTTAGTTCAAATTATTAGTGGGGACAATTCAGTGATTGCCTATGACGGTCTGATGGCGTGCGCGCAAACCTGTCAGAATGACCGGCGCTCTTCAGATCTTTCCGTCAGAGTAAAAAAAAAAAAAACGGTTAAATACCGGAAAATTCCGGTTAACGCGACCCCTGATCCCCTGACACGGTGGCGTAACAACCAAGAGCGATTTCCTTTGCTCTCCAGAGTCGCACGCAAGTACATGTGTATTTGCGAAATGAGCGCACCTTCAGAGAGGGTTTTCAGTGTCGCTGGAAATGTTGTCACCCCTCTCAGATCCTGTCTGAAACCGCATCAGGTTAACATGCTGGTTTTCCTTGCGCGTAACAAGGACATGACAGAGCTATAAATCATCGTTATTTGTGTGTGTGAAAGTGAAATGATAGAGCCCACCCACGCCAGGTTAATCTTATTTTATATACTTGATTTTAACAAAACGGGCGCTTTTTTATTTTTATTTTATTTTAGTAATTTACAAAGAAATGTGCTAAATAATTAAAGTGCTGCAATAAAATCACACACCGCAATATTGAGCTGCCCTGACTCACCGCAGGGGGAATTCCTCAACCGCGACAGCCCTACTATAAATACAAGCCATTTACCATTTACACAAATATCGGCCGATTTTGATCGGTGCCCGATCAATCGGAGCATCCCTAACATAAAGTTATGGGCAGTTCATCTTGTCAGCTTTTGAATTAAAACATTACTCTAATACTCATATTAAGTTACTAAATGTTACTGGCATCACTGGTCATAGCAGAAGAACAGGACATGAAATCTTGGTTCATCTCCATGTCCCTGTTCCTCCTCAGGATTACCTCCAGATGGCGATGTCGATGAAATGAAGCGTGTGTGGCTGAACGCCAAAGACCACTCTCTCAAACCCATGACCCTCCTGGCTGCTCTCTTCCACTCCACGGAGGAGGTGGAGAAGATGGATATCCGACTGAAGGTGTCCCGGGAGGAGAAGACCCTGGCTCTGTTCATGGTCAGACACAGACGGGAGCTCCGTAAGAGTGAAGACGATCCAGACAGCCTCAAACCGTTCACTGACTTTATTATTGACGTGAGTTTCTAACAGCTACAAACAAATGTGGTGTTTTTCATGACAATTTTTAACTAAAAGGTTGAAATTTTATATAATAAGACACTTCAGGATAATATAGTCATAGATGAATTTCCAATATTTTATATTAATTTAGCACATGTTTGCATGCTTGCAGTTGATTATTTTAATCACAATTTGTTCTCCAAGTCCAACCCTTACAGTCGTCTCACGTTTTTCACACTTTGACTCAGAAACTAAACATTTGACTGTTCTGAACAGTGTTGGTAATAACGCCGTTTAAAGTAACGGCATTCTTTTATCAGTAATGGACTAATCTAACGAATTACCGTTTCTGTCATGAGAACGCCGTTACCGTTACTGAGCGTGAAATGTGGTGCGTTACTTTTATAATGTTCTCTCCAGTAACAAATCCGTAGGTTCAGTCCTTGGAACTTTATTTAGAACAGTAAGAGCTACTGTCAGCTGTAGCCACACCAAAAACAGTCCAAAACAGTTAAAAACAACCGAACAGACCTGTTTCCTGCTCTCTGTCACTCCTGCACTATCTTTCATTTACATACACACACTCGCGGCTCGCGCTCCACCCCGTTTCCTCATCAGCTGATCACACGTGACTCTCTGATTTTACACAGAGCAGAAACAACAGCGTCCTCACAAACTTCCGAGCATAATCTCAGAACAAACGATAACCACACCATTACGCTATGAATTGATAAAATAAACTGTGTACTTAGAACGCACCGTCTCCACGCACAAACTGATTGTTGGCGCGTGCGCACACACACACACACACACACGCCGGCAATGCAGCAGGGCGGGTCTGGAGCATTCAGATGAAAAGATATCATTTTCAAGGTGGAGATTTATCCACTACTTCAAACTGAGGTAAAAGTCCAGAATGTGTTTGTGAGGTGTCATTATGTCCAGGAGTTTCTGTTTCTTTTAAATTTACTCATGAAAACTGATCAGAAAAATCTAGATCCTTTGATATACCACAACTATTTTTTTATAATAGTAACGCAAAACTTATTTTCCCTGGTAACTAGTTACTTTTATTATAGAGCAATTCTGTACCTAACTCAGTTACTTTTTAGAAACAAGTAGTGAGTAACTATAACTAATTGCTTTTTTAAAGTAACGTTCCCAACACTGGTTCTGAAAGAAAATTAGTCCTGTGAATTTTTGAATATGTTCAAAATTCAAGCGATGCAAGAATGAGGCCCTACAACTCAAATGAGAAACTTGAGAATCCCATTTAGAGACTCCAGTTCAGAATGTGGGGGCCATAGTGTCAGCCCAGTGAGATGCTGCCTGGAGGAAACAACCTGGGTGCTCATTTATAAAACTTTGCATAGAATCCTTACTAAAAACTAGGGGTGTAATGAGATCTTGTGGTACGAGATCTTGCGATATTAAAACGTCATGATATGTCTCGTTGAGATAACTTCTATCTCGTGAGCCCTCATGACCGGATTATGTAATGGGTATTTGCAGTTGGGCACGTGACGCAAGTGAAACATTGGTTACTAGGCAACACATGTCAACGTAGGAAAACAATATGGTTTATGTTGTTATTGAAGCATGAAAACAAATAAACGACTGTCTATTAAAAAAAAAACGAGAGAAAACTTCGGAGTGCATTGATTTGAAAGTGAAAGTAAACGTAACCAGCTGTCGACGCTGCAGCTCCAGCGTTCAGAATACCAGCTAACCTGGTAGAGAAGCATTTGCCTGAACATGGAAATAGTGAAATTGCAGCTGGTAATACGATGTGTGGCTTACGGCTGGACGATAATTCAATATCAATATATATCTATCCATAGATGTGTGGCTTAATAGAAAAAAAATGGGTCGATAAAAATTTCGATTAAAAAAAAGTTTACCGTCTCT
Organism: Callopanchax toddi; assembly: GCA_006937965.1. NCBI lineage: Eukaryota > Metazoa > Chordata > Actinopteri > Cyprinodontiformes > Nothobranchiidae > Callopanchax > Callopanchax toddi. Next base: position 152,411 of record SSNR01000421.1, on the reverse strand, counting down.
TTTCATTTTATCCAACCGGGTAACGTAATACTAGAGTAATTATTTACTCCTAACCAATCAGAAGCACAGACCCAGGCAACGCTGTCACTAAGCCCCTCCCCTCTCAGACCAAAACAGACCAGGGTGCTCATTTATAAAACTCTGCGTAGAATCCTTACTAAAACTTGCTTAAAGTGGCTCTCTGGAGCATTTTTCTCTGTATCAAAGTTTTCTAAATGTTTTAAATGATATTTCAGGTCTAAACTATGATCTATGGGTTGAGTTCCACAACATCTGTCATTCTGATGAAGACCCTCCTTCCTCCTAGAGACCCCTTTCCATTATTTCTTGCCACCGACATTTTTCAGCCAATGAAATTCAAATTTCTGCATTCTCTCAACATGCACGCGCATCGACCAAACCTGTACCAGTAGGGGGCGCTGTTGTACAGGACGCTCCGTGTGTTTCTCTGCCGTCTCAGCCGTTCACTGAGGACTCACGGCTCATTTCTACTAAAAACCTACCCATTTCCCAGCTAAAGATGGATTTATTTTAATTTTTAAACCTTTCACCTCACAGAATGGCAAGGCTTGACAGGATTATGCGTTTATTTTGGTCAGAAAGTTCATCCAGGGCCGAGTCAAGTTCAGCTTCAGAGTCCAGCAGCAGCTCTCTGCTAACAGAGCTAATATCAGAAGCAGCAGGGACAGAGAGGGCTCATCAGACCCTCGTAGTATTGTTGGAATAAGATTGTGAACTGTGAGTGATTAAACCCTACACATTGAGCGGTACAGTTCATGCCCGCAACGTATATGCGCCGTGTGCACGCGCGCACACGCGACCGGACGCGCGTGTCGAGATGTTTTGAGGAGGAGCCTTTGGACGCTAGACTCAAAAACTGTTCTCTTAATGAAATAATCCAGAGTGCTGCTTTAAGCTCAGCAAAAAATTTTCAGGTACGCAAATTCCATTTCCGATTTATAAAACTCTGCGGACGCACAGATCCACGCAATTCTGCTTTATAAATCACTGTCATACCTAGAACTGTGCTCAGCTGTTTTTGGATCAGAACCCTCCTCCTACACACCCACATTCTGCCATATACGGTCAATGCAAAGTACCTCATGAATAATTGCATACGCATAAGCCGGTGGGTTTCTGGCTTTTAACAGTAAATCGTGACAATGGAGAGGTTCAGGAAACGTAATTTTACAGAGGCTGAAACTCGAGGTGCTTGTGGTGGATGGACAGAAAAATGTTTTATTTGGTGGTGAAATGTTGGCGCATTACAAACACAGAAGTGCTCCGAGAGACGTCTCGCTGCAGCGCTGCTGTCAGTCTGACAGAGAGATCCTGTAGTATCCAAGATCTAAGAGAAATGTTTATTGACATTTAATTTAATCCAAAGGGGAAGACACGTCATGTTGTTCATCAAACAGTCAACCTGTTGGATCAAATCGCTGGTTGAAACCCGAGAACGGCCGGTGACACCGGGTTTTACTGGTTCCGATGGTTCTGTTGATCTAATACTGGACCCAGTTGATCCATGGGATGCTCCAATGAATCTATCAGCTGATTGATCATCCAGTCATTATCTAGAAATCTCTAAAAACTCTCTCCCATTCATCCGGAGTCTGACTACTGGCTGAGCTACAGCACATTACGCACAAGTGTCACTGCAGGATTCCTAAGTTTCAGAAATCACAATTAATGCACCAATAAGTGCAGTTGTTATTAGGGCTGGGTATTGTTAGGAATGTCACAATTCGATTCAATTTCGATTCTTCAGGCTTCGATTCGATATCTATTAGCTTTGATATTCAATAATAAGTAAATAAACAAGTAATTAAGTACCTAACGGCTCTACGTTAACTTTTTTAGCTCATAGAGGTCATAGAGCTACAGAGGTAGCAGATTTTGTAGCACAGAACAAAACGTTGTAGCACCAGCATAAAAATTCAGCTACAGTCTCTAAAAGCCAAAATTAGTACTTATCCTTCTTAACACACTGACAAAGTGCTTATAATGAAAACACAATAACAAGAAATATCTTCAAACACGTTTATGTGTCAGTGTAATTTCAAAAAGAACATTTATTCATTCAAATTAGTGTAGATTTGTTCAAAGTGTGAGTGTGCTGAGAAATGTGTGCACTTAGTGTTTACTGTAGTGTGTGTACTGTATGAGTTTTAGAAAAAAACATGGACAATATTATAGTTTGTATACATATAGTGATGTGTGGTTGTTGAGTTATCTGATTTGATCTTTTTTTTTTATTTGATCTTTTTCTTTGATCTTGCCACTGCCTGCCTGCCTGCCCCCCTCCCCCCTTTAGATACGCCCCTGGGGCTGAGCTGCAGCAGCGTTTCAGGCAGACTTCAGTGTGAAGCCTTCTCTCTCCCTGACTCGGACCATGGACCCGTTTACAGACATCAATGTGACCCATTAGGATTTTTAGTTCCTCTGGTTTAATGTGTGTCTGTGATTAAACCACAGGGAGACTTATAGCGTCGCTAAGAATTTTTTTCCGAACAGCTGACACGCGGAAGAGACGGAAATCTGTCGCTAGACGAGAATTTTAATCCTTACAAGTGTGCAAATACTATATTTTACATGCTTTACATTGTTTTAACATTTTTAAACTTAATTCTGAAGGTGTGGTGGCTTTTTTTTGGCCGTGACAGTGCGCCACAATCAATTACGTGTTGAGGAAATAGTGCTACGTCTAAAAATAGTTTATAGCACAGACCGTATTTATCATCGCACTGCGACATGTATGTCGCACTGTACAGCCCTGTCTAAGAATATTTTTCAATAATGTGTGCAGTATTACAAATGTTTAAGAACAAACTGACCCCAGCGTTTCCTGTCATGGTTTACTTAACAGAATAAGCAGTACAATACGCCAATAAGCAGTACGTGTATTGAATACAAACCACAGCTGTAACTAACAGGTGCTTTTCTAACACCTCTAAAGTGTGTGTAATAGTAGAAAGTATTTTTTCTTGCTATACATTCAAGTTATAAAAGAAATGTAAACAGAAGCACAAAATGTGCATCCTCCACGTCTTTTACAATGCTGAACGCTCACTAGAGTGTTGCCCACAGCGCCCCTACTGGCCGGTGGGCTGACTCGATTCATAAAATGTGATGAATCGATATTTTTACCCATCCCTAGTTGTTATATGATCTGAAGACGACTGGATGAACATAATGGGATATTTTTCAAAAATGCGACATATTTTCATTCAGATTTAAATTTTTATTCTTTGTAGAGACAGGATTGTTGGTTCTGTGTGCGCGAGGGTCTACAAGTCTTTAATTATGTCATAAATTCAACATTTTTCATCTCACCAGCTGCTCTGACAGGTTTCACGTCTCCAAAGTTTGCTTAGAGTTGCGCACATTTTTCTGTTACGTTTTCTTTTATAAATCCCAAATTTTGCATAAAAAGTGACCTACGCAACTTTTTGGCCCATTTTGTGCGTAAGCAAGTTTTATAAATGAGCACCCAGGTCGCTAGGCTCGCTACTTGCTAAAACAGCAGGTCGCTGCAAGGAGGGGCAGAGGAATATATCCGGAAAAAAGTTTAGTTTGTTAGTTAAAGCTGCACTCTGCAGCCAGGTAAACAATGTAGCTTTTAACGTTTTTTTAATGCCTCTTAACAACGTTCTAACAGGGTAACGGGGAGGACTAACAAGATTAAAAAAATGTCTAAAATTTCAAACGTTAAATTTTAGGCCTAAAAAACGCCCAAATTGTCGTCCAGTGTCTAAAATTGAATTAGGTCAAGTCTAAAATTTTATTCCCGACAATTGTTGGTCAGATACGCTAAGTAAAACTCCGTATTCTGAAGGTTTTTTTTTTTACTTTCTGATATCCAGAAGCCAGTTGCGGTACTGCAAATCACACGAAGAAGAAGAACACCGGAAATGTATGGAAATGCTCAGCTCGCCAGACGGCCAGTGTAGCTAGCGTGTTGTTCGCAGATTAAATAATCCTTGTTGGATATGTCGACAGCTTGTTGTGGGGAGATGGGGAAAGTGCGTTTTCAATGCGGCATGGCTCGACAATGGCGCCGCTAACACTGTGTGTGTGTGCGCGCGCGTGCCGAGTGAGCGCTCGTTTGCGTCTCATTTAACGGAGGTTTCCTAGCACGACTTCTGTCTTTGTAACTCGTTCCCCATAGAGCCGCGGGGAGAACCGTTCTAACACTCGACTCGGCGTTTATCCAGTCAATCATCTCATAGTTTATCTGCTATGTCCTCATTTTTTGAGGTGCGCTTTGAACGCACCATCAGTAAAACCCAGAGCCTTCAAATAATGAAGTACAAATATTTACATTTATACTCAAACTAGTGCTGTCAGATTTAACGCGTTAATTGCGTTAATTAATTTGGAAGACATAACGCGTTAAAAAAAAATTAACGAAATTAACGCAACTTGTGTTTGAAGCCAGGCGGAGCGCTTGTCAGCATCAGATTTCCTGCAGCTCCCGTCGAAGCCCGTGTCCTCCCTCCCACCCGCTCCTCAGATCTCTTCAGTTCACTCTCTTCACCTGTCTACCCGAGGAACTCAACTCTCCGCTGCTTCCACCGTGAAAACCGAAAGTAATCCGCGGTGAAACTGGACGGTTTCTAGCCTTTAAGGTTTATTCCTGCTCCTTTCTCGCTGTTCGGTTCAGCAGTGAGCAAATGTTACGGGTCCACTCTGACACCGAGGTCCGAGCAGACGGAGGTGTCAGTTCGGCTCGGTACGAACCCAGACCCTACCCCTATCTGAAAAGTAAAACCAGGCGATCCCATTCCCACACTAGTCTTTAAACAATAGAGACCTGACCCGGACCCCTCATTGAAAAAAGACCGTGGGTCAGTTTGAACACTGCAAAAAATGTTCTCTCATAGTGTTTCCACATGTTGGAAATCTTTTATTATTATTTTAAAACAACACCCTTCTGAAATTGTACATAAAATAAACAAATAGATTTATAAAGTACTGTCTTTAGGGTCTGTCCTACGGAAGCGTATTGCATTCACCCGAAAAAAATAAAAATGCTCTGTTTTTCTGAATTAACGAGATAATTTTTACAAAAATAAATAAAACGGCTTTGTTTTAAGGAGATAATTTTTACAAAAATAAATAAAAAAGGCTCTGTTTTTCTGAATTAACGAGATAATTTTTACAAAAATAAATAAAAACGGCTCAATTTTTCTGAATTAACGAGATAATTTTAGCCTAAAGTGACCTAGACCTGCGGTCCGGAGTTTCAGCTGAACAACTCCATACGTCTAGAATTGACTGTTTCCGTGTCACCACGTAATCAGACTGAAAGCCTTTCTATTGCATCAACTGTGGAGCATCCCATATTTAGTCAGCTGATCCTGGAGAAACAGCCACGTCCAGATCTGTTAAATGTAAACACTGAACTGCGCCCGTGTAGCAGAGGATGAATATGTTTGTATTTATGTTCTGTTTTACGGTAACCCGCCAGCAGGAGGAGATGTGTTCCCTCCGCCAGTGTACTGCCTGTGTGCTCCGCCAGTCTGAGTTCCAGTCCCAGTGGCGACAGTCAGGAGCAGAGCTGTTCAGCACTTGCTCCTGTAAAATGTTCGTTGTTACTTGCTGTAAATAAAAGAAGCTCGTTCAAGGAGGATATGAGTTCTGCGTTTCTCTCACACACGCCGGGAGCAGAGAGGAAGTTTGCACTGCCGCTTCGCTCCTCAACAATTCCCTCAGGTGTCTGCTCTGATCGACAAACTAATAATAATCCCACCTACATAGTTCATAGACAAGATTATTTACCAGTTTCTCAATCTACAGTATAAGTAAAAGTGAATTAAACTCAACAAACAGGACATGTTTGAGTTCATTTTAGCCTGCCACAGAACATGCAGAGGGTTAGGCTATTATTATCTCTTAATTCAGAAAAACCGAGCCGTTTTTATTTATTTTTGTAAAAATTATCTCATTAAAACAGAGCCTTTTTATTTATTTTGTAAAAGTTATCTCGTTAATTCAGAAAAACAGAGCCGTTTTTATTTATTTTTGTAAAAATGATCTCGTTAAAACAGAGCCTTTTTATTTATTTTAGTAAAAATGATCTCGTTAATTCAGAAAAACAGAGCATTTTTATTTTTTTCGGGTGAATGCAATATGCTTCCGTACTGTCCAGTTTTAGTCAGGAATTTTTGTTTTTCAACTGTTTTGAACTGAAATGCAATTTAAATGCATTTTTTCATCAATTATTAAAGCTTTAAAAATGATTTTTTTAAACATTTTGGCGTATTTCTTGGATGGACATTGTAGGCTAAACTGCATGTAATTTCATTTTTCTGAAAAGTGATTAAATGCGATTAATCGCGATTAATTTCTTTCAAATTTGCGATTAATTAGTTAATTTATTTTAATCGACTGACAGCACTAACAAACTAATGGCTCAAGGCTTTAGAATTTCTATGCATTGGAAAAAACCCGAATCCTGCCTGACCAGATCCCCCCCAAAGAACAAGAGGTTTTTATGTTACACACTTTGGGCTCCCATAGATAAGCTAATGGCTTTTGTGAATAAATTTGTGAGTGTTCAAAGGAACTGGTATATTTGCAAAACAAAGATAGGAGAGGTTACTACAAGATAGTAATGTCAAACCAACATTGTTGACATTTAAAAACTGCTGAGGTGGTACATTTAATATAAATAAAAACATTTTCCTGTGAATTAAAAAAATCAAACTGAGTAAAATAATTAAATTAACAAGGGCTAAAGTATAAAGTGCACTGTAGGCCCTTTGTCCTAAACTTATGTCATTAATGGCATTTTTTTTCTCTTACAGTATTTCTACTTTTTAAGTAGTTTTGAAACTGGTACTTTTATACTTGAGTAAAATGCTTCAGTTGATACTCCTACAAAAGTCGTTTTAAAGCCTAGTATCTATACTTCTACTTGAGTAGTGAATGTGAGTACTTTTGAAGGCTCTGGTAAAACCTACAGCAGCCAGGTGATGCGCAGCTGCAGTTAGAAAACCTGCTCAGGTGAGATGAGCAACATGAGTGAATCTGAATGATTTCTGCTCTGTTATCCACTAGAAGAGTGTTGGCTCAAACACATCAGTCTGTTAGTCAGTATTAGAGACACTATGTTGAAGTTATCTACACAATACAGAGTTACAGAGTTAATGCTGGAAATGTTTATTAGAGTAGGTTTAACAAGTGTTTCTGTAAAACTACAGACAGAAATCAAACAGATTTGTTTATTTATTGCAGGATGTTATTGTCATCACAATATTAAGCACTATTGTTGCATATCACAGGTTTTTCTAATATCGTGCTGCCCAAACTTAGAGCGTAAAAAATAGGGGTGCAACGGATCATCATCGATCCGTGGTTCGTACGGATCACGCTCTACGGTTCGGAACGCACGTGGTTCGCGGTTCATGTAGAGCGCGTGCGTCGCTAAATAATCCCAGACGTTCTGTGCTCACGCGCTCTGAATCTGCAGATAATTCCCCTCTTAGAAAGGGGTTCGTTTTGCATCACGTATAGAGGTTAACTCTGTTGGCTTCAGCCGTTTTAGTACACCAGAACGAAGGATCGCTGATCAATATCCAGTCTCTGCTGCGCGCGAGCGCTGCCTCTGATTCCTCCGTCTCTCTTTCCGTCAGCTGGAATCTTTCTGATAGACAAACTAGATTCACCTATTTCTGTCTAAGATAACGTTATGTTGGGCTTTTATACGAGCTAATAAACGTTAATATAACCGGAGTTCAGTCAGGAGCCACAGAGCAGCGCCTCGTGCGTCACGCCCCCCCAGCTGTGACCGCTAGTTTGACAGAAGCAGGTCTGAGACCCCTGAGGTGCGCATATGAGTATATCTCCCCCATTAATTAGTTTTAATATGATTCAAAACTTTATTGAAGCATCAGATTGACATCTCGAGTTAAATGCAGTTTGTATTTATGAGGATTGAGCATAAAAAAGTTGCTCAGTGTTTTAGAAAATAATGAGAAAGCAAAGTTTTTTGTCTTTTCTTTTTCATTCTGCTGATCCTAAAATTGATCCGAACCGTGACTCAAAACCGTGATCCGATCCGTGAGTTTTCTGATCCGTTGCACTCCTAGTAAAAAATAACATTTAATATTTTTGTGTGCTTAGGATGGAGGTGGCCTGGGGCTGGGGGAAAGAAACTCCTCAGCTTTTTTCTAATGAAAATATTTAGTAATCTAATTTGAGTATCATCATCACCCAGATTGATTAACATTGATATTTGTCAATCTGAGCCTTTGACACGCTTCTAGAAAAGTTGTCGTTTAGTACATTTATGTAGTTAAATGAATAAAGAGTGTCCATATGGTTATTATTTAATGATGTATGTCACCTATAACTTTATTTTATTTTTCATGAATTTATTTTATTATCGGGATTATTTAGCTTCCTATTTATGCGTCTCGTTGGTATAATATTTCATACAAAACAGTCTCAGATGGTCTAAAAATGGTCTAAAATTTAATGTACTGATACCTGCAAGAACCCTGTCTAATATAGTATAGCTATAAATATATTGTGGAGATAAAAAAAAAAAAAACGAAAAAAATCAATAAAGTAGTTGTCCCCCAGTTCTCTTAAAACTTCAATCCGGCTGTCTGTCTGCCGCACTTCCTCACTACTTGGATCCGCCATTAATCTGCCCGGGCACATTTTGCAGCTGAACATCCCGGAAGTGAGAGGAGGACAGAATTAAGCCTAGTTTATACTTCTCCGTCTGCGTCGTTACTGAGACACACAACGCCATTATCTATCGACGCAAGAGCTCTCCGACAGCCCCGCAACAACGGACGGAGTCGAGCTCACTTTTCTAAACATCCGTCGAAAGAGACGGAGAGCACACGCCTCTGATTGGTCGGCCCAACAACTCGTGATCATATATAGCTTCATGCCGCTATCAACAGAGTAGTAGAAGTAGAATTTTGCGGAAGCAGATATGGATCAGATCAGCTCGAGAAACGTCTGACAGACGAAGTACGAACATTTATATAATCCATCAGTGTCCCTAAAGGGTTAAACAAGAGCTACAGTGGAGGAAATAATTATTTGACCCCTTGCTGATTTTGTAAGTTTGTCCAATGACAAAGAAATGAAAAGTCTCAGAACAGTATCAATTTAATGGTAGGTTTATTTTAACAGTGGCAGATAGCACATCAAAAGGAAAATTGAAAAACTAACTTTAAATAAAACATAGAAACTCATTTGCATTTCATTGAGTGAAATAAGTATTTGAACCCTCTAACAAAAAATACTTAGTGGAAAAACCCTTGTTTGCAAGCACAGAGGTCAAACGTTTCTTGTAATTGATGACCAAGTTTGCGCACATGTTAGGAGGAATTTTGGTCCACTCCTCTTTGCAGATCATCTCCAAATCCTTAAGGTTTCGAGGCTGTCTCTGTGCAACTCTGACCTTCGGCTCCCTCCATAGGTTTTCTATAGGATTAAGGTCCGGAGACTGACTAGGCCACTCCATGACCTTAATGTGCTTCTTCTTGAGCCACGCCTTTGCTGCCTTTGCTGTATGTTTTGGGTCATTGTCGTGCTGGAACACCCATCCACGACCCATTTTCAGTTTCCTGGCAGAGGGAAGGAGGTTGTCGCTCAGGATTTGACGATACATGGCTCCGTCCATTTTCCCGTTAATGCGGTGAAGTTGTCCTGTGCCCTTAGCAGAAAAACACCCCCAAAGCAAAATGTTTCCATCTCCATGCTTGACGGTGGGGACGGTGTTTTGGGGGTCATAGGCAGCATTTTTCTTCCTCCAAACACATCGAGTTGAGTTAATGCCAAAGAGCTCAATTTTGGTCTCATCAGACCACAGCACCTTCTCCCAGTCACTCTCTGAATCATTCAGGTGTTCATTGGCAAACTTCAGACGGGCCTGCACATGTGCCTTCTTAAGCAGGGGGAGCTTGCGAGCTCTGCAGGATTTTAATCCATTGCGGTGTAATGTGTTTCCAATGGTTTTCTTGGTGACTGTGGTCCCAGCTAATTTGAGGTCATTAACTAACTCCTCCCGTGTAGTTCTAGGATGATTTCTCACCTTTCTCAGAATCATTGACACCCCACGAGGTGAGATCTTGCGTGGAGCCCCAGACCGAGGTCGACTGATGGTCATTTTGTGCTCCTTCCATTTTCGAACAATTGCAGCAACAGTTGTCACCTTCTCTCCCAGCTTCTTGCTAATGGTTTTGTAGCCCATTCCAGCCTTGTGCAGGTCTACAATTTTGTCTCTGACATCCTTGGACAGCTCTTTGGTCTTTCCCATGTTGGAGAGTTTGGAGTCTGCTTGATTGATTGATTGATTCTGTGGACAGGTGTCCTTTATACAGGTGACTAGTTAAGACAGGTGTCTTTAATGAGGGTGACTAATTGAGTAGAAGTGTCTAACCACTCTGTGGGAGCCAGAACTGTTCATGGTTGGTAGGGGTTCAAATACTTATTTCACTCAATGAAATGCAAATGAGTTTCTATCTTTTATTTAAAGTTATTTTTTCGATTTTCCTTTTGATGTGCTATCTGCCACTGTTAAAATAAACCTACCATTAAAATGATACTGTTCTGAGACTTTTCATTTCTTTGTCATTGGACAAACTTACAAAATCAGCAAGGGGTCAAATAATTATTTCATCCACTGTACAGATTCGCTCGTCGTCTGCCTCGTCCTCACTGAACGGACGGACATTCAACAGACGCCGCTGTCTCCTCACTCCTGTTTAATTCTTTTTAACAATGTTGTTTGTTCCTCCAGATCAATCTGTTCAAATTCAATCAGAATTCGCTCTCTGTCGGCCATTACTGAGCTGAAGTAAACAACTTTGTTTGACCGGAGGCATTACTGCAGAAAAGTTATGCGCCCTCTGCTGTCCTGGTGGAAATTGCTTCACAACACTGACGTAGAAGTAAAAATCAAAAACGTCTCCGTCAATACGTGTGCGTGTGAGCGCAAACGTGCTGTCGGAGAAGTATAAACTAGGCTTAAGCCGGCTGTTAGTGCTTCCATTCAGAAAAAGAGAGGGAGGAGGGTGGTGAGCCCATTCAGCCAGAGTGAAGAAGAGAGAGGAGCTTTTGTTTTCTCTTTTTTTCCAATTGACTGAAATATGTTGTCACAGAGAACTTTAATTCCTGATTAATAAGCAAATATTAAAGCAGTCTGTAATTAAGGTATCATAAATTATTTTCTCAAAATTTAATTAAAAATAGTTTATTTTAAAAGTGAATTTATACTTTTTTCTGAAGATCAGTCTTGAAAAATGGGGGTCGTCTTATAATCAGGGTCATCCTATATTCTGGCAAATACGGTAATATCATGGCTCTGTTTAAACTAGGGGTGCAACGGATCATCATCGATCCGTGGTTCGTACGGATCACCCTCTACGGTTCGGAACGCACGTGGTTCGCGGTTCATGTAGAGCGCGTGCGTTGCTAAATAATCCCCGACGTTCTGTGCTCACGCGCTCTGAATCTGCAGATAATTCCCCTCTTAGAAAGGGGTTCGTTTTGCATCACGTATAGAGGTTCACTCTGTTGGCTTCAGCCGTTTTAGTACACCAGAACGAAGGATAGCTGTTCAATATCCAGTCTCTGCTGCGCACGTGCGCCCGCGCTGCCTCTGATTCCTCCGTCTCTCTTTCCGTCAGCTGGAATCTTTCTGATAGACAAACTAGATTCACCTATTTCTGTCTAAGATAGCGTTATGTTGGGCTTTTATACGAGCTAATAAACGTTAATATAACCGGAGTTCAGTCAGCAGCGCCTCGTGCGTCACGCCCGTCCGCCCCTCCCCCTCCCAGCTGTGACCGCTAGTTTGACAGAAGCAGGTCTGTGACCCTGAGGTGCGCATATGAGTCTATCTCCCCCATTAATTTGTTTTAATATGATTCAAAACTTTATTGAAGCATCAGATTGACATCTTGAGTTAAATGCAGTTTGTATTTATGAGGATTGAGCATAAAAAAGTTGCTCAGTGTTTTAGAAAATAATGAGAGAGCAAAGTTTTTTGTCTTTTCTTTTTCGTTCTGCTGATCCGAAAATTGATCCGAACCGTGACTCAAAACCGTGAACCGATCCGATCCGTGACCTTTCTGATCCGTTGCACCCCTAGTTTAAACTGTTCAAGTCCCCCCCTCTTCACCTTTGAAATCACATTTTTATCTTTGGTGAGACAGGAGAGGAGGACAAAGAACATGTGCAGCAATTGTTTGATTTTTGAAAAATTCTTGGAAATTTGATTAAATCTCATCTTGTGAGTTTTCAGTATTGATACAAGAAATCAGAAAAAAAGACATCAGTTGAGTTTGTGGAAAAACTTCTAAAAGTGTGGAATAAAAGCACTTTTTGTTACTTAAATTTGATCTGTGAAGTTTTCTTGAAACTTATTAAGTCTTGTCTTGTGAACTCAATATCTCGTCTCGCGAACTCAATGTCCAGTCCCGTCTCGTGAGTTTTGGGTATCATTACACCCCTACTAAAAACGTACTTAAGCTCAGCAAATTCCATTTCCGATTTATAAAAATCTGCGAACACACAGACCCATGCAATTTAGCTTTATAAATCACTCTCATACGTAGAACTGAGTGAAATGAGCTGAATCTCAGCTGTTTTGGGGTCAGAACCCTCCTCCTACACACCCACATTCTGCCATATATGGTCAATGCAAAGTACCTCATGAATAATTGCATATAAATGAGCCGGTGGATTTTTGGCTTTTAACAGTAAATCGTGACAACAGAGGTTTAGAAATCGTACTTTCACAGAGGCTGAAACTCGAGGTGCTTGTGGTGGATGGACGGAAAAATGTTTTATTAGGTGATCAAATGTTGACGGATTACAAAATCACGGAAGTGTTCCGAGAGTCAGTCTCGCTGCAGCGCTGCTGTCAGTCTGACAGAGAGATCATAGGATCTAAGATCTAAGAGAAACATTTAATGAAAACATTTAATTTAATCCAAAGGGGAAGAAACGTCATGTTGTTCTATCAAACAATCATTCAACCTGTCAGATAATTGCTGGTTGAAAGGAATGAACCCGAGCGGCTGGTGACACCGGGTTTTACTGGTTCCGATGGTTCTGTCATCTAACACTGGACCCAATTCAGCACATAGATCCATAGGATGCTCTAGAGAATCTATCAGCCGATTGATCATCCAGTCATTATCTAGAAAACTCTCCCCCCATCCATCCGGAGTCTGACAACTGGCTGAGCTGCGCAGCGCATTGCAGCGCATCCGCACAAGTGTCACTGCAGGATTCATAAGTCTCAGAAATCACAATTAATGTACCAATAAGTGCAGTTGCTATATAATCTGAAGATGTCTGTATGAACATAATGTGATATTATTCTAAAATGCGACATATTTTCATTCAGATTTTCATTTTTATTCTGTTCAGAGACGGGATTGTTGGTTCTGTGTGTGCGTGAGGGTCTACATGTCTTAAAGCAGCTAGGTGGATTATTTTTCTATGTATCAAAGTTTTCTAAATGTTTTAAATGATATTTCAGGTCTAAACTATGATCTATGGGTAGAGTTCCACAACATCTGTCATTCTGATGAAGACCCTCCTTCCTCCTGTAGACCCCTTTGCATTCTTTCTGGCCGCCAAACTTTTTCAGCCAATAAAATTCAAATTTCTGCATTGTTGGCTTTCTGTCAATGTGCACGCGCTTTGAACAAACCTGTAGCAGTAGGGGGCGCTCTTATACAGGACGCTCAGTGTGTTTCTCTGTTTACCTCTCAGCTGTTCATGGAGGAGACAGAGCTAATTTCTACTAAAAGCTTATCCATTCCCCAGCTAATGACTGATTTTTATTTTTTTTTTTTTTTTTTTTAACATTTCACCTCACAGAATGGCAAGGTTTGCCAAGGATACACGTTTATTTTGGTCAAAAAGTTCATCCAGGGCCTAATCATTTCTGTGTTCAGCTTCAGACAGAGTACTGCAGCAGCTCGCTGCTACAGAAGCACAGCAGGGACAGAGGGCTCCTCAGAGCCTGGTACAGTGTGGGAACGTGATTTGTGAACTGTAAGTGATTAAACCCTACAGTTTGAGCTGCACAGTTTATGCCCAGCTTACAGACCGAAGAAATGGGCCATGTGCACGCAAACCGCACGCGCGTGTCGAGGTGTTTTTAGGAGGAGTCTATGGACGTTGTATTCAAAAACTGCTCTCTTGATGAAATAATCCACAATGCGGCTTTAACTGATCTAATGACCAGACAACCCCTTCAACCATCAGCTGAATCTAAACCAGACCCTGACATTTGAACACTTTGAGACATGTTTCTATTCTCAAACTGGAGAAATCCCATTCTGTTAATTTTTAAAATGTGTTCTGTTTTTTTAACACTTATTGAGAAGTTACAGCAGTAATGGGCATTTTACAGATAGTTTTACACATGTCCACTCAAGTGGACAACTTGTGTTTTGACTATGAATAATACATTTGACAAACAAATTAATATGATTATGTTACAAAATCATTTTTATAAGAAAGTACCAAAAAGTACTCAAGAAGTACATGACCAGTAGATGGCACATAGCCTAGTAAACTAGACTTCAGTTCTGCTCTGCAGTATATATCTACATATATAGTCTGGCTTGCCAGGCTAGGTGGCACAAGTATTAGTTTCCAAGTCAAGTCTGTAATGACTGAAATAAAAACGCACAGTGCTAAACAGCAGGAATGGCAGCAGGATAAGAGTTACTAGACCATAAGACTTCAGGAGATCCTTTCTTCAGACACAAACTTAACGACACGTTTTCAACAAATAACAGGTTAGTGGATCAGATTTTATGGGTGTAACAATGATCTGATGCATCTCAACAAACACAAATACTCTACAGAGTAGGGATGGGCGATATGGCCTAAAAAATGTATCACGATAATTTCTGGTATTTATTGCGATGACATATAATGATAAATGACTATAATATTTTTTTTTTTTCTGTAAAATAGCAGATTATGTTATGTTTAAGTTCTGTTCCAGTGACTGTTCTGAAAAACATGACACAACAATTACACAATAATAATTCAATTCAATTACAAGTAGGACTGGGAGATATGGCCTATAGATCTACCGTATTTGCCCGAATATAAGACAAGGTTTTTTTCATTAAAAATGATTTTAAGAAGGGGGGGGGGGTCGTCTTACTATCGCGCCTCAGCCCACCAACAGGGGGCGCATGCTTTATGGTCAAACGGCAGAAGTGGCAGCAGCAAGAAGCAGCTCGGTATTGCGAATCACACGAAGAAGAAGACTGGAAATGTATGGACATGCTCAGCTCGCCAGACGGCCAGTGTAGCTAGCGTGTTGTTTGCGGATAAAATAATCCTTGTTGGATATGTCGACTGCTTGTCGTTAAAAGATGGGAAAGATGGCTCGACAATGACACCGCTAACACCGTGTGTGTGTATGTGTGCGCGCGTGTCGAGTAAGCGCTCGTTCGCGTCGCGTTTAACGATGAGGTTTTCTTACATGACTTCTGTCCTTTTAACTCGTTCCCCATAGAGCGAGAACCGTTCTAACAGACTCGACTCGGCGTTTAACCAGTCAGTCATCTCATAGTTTATCTGTATGTCCTCGTTTTTTGAGGGGCTTGAACGCACCATCAGGAAAACCTACAGCAGCCAGGTGATGCGCAGCCGCAGTTAGAAAACCTGCTCAGGTGAGATGAGCAACATGAGTGAATCTGAATGATTTCTGCTCTGTTATCAACTAGAAGAATGTTGGCTCAAACACATCAGTCTGTTAGTCAGTATTAGAGACACTACTGTATGTTGAAGTGATCTACACAATACAGAGTTAATGCTGGAAATGTTTATTAGTAGGTTTAACAAGTGTTTCTGTAAAACTACAGACAAAGCAAACAGGTTTGTTTATTTATTGAAGGATGTGTTATCATCATCACAATATTAAGCACTATTGTTGCATATCGCAGGTTTTTCTAATATCGTGCTGCCCAAACTTAGAGCGTAAAAAATAACATTTAATAATTTTGTGTGCTTAGGATGGAGGTGGCCTGATGCTGGGGGAAAGAAACTCCTCAGCTTTTTTCTAATGAAAATATTTAGTAATATAATTTATTTGAGTATCATCATCACCCAGATTGATTAACATTGATATTTGTCAATCTGAGCCTTTGACACGCTTCTAGAAAAGTTGTCGTTTAGTACATTTATGTAGTTAAATGAATAAAGAGTGTCCATATGGTTATTATTTAATGATGTATGTCACCTATAACTTTTTTATTTTATTTTTCATTAATTTTCATTAATTTATTTTATTATTGGGATTATTTAGCTTCCTATTTATGCGTCTTGTTGGTAAAAAATTTCATACATAACGGTCTCAAATGGTCTAAAAAGGTATAAAATTTAACGTACTGAAACCTGCAAGAACCCTGATTATATGAATCTATTATTTTATATATACTGGTATACTTAAACATATATTCTCTGAGTACAAGATCTCCATTAATTGCTTAAAGTACCTTTTTGAGAAGAATTGTGTGCGTTTTTCCTCCTTCTGTTCAGATGCAGAAAAGTCGACATTGTTTTGACAGTCTGGTCCAGTTTTTGACCAGACTGAACTTATTACTACTGACAATGGCTTAAGAGTCATCTACCTGCTCTGAGCTTCTCCTTCACTCCTCCTTTTGTTTCCTCTCCTCATTTCTTCTCCTCTCCTCCTTTCTTCTCCAGCATCCTCTCCGCCAGGCGCATGAGCACACGAGCTCTTTCCAACTCATTTATTAACCAATTTGAAGAACTCTGCAGCTTCCTGACGGCGGTACCCGGGGGTGTTGCGTGGCATGCCTGTGTGCAGCAAGTGAATCTCTTTCTGGAGCTGCAGGAGGGGCCGCCTGTCCTTGGAGTCGCCACGGTGTGCCACTCGCTTGGCCCTCAGCCTCGTTCCGAACCATGCATGCAAGGGGAGGGCAAGTCCTGCGGCCGTGGGTTCCGAGTGGTCATCGAACCTGCGGTAGCTTCTAATTAGTGCTCGCGCATCTCCTCGGACACGGCCACTCTTCATGGATTAGAGACCGGGTCTCGATTTACTGTTCAGTCCAGACAGAACCTGCTCTGGGTCCGGATCCGGACTTAAAAAAGTTCAGTGTAGCTCCTCGTTTTAAAATGAGCTCCTCAGCCTCACGTCCGCCTTCCACCATGTTTGTTTTCATTCTGCACGTGAACTGGGTGCGCGCAAAACTACGTCATCAAATAGACTTATTGTTATTATCGCAAGAAGACAAATTTTTATTGTGAAGAGAATTTTCAATGGTACATTGCAAACGATAAAATGTCGTCCATCCCTACTACGGAGACATTTGAGCACACTGGATTGGCTGAGCAGCCATTAGTTTCACCTCAGAAGACTCGAGTCCAAAACCACATATTCAAGTCAAGAGTTTGTTTTTGTAACTTTAGAGCGACTTGAGTCCAAGTCTCAGACTGAAGTCTCTCTCCATCTCTGGTAGGTGGCAGTGTAACCTACTTTACACATTCTGTTTTCTCAGAGCCGGGAGTCGGACTCTCAGAGCAAAGTGTGTGAGCTGCTGAAGTATCAGGGAGAGGAGAGGCTGCTGTCAGAGCTCAGGAGATGGTCCATCCCTCGCTTCCCCATCAGCGGCCATGATCTAAGGAAGATGGGAATCACCTCAGGCAAGGAAATCGGTGCAACACTACAGGAGCTCCGTGACGTCTGGAAGAAAAGCCGCTACCAAATGGACAAAGATGAACTCCTCAGTCATGTGAAGCCATAACTGAGTCAAATCAGGCCCCGTTCTGAGTGTTGACCCAGCAGCTGTTCTCAGTAAAAACTTACATTTTTATTTCATCTAAAAAACATGAAGGAATCTAAATGTTTGAAGGTGGAGAAATGTTTACTCCTGTGTTAGACAACAATAACCTGTGGTTAAACTGCACTTCTAACAGATCTGATAAGAGAGGACATGATAGAAATGAGATGTTTCAGCTTTCATCACCTTTAGGACACTTTTTAATTTAAATATGAAAAGAAGATACTTTAAGAGGAAAGGTGGAAATGTGTGATGGCAACATTATCTGGTAAATCAGCTCAAATCTTCACTGGAGATGAGAAAACTGGTTTCAGAGTGAATGATCAGTTATTTTTGATAAGTTATTTTTTATTTTGATAAATTAAGAAGGTGTATTTAGGTTTCCTATATTTTTGCAGATGCTACAGTAGGCTATGAAGTTTATTAAAATGCTCACCTGGATGTTTGTATTTTTCTGTATCAGGTGCAGACGTAGCAGCCCTTTAGCCCTTCGGTACCTGTAACTCCAGGGTGGGAGAATGTCTCTCAGGGCTTTGCTTAGAAAATGCAAGTTGAGGTTATGATTAAAACATTTTTTTTAAAGAATTGATTTATTCACTTGTGAACTCCGTTTCACTTCGTTCACTTGGACTCCCCCCTGTTTTGACATATGGTCACGTGTCAAAATAAAATCAATTAATCCACAGACAGCAGTAAGGTAGGATCAGAAAATAAAAGAAAAAATATAAAGAAAAACAAAACTAACATAAAATAAATCATCATCCTTAGTCAAAATAGGTGATTTTGAAAACTTCACTAGCCGCTAACTTGAAGTTTTAATAAAATAAACCACACAAAAAAACATTAAATGTGTCTCAATTTCTTCTCAGTCTTCTTGCTTTCCCTGGTCTCAGTTGCTTTTGGAGAGACACTAATGCAGATCAACTAGCATGTTCTGAGTCAGTGGAGGGGTTTAGAAATGAGAACTCAAAGGAGAGACACTGCTCCAGATAAGTGGCCTCAGCGTTTAGTTATCAGGTATTCAAAACAACTCGTCATTGATAAACTCCTCTAGTTTAGCACAAGTTCATCTCATACCATTATCGAAAGTATTCTGACTTCATCCATTACAGTATGGTACAGTGCTCTGGACAAACTCTCCCAAAACAAATTACAGCGAATCATCAATAGAGCAACGAAAATAAGCGGCTTACCCCTACCCTCCCTAAACCTGCTACACCGCAAAAGGACTTTAAATACTGCACACAGGATCATCTCCGACCCCACCCACCCGGCACACAATGCTTTTCAACTACTCCCATCCGGAAGGCGATACAGGGCAACGGCCTCAAGAACATCCCGCTTTAAGAACAGCTTCATACCCACTGCCATAAGGATGCTGAACCGGGAGAGCCGATAAGCTGGGTCCACACGCTCTGGACACTTACATGTTATGTGTTGTTTTGTCTGTGTATATGTTAATGTTGGAGCATGTACAAACCATACTGTACTGAAAAAAAATTCCACCAGCTCTGCTGTGTGGTCATTAAAAGAATCAATCAATCAATCAATACTATGGAATTGATCTTTACTCATTAGAAGAAAAAAAAAACTACTAGATTAAAAAGAAAATACATTTCTGCTTTAAAACTTGATTCAGACACTGAAATATGAGCTGTTACAATGACCTTGACGCATAGACCCATTTAACTTAACCTTATTTGGGACAATGCAGGGACAGTGGCGGCTGGTGAAATTTTTGGGGGGTGGGGCGCATTTTTGCAAGTCAGTTTTCAGATGCCCAAAACCCACATCTCACCACTAGATCAGGGAATGAAGCAAAATATTTTCATCTGACTGAACATGTTGCTGGTAAAAATCCCTACCACCAGTTCTCTAATGTGGCGCTGTTAGGTCACACACAGTTATAGCCTAATTCTACACATTAAACAGTAAAGAAATCATAACGTGTTCATAAGGAGACCTTAGAATAATATCAATATAATCAGATATAAATAATAATAATACAACAACCACAATGTGGTCACAACAGAGGTAAGAGTTTCAGGGAAAAAAATAACCTGACCAAAACAATGTCAAAAACACAACTTAATATTCACATTGAAGTTTGCACATCTTTCTACTGAAAGCACAAACTCTGCTGATAAAACACTGGCTGTCAGCAGCAGCAGCACCAGACTTCAGATCCTGAACACAAAATGTTTTTATCTTCAATCCTGAAGGTCCACAGCCACACAGTTTAGCAGCAAGAGGTGATTAAAAAAAGGTCAACTGAGATCAGATTACATCAAATATTTAGCGTCATCATGACTGAAATAAACTGAACGCTGGTCTGGTCTAAACCCACTTGGTACCGGATTTGATCTGATTAAAACCGGACCCGTCCGGTACCAGAACTGCTTCGGTTCAGACCGGTTCTGGTCCAAAATGACCCTGGTACCGTTCCGAACCCGTCCGGTACCAGAACCGGTTCGGTTCGGACTGGTTCTGGTCCAAAATGACCCGGTAAACCGGACCCTGGTAGCGGACGAGTCCGTTCCGAACCTGTCCGGTACCGGAACCGATTCGGTTCTGCTCGGTTCTGGTCCAAAATGACCCGGTACTGGATGAGTCCGTTCCGAACCGGGCCGGACCTGGACCTGTGGCTCCCACCACAGAAAGCTCAGCGCTCAAATACTGAGTGATGTAAAATTAGTGACCGCCTCCCGGTCTCAGTCGGTCCTGAACCTCAGGACCAACCCGGGTCCAGGTCTGACCCGGTTCTAGGACCGACCGAGACTGAGCTTTCTGTGGTGAGTGGGTGTTGGCTTGGAGGCCAGAGGGAATGCTACTTCAACCGGACTTCATACCAGACCTGCAGGACCTGGTCGAAGTCTAACAAAATAAAATTTAAAATAACTCACCAACTGTTGAGTTGATTAAATCAGGAAGACACATGGAATCAATCCTCAGGGTTATCACAAAGCTGTCAAGCAGGATTCTTTGAAGAAATATCCATTAAGAGACAACGGAGTTGCTCGGAGAAATAGCCATGATTACGCTAGCTCAGTCAAATGTACGCTAGCTGAATTTTACGTAAGATGTGACGATGACGAAAGCACGCAAGTGCAAGCCCCACCAGAACCCATAGACAATGCACTATAGCCCCTGTTTTTTGGAAAAAAAAAACTTTTATATTACAGTCTATGAGAGCGCTGGGGGCGATTCTCAGGCTGGCCGAAATCGCCCAGAAAGGGGCGGGACACAAAGTAACAAGGCTTCAAGCTGATTGGACAAGATAAACAAGCAGACCAAAGTGGTAGATCCGAACTGCCGTGAGAAGTATAAAAAAACGATCTCATTCATTCTCCTTTGGTACTGCGTCGCCCAATCGCCCATATTAATGAGCCGTCCCTGTGCAGGGACATGACTGTGCCCGTGACATCGGTTTCCATGTTTTCTGACTTATCTATCATGTTGCAACGTTGAGTTCTCACCTTAAACCTGCCAGAAAGAGCAAAAAACGGCATCCGTCTCCTAGTACAGCCAGTGAGAAGCTCTTCAAGGTTTCAAACCATTTTTTTCACTCCAGCCCGCTATGAGGTCATAGTGATCCGGACTTGCTTATATGGTCAATTCTCCGCCCACATGCACGTTCATGACACCTGGAGCGAGGAGAACGCCAGTGCTGCTGCCGCCATTGCCCATAGACCGTGTAGTGTTTAGTTTCAGTTTTGTTTCTCTTTCACGCGACGGCACTGCCCCCTACTGCAGCAGAAGTGTCAGGCTGCCAAATAAGGAGAAACCCAGCAGAACTGGAAGGCGGCGCATTCTTTTGATCTCTGAGTTGCTCGTTAGGAAATAATTACAGCGTATTTTGAGTTATAATGGTGCAACGCTAATCTAGAGGCATCAAAGATTACACCTGTTTAATATAAAGTGATTTAAATATGGAGTCATGGGACCTTTAAATAGTTTAAGTCTTTGCAATATTTCTCTTGCAGTTACAACATCAGAAAGAACAAAAAACCAATAAAACCCTGTATTCAGTACACACATTTTCTCAAAAACGGATAGGGTTTAGAGTGGATCATGAGCTCTAAACCTAGCATAAATTTATCTTATAATTTGGGATGGGATTTAAATGGACCATCTAGTTAGTAGAACAAAATAAACATTTACTCCATCTATTCTCAACAGGAATGTAAAGGAGGTTTCATCTTTCTGTATGCAGGGCGTTTTCTGTGCCAAGGTCAGGCTTGGAACAGAAAGGTTTAAACATTTTAGGTGTTTTAATAAAATCTTTCCTTAAGAATGGGCAAAGGAGGAAAGATTTCAGGATACATTATATGTGCTTTAGGTTGTCTACATATCAACAACGCATATAATCAATAATAATTAGGAAAAAGAAAATTATTGTACGATTCTATTAAAGGTTTCATGCTCTGAATCATTAGAGCGAAACTCTCGGACATTCACACTGACACACAGTTGGGCAATCCCACACACACACATTTGCACTTCTTATCATAGTAACAACTGTGCGCTAAGACACACAGCTTCACACAAGCAGATCCAGTCCACACACACACAATGTCATTTCATTCACAGGCCCATAATATTCAAAAACAATACAATTCTAAAACCAAAGCATTGTCTTTCCTGTGTCAAAAAATGTCAAAAAGGTTTTTCTTAAAGCAGCACTGGACAGTTTTTAACACTTTAAGTTAGAGCATTAAAATTGATCTCAATGATTATTTAGTTAGAAACTTGACCAGTTTCATGTTTGACAGCACTCGACGCCCCTCTACTGGCCAGATACAGCACTACACAGTTTTGAGTCTCGACCCGAGTCTAAGTATGATGTAACTTTCTGCTTTACGGCAGAACCGGTCTAAGAACGCTAGGGGGAGGACTCCTGCAGAGGAGGGATTGTTTCAGCAAGTATTTCAGTTTAACCAGTCTGATTATTAACCACAGGTTGAAATATAGTAGAAAATAATTCTTCAGTCACTGTTTTCTATTGAATTCATAACGTTTGAATGATTATTTATCAACACCATCTGCTCATAACATCACTTGCTGCTGTTTATGAATCCTGGCTGTGTGTAACTCCTGTTAGCAGCAGTGTTTAGAGCGGTAAAGGAGCAATCACAAGCAACGACTGTTTAAAAGAGTGATTATAAGATAGACAGGTGGTATTAAACATTAATGAAACAAACCCTGTGATCTGTGTAGATAAACTGTCTCTCTGCACTATGAGCTGCTACAAATTCACATGAATTGATTTTAATAATTGCAACTCTGTGCTGGAAAAAAAAAGGAAAAACCAGTTTATCAGCAGCGACTGAATCTCCAGTGACTCAGGTCTGTATTTGGGACAATGAAAATCTTGATACCTCAGCTGGGAGAGTGGCTGGTCTGGTAACCGGAGGGTCCCCTCTGTCTGGGTTAGATTGTCGTTGTGTCCTTGGGCAAGACACTTCACCCAACTTGCCTGTGTGACTGTGTGTGAATGTTGGTGGTGGTCAGAAGGGCTGATGGCGCAGAATGGCAGCCTCGCTTCTGTTTACCACCACCAGAGTGTGAATGAATATTGCAACTCTGTGAAGCGCTTTGAGTGTCCTAATAAGGCACTATATAAAACCAATTCATTATTATTATTATTGATTGAAGCACTTTTAATTGCAACTCAAGATATGCAAAATAGTTTTGTAGTTAAGTCAATGGTAACAGATGTTTCATAAAAGTGTGTCTAATATAAGATGTAGCGTTATCAAGTACGCTATTCCTCTGACCTTTGACCCCTTGAGCATCACACAAACAATAATCCTCTTTTTCCCAATAACTTGGATTATAATGACTCTTTATCATGCTTAACCCCTGAGAACCTGACTCAACATTCCTACAGGTGTCCAACTGTCCACTTTCAGGTGTCCACTTTCCCAGATGACCTCAACTGGACACTAGCTGAGTAATAAAACAATCTTAAAAGATGTCTCTTTCTTTAAAACCAAAGACTGGTATTCAAACTGTTTACAGAACAGTCTCCTGCAGTGTTCCTTCTTCAAGGGCATTCACTCTCACATTCACTCAGTGTTATAAATGTGGCTCCTGTTATTTTATTCATTTTTTAAAAATCAAATTAATGAGTTGAGTTTTAACTGGCTGAAGTCATGTGATTTGGTAAAACACCCTCACAGTTCCCCTGACCAATCAGAGCCGTCCACAAGTCCACTAACTCATGTTTGACTGGTACAATCCTCTGATTGGCTATTAGGTTTATTAAAACTAGTTTACTTCCACGTCACCAGGGCTGGATCTAGCCAGCCCCACTAAGGGGGGCAGGTAGAATATCAGGGGGGGCGAGTCTGGACATGCTAAGAATTTTTTGGTCATCACCCCCCCAATCCCTTAAAGGCTTTGAAACCTACACCATCATCATATCAGTTCCTCTATCCATATATTTATTTTCATATTTGATCCCTACCCTCTGCATTTACCCGGGCTTGGGACCGGCACAAGTAGGACACTGGCTGATGCCCTGTTGAGGCTGCATTCATCTGTTTATTTTTTGTTATATTTTTGTTTTTTGGTTCTTTTTTGTGTTTTTGTTTTTGTTTTTTTTTGTTGTGATTTTTGTTTTTCTTTCTTTCTGTGTCATTTCGTTTGTCTTTTTTATTTTATTTTTATCTTTATTTTGATTTTTTAAAAACGTATCTATCTATTTAACCCTTATTTTAGTCTTTTAGATTGTTTACTTTTATTTTTTTAATCTATCTTATCTGTTGAACCTTTCTATTTTGTCTTTTAGATTATATTTATCTTTTTTTAAATCTATCTTAATTTGCATTGAACCTATCCTTTTGTGTTTTATATTACTTTTTATCTTTTTATTTTTATTTTTTCCATCGAATCTATATATTGAACCTCTCATTTTGGTCTTTTACTTAATTTTTTATTTTTATCCATATATCCTTTATTCATTTTCTATTGTTTATGGTATTTGTATTTGTATATGGTATATATGGTATCTTTTTTGTGTGTATATTTGTTGTTTTTATTTCTTTATGGCTTATATAAGCAGGGGTGCACACAATTTTTCATCCCATGTTCTCAAGGGAGAACCTGGCGCTCTTGTCTGGTACTCACATTTGGGGGGGGGGGGGGGGG